>JAUPFT010000021.1:47086041-47661041 GCA_036936625.1 Parnassius smintheus behrii
AGAGTTAATTGAGCAAGTGGATGAGTTCGTATATTTGGGATGTGTATTCAGCAGGGATGCGAGATATGATAAGGACATTGAACGACGAGTGAATGCAGGAAATAAAGTAAATGGGGCTCTACACTCTATTGTGAAAAGTCAGAATGTGTCAAAAAAGGCACGTATGGCAATTCACAGTGCTGTATTAGTCCCTACTTTAACGTATGGTAGTGAAAGTTGGGTGTGGCAGAAGAAGCACGAGAGTAGAATAAATGCGGTAGAAATGCGGTCGCTAAGGAGTATGTTAGGGCTGAATCTGAGTGACAGGGTGAGAAACTGTGTGATAAAAGAAGAGTGTGGTTTGCAAGATGATGCGGTGACCAGGATTAAGAAAGGAATGCTTCGGTGGTTTGGTCATGTAGAAAGAATGAATGCGGAAAGACTGACAAAGCAAATATATGTTGCAGAAGTGAATGGAAGAGTCGGAAAGGGACGTCCTAGGCGGAAGTTTGTCGACCAAATTGGCGATATACTAAAAATGGGCCAAATTAAGAGTACCCTTAACCGACGAGCATGTATGCGTAGGTATATGAATGTGGAAGAGGCGAGAAAGGTATGTCAGGATCGTGCTAAATGGAAGTCTGTAGTCTCTGCCTACCCCTCTGGGTGACAGGCGTGAGTGTTTATGTATGTATGTCTATCAAAAAATATTTTTTTAAATAAACGTTGCATAATAGTATTACTATAGAATAAATAATTATCCCTAAGGATGTTATGGTCGTCTTTAAGCTTTTTCTAAAATTACTTTTGTATTACTTGAACGACATAATGTATTATTGTAAGCTAGCGATTTAAAAAAGTCACATCTGGCTTCTTTTCTTCTCAAGACAGCTGTTCTGTTTTACCTGAACCAGTGAAAAAAGAAAAAACACTTTTATTTTTTGTATTATATAATAACATTTTTACTGGAAACGAGGCATTTCATCTTAGTCCTCACGTGTGACAACGCATCTGCATTTCGATTCGTAATCGAGGATAGATGTAGATGTCTATAGGCCACAGCAACCACTTACCATCAGGTGGAGTGTGTGCTCGTTTGTCACCCTATCCTATAAAAAAAACGTAATATACACAATTCATTTATGAATTGCAACATAAAACTATACATGTTTTTTCTACACTTTCAATTCGCCAAATTTCGAGCATTAGCATTTAAATATTATTTAGAGTAAGAAGTACCTAGTTCGCTCGCTTCTATAAAAGTAACGCGGCTGTCAGCATGTTAACATTTCGAAATGGAATGAGAAAATTCATCACTTCATATCGTCTCATGGGTCTCATTAGAGGCGTTTTTGGCAAATGCCTCAAATGTCACGTGACCTACGAAAGATGTTGTTATGAACATCTATTATTTTACCAGATGTAAAATAGCAAGGCCGGTGACTGGAAGAAGCGTTAAAATTATGTTTATACGTGGTAGAGCCACGCTGCAGCTATATTATGGTTGTAGCACGAATGGGTCGGCTCGACCAGGGGAGGACCACACTCTCACAGAGTGCCAGCGTAAAATAGCAACTTAATACTGCTGTGTTACGTATGGTAAGCGTGTAGATCCGAAGACCCTTTTTTACTAGAAACGAGGCACTTCAACTAAGTCCTAAGGGCTGACAACGCATCCGCGTTTTGATGCTTAATCGAAGATAAATGTAGATGCCTATGGGCCACAGCATCCACCTACCATCAGGTGGACTGTGCGCTCGTTTGTCATCCTTATTCTATAGAAAAATACCAAACGTCTGGTTCTACAATCAAGTATGGCGATAACGGCAATTCCTCCCTACTAGGGGAGAGGACAACGTTTAGCAGAAGTAAACTGTTTCTATTCCATCCATTACTAAAAATGTTCACTGCGGACTCTCCATAGCTTGTCTCAGGGGGGGGGGGGGATTTTGTCATGGCTGCCACGTTTGGCAGGCAGGGTTGGCAAGCGCAGTTATTTTGTTATCAGGAACATGCTGCTGCGCAGCACCTGTATCACAAATTTACTTCTATCACCTCTAGCGACACGGAACGATGTATATACGGGGTAGTGGATATTCTTATACCGCCACGACACGGTGAACAGTTTACGTGATGATAAGAAGAGGGATAAGATAAGCTATTGTCCTCTGGAGGAAATTTCGATAAGATGGACAATATTGACGAGGATTAGCCATCTGGACGTGCGCGCAAGCACAGTTGGGAGATAAACGGGCGCACAGTCTACCTTATGGTAAGTGAATGCTGTGGCCCATAGATATCCATATTTATTTTTAACTAAAGATCAAAATGCAAATGCGTTGTCACCCCTAAAGACTAAGATGGAATGCCTCGATTCCAGTAAAAAGGGTCTCCTGTTCTCTGCAGTCACCATACGAAATACAACAGCATTACGCTGCTAGTTTACGCTGGTATTCCATGAGAGCGTGGTCCCGCCCCAGTCGAGCCGACCCATTCTTGTTACAACTATAATATGGCTGTAGCGTGGCTCTACTCTCATAATCCCATAGGAAGACAATGAGATATGACCGGAGATATATTAGTTGCGGGATCAACAGTTTTACTTGCTTTCCGAGTGGGAAACACTGCCAACTTCATGACTCTTAACCACTGCTGTAAACTTACAGACAACCTCTATAACTTACACACACCACATAGAGCAACCTGTTCAGTGAGTGTAGTAACCGGAGGCCCATTTTACTAGAAACGAGGCATTTATCATTCATCTTAGCCCTGAAAGGCGACGAAGCATCTGAATTTTGATTCTTAATTAAAGGGTAAGGCCTCTTTTCCATTACACGGTTTCTCGCCGTGAAAATCTACGGTTAATTCGCCGCGTGTAGGCATGGTCGTCAGTGTGGTATGGATCACTATATGAGCTTGTCGACATGCACGGTGGCGCCAAGGCACGGCGCCGCGGCCGCGTGCGCCGTGACTGCCCCTCGGCGCGCCGCGTCTACGCACGGCGTGATTTTCACCAGTGTTGTATGGCAGTCTATCGGGGTGTGTCGACGGTGCCGGACGTACGCACGGATTCGTGACCGCTTATATACGCTGTTTCGCGATTTTATTATAAAATGAACATAAATCAAGAATTATTAATTACGTTGATTCAAGAAAGGCCTGTAATATGGGATAAGACCATCGACGATTATAAAAATAAGCGGCTTAAATATGATTCCTGGAAAGAAATATTTATTCATTTCCAGCCCACATTTGAAGATTTAAGTGGTGATGAGAAAAACAAGTTTGGTAAGTTACAGATATTTAATTATTAACTTTTTACTTATGCATAGTTGTTTTGATAGGAGAGGCGACCTTCGTTAGATACAAAATATTGTGCAAATCTGTTGCGAACTTCATTAGCCGCCAAACTTCCGCGAACTGCATTCGTGATAGGTAACTGGATTAGTTCCGATTCTGAATCAAGGGTGGACTCATTTTCACTCGCATTGTGAAACTGAAAGTTTTCCTGCTTATGTATAAAATTTTGCAAAACACAACATGTTTTCACAATATCAACTGCCAAATCGATGGACACATTCATTGGCCGGTGAAAAATTCGCCATTTATTGGATAAAATGCCAAACGCACATTCAACAAATCTTCGCGCTCTTGTGAGTCTGTAGTTAAATGTACGTTTTAATTGATCAAGCTGATGACCACCAAATGGACGAAGCAAGTGATAATGCAAAGCAAAGGCTTCGTCCGCAACGAACACATATGGCAAATCGTAGTCAATTCCAGGCAAACGTGTTGCATCGGGTAGATTTAATCCGTTGTTTGTTAAATTTTTCCAAAATGGGGTCTCTTTAAACACACTGGAATCACACTCCTTTCCGTAGGCGCCAACGTCAACAAATATAAAGTTGTAATCGCTATCTACTACTGCCATCAAAACTATAGAAAAAAAATGTTTGTAATTTAAAAACATCGAGCCACTATCAATTGGCTTAATAAGTCTGATGTGTTTTCCATCGACCGCTCCTAAGCACAGCGGGAAGTTGGAAGATTCTTGAAATTTGCTTGCAATGTGTAGCCAGTCTTCTTTAGATGGCATTTTCATATATTCTTTATACAGTTCTAACCAAATGTAGTGGCATACTTCACGTACGATGCAACTTATGGTTTTTATTCCAATTCTATAGCTGTAGTATAGGTCAGTAAAGGTATCTCCTGTTGCTAGATACCTGAAATATAAAACAAAACGGTTCAGGTTCAAATACTAAAACCCCATTTTAGGTCGGGGTCGATTCAGTTTAGGTCGGGGGTTTTCATAAATTTTGAATTTAATAATTATTATTTATTTATTTTCAGGGCAAATGGTGATGAAGAAGTGGACCAATATGAAAGATAGCTGGATAAAATATGACAAAAAAATTAATGAATGTAAGTCTGGTTCTTCAGCAAAAAAAATAAGAAAATATATGTTCTATGATGAAATGATGTTCCTAAAAAAAAATGTTGAGCATCGCAAGACCGATTCTAACATGACTGAACATGTTCATGATTCTAGCCTCAGTAATGAAAATTTTGATAGTGCAGTCCCGAATCAATCAAGCTCGGGATACACTGAACGGAGTGAGACGCAAAGGGCTAAAAAAAAAAAAGAAAAAATGAACTAAGTGAAGTTGACATTAGGTTTATGAAGTTTATGGATTCAGCAGAACGAGATGAGAAAAAGAAAAGCCGTAGTATGAACTTTTTTATGGGAATCGCTGATACAGTTGACAAGTTCAGTGATGAAAATATGATAGACTTTCAGTTTCAAGTAATTTCAATAATTAAAAATATTCAACAAAGACAGTGTACTCAGTATATACCTACATCAAGAAACCAATGGGATCAAGGCCATCAAGGATATTTAAGTGGTACAGCATCCTCAAATGCGCAATCGTCAACATATGGATATTCTACAGCTGCTAGATCGAGCTATGGAATAAGTCGTCCACAGACGTCTTCTCATGATTTTGGACACGGTTCTGGTTTAGAGCCAATCCACTACCGACCCGAATCACAATTATCTGTACATAGTGTAAATGCGGAAAGTATCTCGGCAGATTCTCAAGTTTCTATTGAAGACGAATTCGATTTTAGTACCGCACTTGAGTAGCATTTTCAGCGTAGTGTATTTTTTGATTTACTTGTTCTTAAATTAATAATTATTAAAATTCAATTACATGTAATAATTTTGTTTGTGTGCAATAAACAATTTTAAACTAAAATATGTCATTTAATTTTGTACCTACTTACCTCAGAGTTACAGCCAATCTTTCTGCGGGCGATATACTCTCTCGCATAAAAGTATCTTGATGTTTTAGTTCCTGGGATAATTTTTGGAGCAAGTTGTCGAATGTAGTTTTCTGCATTCTAAAATAATTGTAAAACTTGTCTTCATCTTCTCTCAATTGATTCTTGACAAGTGTATGAAACGCGCCATATTCCTCCCTTTTTTCTAAAATCGGATGTATCCAAAACCTTACTTCCCTTTTTTTTTCTATTTTCTTTTTCCTATATATGTAATAAGCAACTATAATCTTTTTTTTCGTAAGAAAATTCATGACGCAGCACGTCCTACACAGCCCGAGTAAAAAGCGCTACTAGCCAGTACTTACCAATGTCTCGCGCGGTGATTTTGCCGTATCATGTACAAGCTAGCACGTTTTTTCAACCGTACGGCTTACACACCGTACGTTTGAACAACCGTGTAATGGAAAAGATGCCTAAATGTAGATTTATGTCTATGGGCCACTTACCATCTGGTTGACTGTGTCCTCGTTTGTCAACCTTCTATAAAAAAATATAAAATTGTTACAAAACTTTATAACGGTTATTTTATTTCCGATTATTCTCTGCGTGAGTAGTCTTTACTCATGTGGTTATTTAACGTCAAATAGAAGTTAAAGTAAGCCCTTAGCTGAACTAAATATTTTTGCCGTTGACTTTCCAATACCCATTGTCTTTACTCAACTAATTAAAAAATAAATCATGTGTCATGTTTTCTCATAAATTTCAATGACACTTCGAATTTCCCTCTCGTGTTCAGTGCTGGCTTTAACAACGTACTCCAAACTGAACCCATCCAATTAACGATTAAAGAACAATTAGTTTTCAACGGTACTATTAACTTTTTCAATATGAATTCAATTCAACGTTTCTATTCCCACAATTATAGCTATGTGTACTAGTGTGTACTAGTGTGTACTAGTGTGTACTAGGGTCAAATGGATCGATTTAAAAAAAATTATTGGTTTTATTCAATCTTGTTTTTAAACAAGCATCTCCTAGAGAGGTGCATACAGAATGTATCATGTGGTGTAATTAGGATTGATATATATATATATATATATATATATATATATATATATATATATATATATATACATATATATATATATATATATATATATATATATATGTTTGTGCGCGTATCAATCCTAAAAAATTAAAAATAAAAAGTCTTTGTTTGAAATTTATATTTTCTTTTAAAAGCATATGTTTGTTGCTTTGAGCTGATAGCATCAGCATCACGCGACAGTCATTCCTTTATTTGGTTTTAAAAAAACAAAATTACAGTTCATCTGATAGGTAAGTCAGCAAGTGACTACTGCAACTAACTAGGGTATCCACGAATTTTTCTATCTTTTTCAGGGCGGCACCAGAAAAAGTAGCGGAGAAGTTAAATTTTTACTTAAAACGCAACTGTAACTATACGAGGCAGAGCCACGCTATAGCTATGTTATGGTTGTAGCACGAATGGGTCAGCTCGATCGGGGAAGGACCACGCTTTCACAGAATACCAGCGTAAAATAGCAGCTTTATACCGCTGTGTTTCATAGGGTGAGTGTAGAGATCCGAAGACCCTTTTTACTGGAAACGTGGCATTTCATCTTAGTCCTCAGGGGTAACGACGCACTGTCTTTTGATTCTTAATCGAAGATAAATGTAGATGTCTGTGGACCACAGCATCCACTTACCATCAGGTGGACTGTGTGCTCGTTTGTCACCCTTATTCTGTAAAAATAACCTTTCAATGATGATGAATTTGTGTGACCATCTGCGTGGTAAACAACCTCAGTCCTAACCAGCGACAATTGGTAAACGTAAAATTATTAGCCGTCACGGACATCTGAAACCACTTCAAACATTGAAAGCCGCAGATCACCTCCGAGGTCCAATGTGGAATGCGTCTCGGTCTTTAATTATTATTACATTGGCTCTGTATACCATTTAGACCACAACAATGCAGGCAATACTGAATGGTGGCAGATATAGTTCAGTGGGCGTGGCCTTTCCAGACGGACTCCTAGACATAAAATAAGTCCTACCAACTAGTAAAGGTCTGTCAAAGTTAGTTTTATAGATATCATTCAAACTAAAACCATTGATTTCTTTACTTCTCTCGATTCTATTATTTACTTTTGAGTTTCGTCTGAAATAATGTTTACAAATAAATAAACATTAACGACTAACACTAAAACTAGATGGAATTACGACTTTGTAAAACATGCAGGAAGTCGATGGATGCAGGTGGCTCTGGACCGTACTTTGTGGCATACCTTGGGGGAGGCCTATGTTCAGTAGTGGACTTTTATAGGCTGTAATCGATGGATGGATATTCAGCAATAGACTTGTGAAGGCATGTAATGATAATTATGATGTAAACATTAGTCGAAGTATACATTTATGACCAATACAGATCATATTAATTAAATTGAAAATGTGTTGGAAAAGAATCTTGTACAAGAAATAAATAACTATATGCCATGGGAATGTTATGAGAATCTTAAATAGGAGTAATTAAGTCGGCGTCCACGAGCACCCTTCAAAAAGAAACAATTGAGAGTTCCCACGCTTTGCAACCGACACCCTTTAGCGCCAGCACTCCTTTTAACCCTTGAGATTCTGCTTTTTATCTAAATACCAAACTGAAATGTAACTTGACTAAAAGATTCGAAAATATAAATTTAATTTTAATTACAAAATACAGAAACTTCCCTTGCATCGTTGAGGCATTTTTTAATAAATGGCACATTGCAATATGCTCTGGTCTGGAACATTTACGTAGATTTAGCTATTCGTACTTGTAAATGCTTAATGTCAAATAATAAAAATAAAAAACCTTATTATTTTTAACCTATTATGCACCTGTACGTGCTTTTATATGTTGTGTGTTTGCGACGAAAGAGAATCAATCATAGACTGAAGTTTTTTTTCTTTAGAAAAGATAATTTGTTAATAGCATTGTATATCGCAGCTTTCATTATTTAAATAAGGAATTATAAGTGTAAAGTAATGGTAGTAAGTAACATGTAAAACACATGCTGACAATTCGTTAGCTCGATATTCCCGTGTGAATAGTTATTTAGTTCTGAGCTGCACGTGGATGCGGCCATGATATTAATTTTATAGACACTACATTGCCCATCGTCTCACCCTAATAATGAGTATCAAAATTTTAATCAACATAGAATACAATAAAATAGAATCAATTTTATTCAAAAATTCAGTAAGCTTGCTAATTCCAAAAAGGCATTTCCGAGATTACCCAGCTCGATATCGGGACTTGGGTATATTACGCGGGACCCAACACATCACATGAAAATTGTTTAGAAAGCAAAACACTATATTTTTTTAAATCATTTAATTAAAAAAAATGTATTGACAAATGTTTGACAATCATTTTACATTTTTCAATTTAATTTATATTTTTGTTTTAAAACTGTACTTATTACTATTAACACGTTTTTGCAATACGTAGTTATAAAATTCACTGCATTTGTGAACAGAACACGCAAAATACGCAATACGAAGATATTAAGAAATTTCAATAACGTGTAACAAATTAATGAAAAGAAAAGAATGAAAATAAAGCAATTTTTGCTTTGCTTGATAAAAATTTTAAACTTTTTTGTAGATAGGTCCTGTAAGTTTTTTTACATACATATACATATATGTAATAATATATATATATATATATATATATATATATATATATATATATATATATATATATATATATATATAATAAATAATGCGGTGATTGCTACCATGCAGTTTATAAATACTTTTGCGCACCTAAGACGACGCCTAGTGTCGGATAACAAAGCGAGGAGAGCTTTCCAGAAATTGACATGACTAATCTTTCGACCAACAACGCCATCTAGTATCGAACAGAAGAATTAAGCTTTCTGGAAGCCCCACACTCGAACTTTCTGCGCCTGGTCGGTTGGCGCGCGTATTTACTTGAATATTCTGGACGTTTCGGTGAAAAATGTGTATTTAAAGGCGCTGCAAGACGCAGTCGGGGCAGTATTGAACTCGGCGAGACAAGCGAAGCTTCGGAGCGAAATAAAGTGAATCAGTGTGGTTAAATAACTTTTATTTAACCACACTGATTAGGTAAATTTTGGTAATTCAATCGGCAGTTTTTTATTGTCACGAACCTTAAGCTCGTAACAATACTTTTGTACTCATTGTATAAAATAATATATTGTAAAATAATTTTATCCAAATAAATCCCGCTGAATTTCATGCTGGTTCTTCTTAGCACAGATGTTTTTTCCCAACTAAACAAAAAAGTAAAAGCAGTAAATGACTTGAAATAAGTATCCTTGTCATTTATATTGATTAATAATGATTTTATTCTATTCAATAATTTCATTCATATTTTCTGGGACTGCCCCATGAGGGAATTACTGACTCGTTGGAGTCGAGTAACTGGTGTAACTAACCTGGGCTCGTTCCTCGTATTTACAGAATGTGCAACAATATTTTTAATGAAATTATTTTTGTTTTTGTGTAGCATTCATAGCTTTCATAAAGTCGTGTAAACATCAATGATTTTACTTATAATGCACTCACACTTTTTCGGTGTACTTTTAAAGAAAGTAAAATCTGTGTTTACGTGGTAGTTCGACCGGGGAAGGACCACGTTCTCATAGAATACCAGGAGGCCCATGCTGAACTTTTACAGGCCGATAACCAAGACTAAATTAACTCAATAATTAATAGAATCTGGCGTTACTTTGATTAAAACATTATATTAAAGATGTTAAAAATTAATTATAAAATATGAAATATAACGTAAATGTGGGTTTAGCGGTCCGCCACCGCTAAGTCTACTTCACCTGAGGATGCCTCGTGTATAGACGAAACACGTGTTTTATGACAGACGGTGCTGTGTCTTTCCTAGATAAGTGGTGTTAGGAGTAGTGGTGCTGGGATTAGTGTTGACGGGGATAGTGCACGCAATTGCGATAGGTGGGAGGTGCTCTTTAAACTAGGTAAGACACATTATTTTTAGAGCGGAGCTCCCATGGCGCAAGAAAACGATTCTTTGAAATCTATCTCCTCCGTAACCCGTAGGCCAATTCACATAATTTTTTCGGCAATATTTGAAGCTCAACGCAGACAAGGTTTACAAAAATATATTAAAAATAACCTGTCGAAAACAAAATTGTCTATGGGAAATTACATGTGAAGCAAAAGCGTGCGCTTTTGTAATAATTATCGCGAACAGAATTATTTAAAAACAATTGTAATGTGATTGAATCTTTTGTTAAAACAAAGATAGTTATGACTAAACTAATTGATTGTCAGTCGCAGGCTCAAATTGTCATGAGCTAACGGGTCGTTGTTCAAGTGATCGAAAATATGTATGCCGCCATGTGCAATATTGGAATGTAAAAACGAAAGCAAAAAATATATATTTCGAATGGAGGTGTTCCGTACTAAAGGCTAGATTAGACTAGAAAGGACTAGACTTTTACTCCGCTCCGTTTATGATGCTAGCAAAAGGTGTTATCTTTGCTTCTGCATCGGCCCTAGTATTTTATTACGCGGATCTTACCTAATTAATTTTATAATTCAATTAAAATATTTTGTAAGTAATATTAAATTTCAGGCCTATTAAATGGTTTTTAAAGGCATTGAACGACGGATTAGATCGCTATAAGCGTCTTTCCCACGAGGTGTTATGATATCTCAAACATTCACACGCTCTGAGAAGACATAATCAATGTATCGAAAATATTTATAATAAGTTTTTTAAATACAATAATGCTTATCCGTTGTACATTTTGTTGCATGAGGAAAGAAGGGATAAAAGCAAAAGTAGGCACGTTATTATTTACAGTATCATAATATTAAGTATCGTATAAACTAAATCTGCGCACTCTTCGTATTGTCTTTTAGTAGATTTTAGCATTTTTACTATATTTAGCATAATTTAAAAAATTATTTTTGACAGTGGTAAAGCCACGCGGCAGCTTTGCTGCTGCACGTATGGGTCGACTCAAACCGGGGTGATACAACGACCTCACAGAAGACCGGCGTGATGTAGAAGCTTTGCTACTGCATTTCGTCTGGTGAGTGTGAGTTGTGGCCGGAGACCCATTCCCCCCTCCCTTTTGACATGGTAGCGGAGTTAAATATAACACTACTCCAGGAGGGTACGAGCACCCCCGGTGACGGAGAATCTCTCGCTGAGCATCACCCCCTAACTCCCCCACTCTTCCTGTGCGTGCTCAGGCTACCACTCTCATTCTAGGGGAGGGGCTCGAAATTCCGCTCGAGACAAACCTGTTCGGGGCAAACTATCCGTGGATTTCTGCAACATCAGGGGACTTCATTCAAACCTTAACGGCGTCCACTGCCATCTGGAAACGGCGAAGCCGGCCTTACTATTTCTAACCGAGACACAAATGTCCTCTTCGGCTGACACTTCATATCTCTCCTACCCGGGGTACAGATCAAAACACTCTTTTGTGCCCCGGGCTGGAGCTTGCGTGTACGTCAGTGAGGATATCTGTTTTCGACGCCTCGGCAGCCTTGAAGGTACGGACCTGTCGATCTTATGGCTGCGCGTAGACAGCGAAGACTATCCCTGCGTCTACGGGTGCATATATAGGTCCCATAGCGGTAATGCTGACACAGACCGACTGATCGACCACGTCCAGATGGCTGCAGACTCCGTGCTACAACAGATCCCATCCACAGAGATCGTGATACTTGGTAATTTTTAAGGCCCGCCATGCTGAATGGCTTGGTTCTCTTCGTTTAACCGATTATGCGGGTAGATCTGGTTATGATTTTTTTTTTGGCATATGGTCTAACACAACTGGTTATCTCACCTACGCGGATGCCAGATGTATCTTCCCTGTTGGACCTTCTGCTGACCTCTCATCCGGACTGATATCAGGTCTCCGTTGATGCCTCTCTTGGCTCCTCGGACCATTGTCTGATCCGGAGTACGGTGCCACTCACGCTCCCATCGCGGTTGCATACTGCAGGTTGCCGCCGAGTTTGGCATTATATGTCAGCCGATTGGGACGGAATGTGATCTTTTTTTTGAATCCTACTCTTGGAGGCGGGTATGCTTTTCGCCGGATTATCCCAGCGTTGTTGCTGATTCTGTCGCTGATGTGGTTCTATAGGGAATAAAACTATTAATTCCATCATCTGTGGTGGTACCTATCGGAGGCAGAACCCAGCCTTGGTTTGGTCGCTCCTGCAAAATTGCATTACATCATAAGCAGGAGCCCAGGCCTGGGCTCGGGTCGACGTCTCGGGATGTAAATACCAGCGTTCTTAAAAATAAATATAATTCTGCGTCCAGGTCCTTCAAAAGTGTCATTGTCAAGGCAAAGTCCCGAAATCACGGAAGACAGCCTTCGTGCACCCAACCCCTAAAAAAGGTAACCGCACTGATCCGTCCTATAAGCCTATCGCCATCACCTCCTTGTTCTCTAAAATAATGGAATCTATTATTAACAGCCAGCTCATGCGGTATCTTTAGGATCACCAGCTGATTAGTGACCGCCAGTACGGTTTCCGTCACGGTGGCTCGGCTGGTGATCTTCAGGGTTACCTAACTCATAAATGGGCGAAGGCAGTAGAGTCCAAGGGGGAGGCGTTGGCCGTTAGTTTGGACATAGCAAAGGCCTTCGATAGGATTTGGCACAAAGCGCTTCATACGAAGCTTCCTTCATGCATGCTCCGATTACAAGGTCATTAACGCTTTATGTTCCACAAGGGTGCGTGCTATCACCAACGCTGTTTCTTCTGCATATCAATGACATGTTGCTAATCGGTAGCATTCATTGCTATGCAGGCGACAGCACTGGTGATGCTTTATACACCAGTTGTACCAATATTTCTCGGGAAATCGTCGCCGAATACCGGGGCAAACTTGTGTCTGAAGTCGAGACTTTGTTGAACAAATTCTCGGACTGGGGGCGACAAAATTTTGCCCAGTTTAATTCCCAGAAGACACAAGTTTGCGCGTATACCGCTAAAAAAACATCTTCGTCGTATCTCCTCAGTTTCAAGGCACTCCCCTTGTTACCTAAGCCAGCTAGCCTTTTATAGAATATGGATGACAAAGCAACACAAAGTCTATTTGAAGGTAAGTGGATAATGTTTCCCACAGATATCTCATAGATAACATTTATACTTGATTAGGAATCAAAATGCAAATGCGTTGTCATCCCCAAGAACTAAGATGGAATGCCTCGTTTCCAGTAAAAAAGGTCTCCAGTTCTCTACACTCACCATACGAAACGCAGCAGCATTAAACTGCTTTTTTACACTGATGTTCTGTGACAGTGCGATCCTAACACGGTCGAGCCAACCCATTCGACCATAATATAGCTGCAGCATGGCCCTACCACGTATAATGGAGGCTTTTCATCAGTGAACTTTTTTGTCTGATTGTTTCCTTTAAATGAATTACGAAAAAATAAAAGAATGGAAAATAAGAAATAACTAACAACCCGATCCTTGACATAATGGTAAAAAACATTGAGAACATTCTCCTGAATTTGTCTTGTTGTGAAGACATCTGATCCGCAGGGTCGACGTCCATTAGTTCAGTTTAACTCAATGGAAACAGACGTAAAGACGTATAAATTTATTTCACTTGACAATTGTAATTAATCCACGTTGTAATGAACGCTATGCTGATGTCACATTCATTTCAAAGTCTGTTGAACATGTGACAATGGTTTTGTTATAGAAATAAATAGATGCCATCCCGGGACTTGAGACATGCATAACAGTTCCGCTTACAGAACACCTAGAACTGTGTTCTGTCTAATATTTTCTGAAGTCTATAGTTGTCATTGGTTGAAATTTTAATGAAATTATATGAAAATTATATTTATTTATTAGTATAGATAGGTCTACTAGCATCGTGCGTGGGTGCGTGTGTGTGTGTGTGTGTACGCTTGTGCGCGCGTGTGTGTGTGCATGTCGGCACGAGTGTTAGCTTTCGATAACAAATAATTTGTGTCGTCATAACTACGTTTCGAAATATATTCTTTTAAATAAAACTTACATTCATACAAAGTTCTTGAATTAATGTTTCACAATGAATTTATTTTGTTGTATAAATAAGGAGCGAGAAAACAAGATTGTCCTCTTAACAAGGTTGTATTGTGTCTTATACTACTATATATTCTATTGTTTCTTCGCTTGTTATCAATAATCTTAGGGTCATAGCTTAATTCTTTATGCTTGCGCAATGTTAGGTGTAATATGAATAGTTGTCTTACAGTCATAAATTTATTGTCTTTGTGCAGACTGAGTATCGAGTATCGTTAAGGCTCTCTTAGCAGGGATCTATGTGTGCATAATTAATTTTAGTTTGGCACGCTTCACCCCAAATAGAGATGTAATAGCTGAAGATCGATTGAGCTAGGGCGTAATAAACCGTCTTCAACAATGTTAATTTGAGTACATTTCTAAGTTTTTAAAAATTCATATCAGCTTGCATTCCCGGATAGTGTTTCATCGAGTTGAACACCAATAATTTAATAGAGCGAGTCTCTTGTAGTGGTAGACGGGATTTAATTGAATCAGTAGAGCTTTTTACGTGGTACAGTCTCGTTGTAGTTATATTATGGTTGTAGCTTGAATGGACACATAGACATCTACATTTATAATAAAAAAGCAGAGGTGTTGTCACCCCTGAGGACTGAGATGGAATGCCTCGTTTATAGTTAAAAGGATCTCCTACTAATAAAACTTACCACACGTAACACAGCAGCAATTTTACGCTTGTATTATGTGAGAGTTTCCCGGTCGGGCCGACCCATTGGTATCACAATAATAACATAGTTGCAGCGTTGCTCTACTACGTCTCCAAATACTTATGTGTATTTTAGTAAAGAATGGTATTAAATCCGGGACTCCGAAATCCAGACACTATGTACATCAGCAAAAAATATATATTTAACAAGTGCTGAGATTTCCACACGCTCCATCTCCATTTCTATTTCGCAATGTTTTATCTACTTATTATGTTTTGAAATAATTTTTGTTCTGTTCCTAACTTAATATCATAATTTAGCTGCGAGATACATTCCAGACAGTTCCAGTATAAGCTTTATAATCAGTCTGAGAAGGGAATCGATGCTTGGTGCAGCATAATATCCGCATTGCGTCAGTCAGGACCGGGCTAGATATTTTTTGTCGATTACGGCGAAGCCCAAAAGGAGGTAATGTAATGTGTAATGTAGGTAATGTGATTGGTCAGGACCTGGTATGTATTTCACTCATCCATTCAATATTAGAAGTCTACTGGTCATAGTAGCTACTAGCTAGTTTGGCAGGCAGGTTGGCAGCAGAAGTATTTTTTGTTTTGAGTTGTTGTCAGTAAGATACTGCTCTCAATCTCCTGTTTCACTTTCTTCTGACGTCTTACGGCGCTTACGGGATCATCCCGTAAGCCGTAAGTAATAACCGAAATTCGATCAGGGCGCCCTGCCTCAACGGAGACCAGCCATCAGCGCAGGACAGGGTTATAGTGCCCAAGTGTATGCGCAAGCAAAGGCGCACTCTCTATTCCCTCACTCTTATAGTCCCATGGGACGGTAAACTAATACGACCGAAGAGAGATCAGGCGCAGGGCCAACACTACCAACTTCCTGACTCCGGGCAGCTGCTGAGAACTTCTTGACGAAAAAACTCAATAATTGATTTTTTTGTCCCGACCTGGGGATTCGAGCCCAGGATCTCATGATCAGTAGTCACACTACCACAACCACTAGACCAACGAGCCAGTCGTATGTATGTATTCAAATAATGTATGTATGTCCGTTTCTATATGCAGCCGTAACTCCTAAAGTAGTAGGTAGTCGAATTTTGAAAAATGATATTTCAATTGATTTTTCACTATTATAACTTGAAAAAGACTTGCCTGATACTGAGACTTGCTTGATAGACTTTTGATATCATGAAAAATAAATATTTAAATTCTCAACATAATATGTACACAACAAGTCCTAATATAAAAATACTATTTTAATTAATCCATAAGTTAGTATAAAATATTCTAAGAATCATAATATACAGTTAGAGACCTCCTCGGGCAGTACACGGGGCAATGGAGTATAATCCTGCTGTCATCTAGGCGAGCGGATGTCAGCTGTGGAGAGCTCCATAAGGATAAGAAGGGGTATCTTCCGAGTTCGCTTCAAGGTGCTATTGTTTGATTTAAATCTGGTTCTGCCTCTATCTGAAGCCTTTCAGTACCTTATTGGAGAGATCCGGGAGGGGATTTCTGCTTCGGAAAGGAGGTACAAAAGTGACCTACCTTTTTATATGGATTATCTCAAGTTATTCGTCACCAGTCGCTTCTATCTTATGGAATTGTCAAACATCACTTGTGAATTTAGCAATTCTATCAGAATGGAACTGGAGACGGATAAGTGTCCGGTCCTCCATATCGAAAGGGGAGGGTTGTTAATTCTGAGAGCAAAGACTTACCTATGCCCATGGACATAAGGACCCTTTCCGAGGCTGAAACATACCGAAACCTAACCGAACATAGGTATCGATGAGGTGGAGATGAAACAGTCGATTTCCGATATGCTTTATGCACGCCTGCAGTCTTTTGTCGGTTGGGTCATGCGTTGGGAGATCGGATGATTCATTTTATAAGGACGTAATTTCTTTTGATAAAGGGCTTACCCCTCTATCCTTAGCCAACGAGCAATGGCAAGACCCGGCAGTACAGAGCATTTCTAACCAGGAAACCGTATGGAAGGAGAAGGAACTCCACGGGAGGTTCTACAAGGCTCTACATAAGCCTTTCGTAAATACAGTTGCCTCCTTCCACTGGCTACGTTTCGGTGACCTCTTTGGAAAACCGAGGGTTTTGTGTGTGAGAAACAGGATCAGGTTATTGATACAAACAACTATAGGAGATACATAATGATTTCTTTATTTACGCGAACACCAGACATTGAATAAAACTATAGACATATACGACTTCTATCGTGTTTAATTTACTTATTTAACTTATTTTTATTTTTAATTTTTTTAAATAAGTAAATTTAAACGCGATAGAATCCGCATTTATAGTTTTATTCAATGTATAGAAGATACATCTTAAAGGATGGCACCGTTGACATCTATCGAGCTTGTCATCATCCCGGTGAGTCACTTAGGCATGTAATCACCGATTGTTCGGCGATTTCTAACTCTGATTCTTAACACAGACCCAACCTAGCAGCCAGGATTCCACACCAAGAGCTCGATGTGAAATAGTGTCTCGTGGATCGTAAATTGCCTTATTACATGTACTTGTCGAAAGCTGTGCTCGAAAATAACGCGCTGTGCTCGAAAATAATACTCTACTGGAACTGGGCCATCATCACCAGTTTTTTTCCCTTTCCCCTAACCATCTGCCGTTTGCCCTTGCCGAGGGCACGGTAATATTATCTAGAGGGCTTTCAGCTCGTTGGGCTTTTATTGTATTATTTATTTATTTATGTTAGTATATTCAACATTCGATTCATTCATTTATACAATATGTAACATAATTAACGCACACCCTCAGACACGCCAATTAGTATATTATGTTATAATCATAATACATACACTGAATTTTTAGTTAAACATTTTTATGCACTGATTATTTATCAAATTAGTTATACGAATTCCGGAAGAATGTGGTCACAGTACAAATCCACGAACGCAAAGACTTTAATACGTTTGAAATAAAGTTCATTTTTCTTTATTTTTATTGAAAGAGAATTAGTAATAACACAAATAAAACTGCACTCTTAAAAGTCTTATTGCATTCCATTTCAGTTTGTTTTGACTGTACAGATTTAGTGTGACTGTAATTTACGTAGTTTTAATTATTTTTGTGATAAAAAATTAGCTATATTAAAAATGATAGGAATCGATTCAGTAAACGATTCTGAACAAGCTACTTTCTCAAAGTGCGTTAATTAGTCATTTTTTTTGTAAAATATATTTAATTAATCAAAGTATGCACCGTCATTAACTATGCGCTTTTACCATCTCATAGGTATTTCATTGATCCCTTTACTAAAAAAAACCATGTGGGCGAGAATCAATAAACTCTTTGAAGGCAGTTTGGACTGCCGCATCAGAGTTGAATTATTTATCCTTGTAAGAAGTTGTTAAAATTCTGGAAAAAATGGTAATCTGTTGGAGCAAGGGCCGGGAAGTACGGTGAATATCAGAGATATTCCAATTGTAGCTCATGTAACTTAGTGGTTGTTTGTTATGCAGTGTGTGGTCTTGCGTTGTCCTGAAACAGCAGTGGCCTAGAGTGATTGACCAATCTCTGTTGTTTAGCAGCTAGTTCTTCCTTCATGGTTTGCAGTTGCTGACAATAGATATCTGCCGTAATCGTTTGGCCAGATTTTAGAAAGCTGTAGTAAACGACACCGGCGCTAGTCTACCAAACACTCACAAGTAACTTTTTCTGAGTCAATTTTCGTTTAGGCTAGGATTTGGCTGGGTCTCCAGGGTTCAGCCACGAGCGCGCTTCCGATTATCGTACAGTATCAACTTTTCATCACAATTAATGATTCCATTTAAAATCCCTTTATTTTTGTGTCGGTTGAGCAAAGTAACACAGCAGTCGATGCGTTTGCAAGTTCGATTGACTCAATTCACGAGGTACCCATCGTTCAAGTTTTTTGATTTCCCGATTTGCTTTAAGTGAATTAATACAGTTTCATCACTTACCCCGAAGCCCGCAGCTATCTCTGAAGTGCTTTGTGATGGATCCGCTTCCACAAAAGACTTTAATTCTTCATTTTTCACTTTGGTCTCCAACCGGGGTTGGTTCTGAAGGTCGAAATTTCCAGAACGAAAACGTTTAAACCAAAACGTACCGTGCTATCTTTTGCGACACCATCACCATACACATCATTGATCCTTCTAGGTGCAGCACTAGTGCCACGGTAGGACTCGTACTCGTAAATATACCGATGTTTTCCATTGTGCGGTAATAAGCGACGCCAAAGTAAAAAAAAATGAGAAAAAAATAAACGAATGACTGTTCAAAACTCAAATAAATGAATTTATACATTTTAATTTGTAATTCTTAACCAAAGAGGAGATATTTCACATTAAAGTGGTCAGTATGACAAAACGCTAATTTCATATGTAAGGACTCTATAATAATAATAATAATCATTCATTTCGGATCATAACCCATACGGGTTAGTAAAGTAATTTATAAATATGTTAGTATCATCATCAACTAATTATAATTAAATTAATTCATATGCCTCTACCCACTTCCCACTGCAGCAGACCCGCAGCAGTGCATACGTGTCCATTATCCACTCTCAGGATGCTGTTGGTGCTCCATCGAAGCCTGCGTATCAGAGATGCTGTTCTTTTTCGTAGAATAGCTTAAAAGCTGTTCGTTTCCGCTTCAGCAAAAATGCCTGATGCACTACAGAATCGTTGAAGCCCCAACAGCGCCCGAAATGCATTATTATATTGCACATGAAGAACATTGTAGGCCCGCTGCGTATGACAAAAAGGTTTTACGTGTAGAATGATTGGCAAAACGCCTTGAAAGAAGTAATTTTCACTTTTCGCGTACAACGTACAAATCTGCAGACCAACATATTGCTCTGGACCGACAACGCTCATCGCTCCCTCTCTATATCATCGCTATCATCCAAATCTTCATTAACTATGAGGTGAAGGTACTGAAATTGGGACACTCTCTTGAGTACTACATAATAAAGGTACACCACAGGAACTGTATAAGGCTATATAGTACCCACCCGAAACACCATAACTTCACTCTTCTTCACATTAAATGATACGTCATAAAACATGGCGTATCTTCCACACACTCCAAGCAGATGTCTGAGTGCATCAATCGAAGGACTCAGCACCACTATGTCATCTGCAAACTTATGCTATTTATTATATTGCCGTCAATACTACATCCGATACCGGTGCTGCTTTGCTCCTCGATCAATTGATTAATCCTGTCTCACTCCACACATCAGTCCATACGTCTCAGACAATGCACCCGACCATCTTAAGGTTAATTTGATGATCGTACTAGAACTGAAAAATATTGATCGGCTTCTTAGGTACACCTTGCTCACACAATTTTGACCATATGATCTTATAATTAACGAAGTCAAAGGCCTTAGCGAGATCAAAAAACGCAGCACACAGAGATCTATTTCTATCGGTGTAGTACCTGACAGTGTGTAAATAGTATTTTCATTAGACAGCCCAACTCTTAAACCGAATTAAGCATCATGTAAATAGAGCTATCTAGGCACTCTACGCTCAAGCACACCGTCAAGAACTTTAGCTGATACAATAGCCAAGGGGATTTGCCTATAATTGTCCGTGTCTGAAATATCACCAGTATTCTCATGGTAACAACTATCGTTCTCATCAGTTCACTGCTTTGAATGCCTTACACACAAATTTGTAATTGAAATTTTCTCTCAACATTCATGCTATCAACAATAGCCGCTATTTCACTAAGGCACTCAGAAAACTCATATAAGTCATCAAGAGAATTAGTTGGCATGTATACACTAAACGAATAACATGGTAATATCGGTGCAAGTCACTTTGATAGCCGCTATGCGTTCACTCACACATTGTATAACACAAATGGATGTAAAAACCGATTTTAGCCATAGAAGAAAGAATAATTTTGATCTGAAGCATGGAATTCATAAAGCTTCAGACATAAATTACAAATCATATCTAATCTTATAATAAACATATTAAAATACTTTAAAAATCATGTTATAAACAAGAAAAATAAAATTGAAAAACTATTTGCAATAGTTACAATGAACCAGCTTCCAATTATTTTAAGTCTAATAATATTTACTTTAATTTAATAACTAATTTAAATACAAGATAAAGCTTCCATGGCAACACTTCCATTTATAGTGTGCGTATTTTTGTGTGTATATTTATGACACAGTAGTTTAACTATAACCTATGGACTGAGTGGTAGAGAACGCCTTTACGAATTAAGTCCGCCCTTTGTAGCTTTTTTTTCTAAGGGTATCCAACAAAGATTCTAATTAAATAAGTAAATAAATCATGCTTTTCATATTGACTAGTATCTATGATTAACCTTTATAATGTAGCCTAATATTGATACAACTGAAAGTCAGCCGGCCTTTCAGATTTAACCCAGCTGTTATTTAGTTGCGGAAGACGTGCTGATTCCGGTTTTAAACTGTCCCTAATGAGTGGCATGGGCTGACGACACGTGGAAACCCTATATCCTGTAGTAATGATAAGATAATGAGATATATGTGATGACGCGGACCAAAATAGTGATGCACTATATAAAAACATGCCAGTTACGCTTGTTGTTTGCTAAATAACCATTTAGATAGAACTTGAAACTTATTTGGGTAGTTATAGGGGGATCTTAAGATGTACTTTTACAAATATTAGCATGGTATTAAATGAATCAAATTTTACGAATTTTCTCTTATTTGTGATGGAGGCCTGAGCTCACAAGTTTGAACGTATATTGTTATTGATTTTTAAACATATCATCAATATTTATATCCATCTGTGCTAAGATGTTTCTGTCATCTTGACACTGGCAAAAGTGTATTACGAGTCTATTACCAAAGGAAAAAAAAAACATTTTATTGTCTACTTGCTATAGCCCTCCTAGTGTTTTCTGCCAAGGGTGTATAGTCTAAGTTCCTATTTTTTTATAGGATAAGGGTGACAAGTGAGTACACCGTCCACCTGATGTTAAGTGGATGCTGTGGCCTATAGACATCTACATCTATCCTCGTTTGCGAATCAAAATGCAAATACGTTGTCAGTCGTGAAAACTATGATAAAATGCATTTTTACCGGTAAAAAAGGTTTTCGGTACTCTATACTTACCATACGTAAACACAGCACTTTAGCAACACTTTACGCTGGCATTCTGTGAGAGCATGGTCATTCCTCGGTCGAGCCGACCCGTTCGTGCTACAACTATACAATTAATATAGCTGCAACATGGCTCTACCACACAGCACACAGAACGCAGAATCACACAGCTCGCAGCATCACCAGAGTTTATTGTTTATGTTATTTTTACTATATTATATGGTTATACGTCATTTTATTAAATTGAATTGTTTCTGTATCTTGTTGAGTACATAATATAAGATAGGTGTATACATATATTATATAATGTACTCACAAGATACAGAAACAATCTTATAGAAAGTTCGCACAAAGGTTCTACTTATTCCATAATTTACAAATATATATATATATATATATATATATATATATATATATATATATATATATATATATATATATATATATATACATAATTTACTAAAATATATAAAATATCTTCCAGTAGACCCATAAAGAAAAACATATAAAAAAATAATCATTCTATTTTAAGCATTCCATGCTAATTAAGTCAAATATGTCTGTCTATATGTAAATCACAGATGTTTTCTCGGAGTATTCACGTAATTGATTAAAATTAAGAATCTTTCTCCAGTTGTGCCGGATTGCCGTCCCAGCGAGGTAATAGCGTAGAACACCTAATATATTATGCTATATGAGGAGTTGTGTGGGGAATAGTGCGTGCACCTGTGTTGGTGCACACGCTGGTATACTATGATCCTGTCCTGCACAGATGGCTGCTCTCCAGACCGAAATTTGATCTGGAGGACATTATTATCATTATGTAGTGCGGTTAATCGAAAACAGATGTGTTTTGTAATCATCGTGCAGGAGAGCGGTTGATCAATTAACATCTCTTAAACGAACCTTGTATCAATATGTTCAGTTTATTATTTTGTGTTCATTCTATAAAAGTTCACTGCTGAACGAGTTCTTCCTCATAAATTGCCTCGTCAAAAAAGGCGGGATAATCAGGAAGATGCTGCCCATCTTCTGTTTCAGTTTCCCCCCATCGCCTCTTACGACACCCACGGGTCGATATAGGGTAGTGGATATTTTTACACCGCCATTTAATCTTATTTTGTGTTTTTTTGTACGTGGTAGAGCCACGCTGCAGCTGTATGGTTGTAGCACGAATGGTCGGCTCGACCGGGGAAGGACCTTAAAGCAGTTTAATACTGCTGTCTTTCGTATGTTGAGTGTAAAGAACCGGTGACCCTTTTTTTACTGGAAACGAGGTAATCCATCTTAGTTCTCAGGGGTGACAACCCATCTGAGTTTTGATTCTTAATCGAGGATAAATGTAGATGTCTATGGGCCACAGCATCCAATTACCATCAGGTGGACTGTGTGCTCGTTTGTCACTCTTATTTTATTAAAAAAACCTGAATAGTTCAAACTTGAAATGATATGTTATTGTTTCATACCTATACGAATGTATTGATCTCAATTCCCTGGCGGAGTGCAGTTTGTCTAGACGTGCGTAAATGTGGGAGTGGAAGTTCTATCCCGTCAGCCAGTAACAGTTCCTGGAACGCATTGACAGCTAGACGCAAAGCCATAAACTGCAGGCTAGCGTAGTTAATTTAAGGACTACGCTTTTAAAATTATCATTAATTTCATAGACTTACAGTTTGTGCCATAATGTTAACATAGACTTAGCATTACAGTGATAGAGTATAGGAACGTAGTATAGAGTAAGTTAGTGTAATGTACATAATATTAAATTCATTATAACTACTAGATTTAAACTCAGCTTTGACTAAATTCTTAGTGATGAAATAAATATTAAATTATGACCAGCGATTGCTTGCGAGTCGACTTATGTGGCTCCGACAGAATACCAGCGCTGCGGTAACTCTGTTACTGTAGCACTATGAAAATAAATGTTTAAATTTATTTTACGTAAGTTTTTAAAGGATTCTCGAATGGCAGTCTCGTACCAGTAAGCAAAGTGTAGGGCGGCCCACTCCTAGATGGAGTTACGGCCTGGTAAGACATACAGGAAGTCGATGGATGCAGGTGGCTCAGGACCGTGCTTTGTGGCATTCCTTGAGGGAGGCCTACGTTGGGAGCTATAATGATGATGAAGTTTTAACCATCATATCCTATGAGGCAATCTTTGAAGTGACCTATGTTCAGCTGTGGACTATTGACAGGCTATAACAGTAATGATAAGGGTAAGTTCTTGACAGTAAATGTCATATTATTTAAGTTAACACTATGGTGTATATGGTGTTAACTTAAATAGTAATTTAACATATTATTACTTTAAGATGTTATCAGCACAAATATGACAAATCGAATGAATTTGTCAAATGCGTAGACTCGTTGAGGAGTTAAGGGAGATCATAGAAATCAACATGCATACATATTCTATGTGAGTATATATGCATGTAGGCACATATATATGTATATACACATCAGTCAAAATGGGTATCTGAACTGAATTATTCGGACTCTTCGAACTTCGGAAACGAGTCATTTCCTCAGGGGTGACAACGCATCTGCGTTTTGATTCTTAATCGAAGCTAAATGAAGATTCTATGGGACACAGCAACCACATGCCATCAGATAGACTGTGTGCTCGTTTGTCACCCTTATTCTATAAAAAAATCTGTCAGGCCCGGGACAATAATTTTAACTTTAATCAGTGTGACCGAGCAATACATAATGTTGGTTTTAAAAAATGACAGTTGTGTGTTTGCTTTTGAAATGTGGACCAATCAAAATAATAGCAACATTTAATAACGCTGGGGTCTGACCCCTCGTGGCCCCTTCTGTCATAAAATGCCCACTCCCAGTGACATAAATTTATTTATGTGTTATGGTGAGTGCAAGGGTAATTAAGTTTAGGCTTAGTTAAAATACGAGGGCGGCACTGAAAATTTCGGGAATCAAGGAAGTGACACAACATTACTGTTTAAAAATGTATTTATTGCTTTTCGAAGTATTCTCCGCAAATTTTGACAAATTTTTCCATACGATGGAACCAATCATTGAAACAACCATTCCATTCGGAAGTTGGAGTCTCCAAAATGGCCGTTTTGTAGGCGTCCACAGCTTCTTCAGGTGATGAAAATCTCTGTCCACGATATTTATTCTTTATTTTAGGGAAAGTATAGAAATCATTAGGGCTTAGGTCGGGGCTGTACGGTGGATGGTCTAATAATTCTATGATTTCTTGCTCTAAAAACTCTTTTGTTCTGTGTGCGATGTGAGAACTCGCATTGACGTGATGGAGGATGATGCGGCGGTTGCAGTTCTCTTTACGGAGTTCAGAAACGACCTGTGGCAAACAAATGATAGCATACCATTCTGCATTACCCGTTCTTTGTCCCTCAAGAGGAATAGTCGTAACCTCGTAACATGGCCGGTTTTGGAGACAAACGTGGCCACCATTTTTTTTGCAACACTCCGTGAACGAACAATTTTTGTTGGCTTTAACTCATTTTCGAACACCCAAACTCATGACTGGGTTTTTGTTTCGGGTTCGTACGCGTATATCCAGGATTCGTCACCTGATACAATATTGTATACAGCATTTGAGAATCCTGCGTGGAATCTTTCGAGAGTTCTGACGTACCAAGTAACGCGAGCCGCTTTTTGCTCTTCACAGAGCGAATGCGGTATCCATCGGGAAAACAACTTTTTTACACCTAATTGTTCATGCAAGATTATTTGTATTTGACTCATGCCAATGGGTGCGTTTGGCAGAAAAAAGCGCTAGCAAGCGCTTACAAGCGCTAAAATAGTTTTCGGCCAGGACACGATTGCTACTTCAGTAGCGCTGACACAATCCGCCATTTTGCTTATTTAATTTGTTTGTTTTGAAGTAGAAATTATAAGTTGTTTTGTACAATGTCAATTTTAAGTAATATAATGACATGAATAGACATATACTTTATTAAAAATTCATGATTGGTAAGTTTTTAATATGAATACTTCACAAACATATATTTCAATTAGGTTAGGTTCCCCGGTTGAAACTAACATCGTGTCCTGGAGGAAAATAGCTACTTATGATTTGACAGCGCTTACCGCTTACGATCGCCATTTTGCTTACAAGCGCTTGCTAGCGCTTTTTTCTGCCAAACGCACCCAATGTCTAAAGTTGCCTGAAATTCGCGGTATGTCACATGTCGATCTTCCCCAATCAGCTTACGCACAGCATCAACGTTTTCTTGGGTGATTGCAGTTTTCGGACGACCTTGACGGGGATCATCACTGAGCTTGATACGTCCACGTTGAAATTCAGCAAACCAGCGATAAATTGTGGTTTTGGATGGGGCTTCATCACCAAATGCAGAAAGCATCCGGTCAATACACTGTTTTTGTGTTAAACCACTTCGAAAGTCATAATAAATCATCGATCTTGAATTTTCTCGAGTCAATTCCATTTTCTCAACGACTAAACAAGTTTGACAAAACCTTGTGACAAGACCGAGAATATTTTTTTTAAATAAATAAATGGTATTCGATTTTTGAAACCAAGGAGTTTTCAATTAAAAAGATTTTAATATGTCAGGAACAGTGGAAATATTCCATTCCCGGTACTTTTAGTGCAGTCTAGGTAGAACGAAAACTTAATTTATCTATTATACAACTTTATAGCTGTGTGGACTAGTAGTGAAGTTACTAGCTTAATGGGTCCTGAATTCGGGTCCCAATATAACCGCTGTACATTCGTGTAAAATAAAAATTATAAATTTTTGGAGGTTATGTTTTTAATATCCCGTTTTTATTTCCGTGTTTAAGAAGCAGACTAGAAAGCAATATTACGAATATTGCATTAGGTTAGTATAAAAATATAATATATGAAATGTAAATAAATAAAATTGAAGTATCATGTCTTCTTTCAAAATTACAGCTTTTTACTAAATGCATATGAAAGTATATACGGTACTTATAACAAAATCAAAATTTTAAAAAAATCTGTCCGTTTGTTCTGACTAATCTCCGAAATGGCAGGACCTATTTTGAAGAGACTTATACTGACAGATATCTGATGTAGTCGTTACTTAGGCCACTATTATTTTAGAAAAAGAATTAGGGTTCCGTGTGAAAAATTAAAACCCTAAATTACACGCGGGCGAAGTCGCGGGGAACAGCTAGTATCAAATAATATTGCTTACCTTCCTCTAGCCTACCTCTTATCTTTATGCTTTTGAGAGTTTTAGAGCGAGGTTATGGCCGCCGCGCTGCCACAATGCGGGTTTTCAGATTTCTCGGATGGAGGGGGGTATAAAAAAGGGGAGTTCGAATTTTTTTTCTCTTAAGTATGCAAATGTTTGATATATGATGTTTTTCTTTCGTCCAACACTTAGCAAACGATGGGGGTAAGCGTTAATTTAGATTAAACAGAGCTAACTCTGACATCGGGCTGTCAGTTACCTCCGTCCCCCGTGACCATGGCTGCAAAGCGCTCGAAACGTCGAGAATTAAAAATCAGTAGAATTAAACACGATAAAATCCGGTAAAGTAGTTTTATTCAATGCTTTTTTTATATATAGGAGACGAGTGACAAACGAGCACACAGTCCACCTGATGGTAAGTGGATGCTGTGGCTCTTAGATGTCTATGGGCCACAGCATCCATTTACATTTATCCTCGATTACGAATCAAAATAAGGAATAAGGTGGAACGCCTCGTTTCCAGTAAAAACGGTCTCCTGTTCTTTACACTCACCATACGAAACACAGCAGCGTTAAGCTGCTATTTTACGCTGGTATTTTGTGAGAGCGTGGTTCTTCCTCGATCAAGACCACCCATTCGTGCTACAACTATACTACTAATACACATAGAGCTGCAGTGTGGCTATACCACGTAAATAAATTGTTAATTATACAATTGCGTATAATTTTAAGTGCTTATTTAACATGTGCTCGGTGAATGATAACGGTTTCCCTTTTTCGGAGAGAACCGGAGACCCTTTCCACTGGAAACGAGGCATTCCAAGTTAGTCTTCGAGGGTGACAACGCATTGCATTTTGATTATTTACTGAGGATAGATGTAGTAGGCTATGAGTCACCGAATCCACTTAAGTACTATCTGGTGAATAGAGCTTGATTGTCACCCTTATTCTATAAAAAAATATATTAAATTCGATGGCGTATAATCAAAAATAAATTGTACGCATATTTAAGCAAAACTTCACTTCCGACGGTGGAAATTCTCAGTATTCGTTCAGAAGCGATATCGACAAAGTTTCGCTTTGATCTCGCCCGCAATCACTCGGAGTGTTGATTGATATCTGTGCCGCGTGGCTAGTTACGGCTGCCATTTTAGGAACGTTTATGCCAGCAAATATTTCATGGTTTGTGGAACAGTCTTAACTTTTTAATAATAGTTGGAAAGTACGAAAAACCCTAAAAATTAGCTTTTATTCAATACTTTTTATATTAATCAAAAGTATTCAATTCGAGGGTTCTGAAAATGTGAATATATAAATATATACATAATATCTACTGTTCTATTATTTTTTATATACATAACTAGTAAACCGCCCTGACCCCACCTGGATAGGATCTAGTATTAATGTAGCGTTATTTAAATTTACGATAAACTAAGACCATTTATTTTATAACTGTTTTAAATAGTATTGGGTGACAAATGAGCACACAGTTTACCTGATAGTAAATGGATGCTGTGGCCTATAGACATCCGCATCATCATCATCATCATTACAGCCTTTCACAAGTCCACTGCTGAACATAGGCCTCCCCCAAGTAATGCCACAAAGCACGGTCCCGAGCCACCTGCACCCATCGACTTCCCGCATGTCTTACCAGGTCGTCACTCCATCTAGTGGGGGGTCGCCCTACACTACGCCTACCGGTACGAGGCTGCCACTCGAGAACCTTTCTTCCCCATCGGTTATCGGTTCTTCGAGCTATATGGCCGGCCCATTGCCACTTCAGCTTACTAATCCGTTGGGCTATGTCGGTCACTCTGGTTTTACTGCGGATATCCTCATTTCTGAGTCTATCACGCAGAGAAACTCCGAGCATAGCCCTCTCCATAGCTCGCTGAGCGACCTTAAGCGTCCTCATACGGCCAGCAGTGAAGGACCACGTCTCAGATCCATAAGTCATCACTGGCAACACGCACTGGTTGTACAATCTAGTTTTTAGAGATTGAGGTATACCTGACGAAAAGATATGTCGTAATTTCCCGAACGCTGCCCAGCCGAGTTGAATCCGTCGATTGACCTCTCGGTCGAAGTTGGACTTACCTAGTCGGACTATTTGTCCCAGGTAAACGTACTCGTCAACAACTTCGAGCATAGTGCTCCCAACAACTACCGGCATAGGTGTGACATGGACATTGAACATGATCTTTGTTTTGTCCATGTTCATCCTAAGACCTATCCGTTGGGAGGCACTATTGAGGTCATTGAGCATAGTGCTTAAGTCCTCCAGCGATTCTGCCATAAGGACTATATCGTCGGCAAATCGAAGGTGAGTGATGTACTCGCCATTGATGTCAATACCGTATCCTTTCCAGTCCAGTAGCTTGAAAACGTCTTCCAATGCAGCGGTGAAGAGTTTCGGGGATATAACGTCACCCTGTCTTACACCTCTCTGCAGTTGGATAGGTTTCGAGCTCTGGTTCTGTACTCGGATAGCCATCGTAGCCCTACTGTACAAACACTTCAGCACTTCGATATACCGACAGTCAACTTGGCACCGCTGAAGGGACTGTAGCACCGCCCAAATTTCGACGGAATCAAAGGCTTTCTCATAGTCCACATACGCCAGGCAAAGTGGCAGATTGTACTCTTCAGTCTTCTGTACAATCTGCCGCAGGGTATGTATGTGGTCTATGGTACTGAAGCCTTTTCGGAAACCGGCTTGTTCGGGAGGCTGGAAGTCGTCAAGTCTGCGTGCGAGACGATTCGTAATGACTCTCGAAAACAGCACGTAGACGCGGCTCAGAAGGGAAATCGGTCTGTAGTTCTTTAAGAGAGCGTTGTCGCCTTTCTTAAAGAACAAGACCACCGCACTTCTGCTCCACGCCTCTGGAGTAGTGCCACCATGGAGGACGGAATTGAAGAGCTTCTGAAGGACTACAAGTACCGGTGTTCCACCCGCTTTCAGAAGCTCCGCTGTAATTCCATCCTCGCCTGGGGCCCTGCCGTTTTTAAGGTGCTGGAGAGCCATTCTAATCTCGCTTAGACTGACGTCCGGGATATCATCGGAATAGTGTCGGATAAGACTTGCTCTTGGATCGTTACTCACACTTGCGTGTGGCTCCAACGATGATGTGTACAGCTGCCCATAGAACCTCTCAATCTCACTCAAAATCTCAGGTGTCCCGGAAACGATGTTGCCACACTCAGTCTTCAGCTTTGACAGTTGGCTCTTTCTGGCAGACAGATCTCTGGCAAAGACTTTGGAGCCCTGGTTCCGCTCGATCGCTTCTTTAATACGAGAAGTATTAAAGTTGCGTAAGTCTCGCCGCATGCATTTGGAGATCTGTCTGTTCAGTTGCCTGTATGCTGTCAAATCTGTTGACGATTGCAGCCTCATCTCCCGTCTAACAGCCATGAGATTAAGAGTGTGATCGGAGAGTTTTTGTGTTCTTCTGCGGCGGGTCTTGCAGAACTTAGCTCCGACCGCATGGACAGTTTCCACGAGCTTGTCGTTCATATCGTCCACTGCATTGCAATCTTCTAGGCACTGGAAGCGGTTACGTAACTCGAGCTGAAAGGTTTCGGGATTCTGGATTAGAGCACGAGGGGGACGGAGCGTTGACTTCATTAGACGAGACCTCTCCAACTTAACGTTTAGGTTCAGTGTGCCTCTAACCATTCGGTGATCGCTGCCAGTTTTCACCCTTGCGATCACTGAGACATCACTGAACAGTTGGCGTCTGGTCGTCATAATGAAGTCAATCTCATTTTTTGTCGAACCGTCGGGGCTCGACCAGGTCCACTTCCTGTGGGGCCGCTTCTGGAAGAAAGAGTTCATCATAAAGAGTCCCTCTTTCTCCATAAAGTCGGCCAGCTGCTGGCCCCTTCGGTTCCGTTGCCCTACTCCAAATTTCCCTACCTTCAGCTCACCGCTTTCTCTTGTGCCTAGTTTTGCGTTGAAGTCTCCCATCAACACCGTGTAGTGGGTTTTGGAGGAATGTATGGCTCTGGAAATATCCTCATACATTTCCTCCACCTCCTCATCGGGGTGTGCCGAGGTTGGTGCGTAAACCTGAATGACCTTCAGCGAATACCGTTTGGTGATTCTGAGTATCAGGTACGCGACCCTCGTCGACACACTCCCAATCTTTACAACGTTGTTGACGAGAGACTTGTGGACGATAAATCCGACACCTCCTTGGGACAGATGGTCGCCCTCCCGGTGATAGAACAAGTTGCCGGACTCGAGGATTGCCGTGTCCTCCCCCTCTCTTCGGACCTCGGATAATCCAATAATATGCCAGCGCAACTTGTCTACCTCTTCTTCCAGCTCCAGTATCTTCTCGTCAGTCCTCAGAGTGCGTGCGTTATATGTTGCCAGGTCGAGTCGTCGTAGGTGGCAACCGAACCTCCACCGGAGATTCTTAGCACCCCCTGCCCCGCCGTTACCATGGTCGCCACCGTAGCCAGGAATAGCGGGGCCGCCGGGGACTGGGGGCCGTCTTTTTGTGTATTTGTTCATTGGGGGGGTATTTGCCGTAGTTGCCACGCTTGGCGAGCGGGTTGGCAACCGCAGTTTTTTATTACGTCACAGTTGTCATCAGGAAGATGCTGCTGCCCATCTCCTGCCTGTCTCCCTCTGTCGCCTCTTACGACACCCACGGGAAGATATGGGGTAGTGAATATTCTTAACCGCCACTACACGGCGAGACATCCGCATTTATCCTCTATTAAGAATCGAAAAGCAACTACGTTGTCACCCCCGATGACTAAGATGGAGTGCCTCGATTCCAGTAAAAACGGAGTTTCCGGTTCTCTAGACTCAACACACCAAGCACAGCACTACGCTGCTATTTTACGCTGGTATTCTTTGAGAACATGGTCCTTCCCCGATCGAGGCCACCCATTCGTGCTACAACCGTAATATAACGCTCTAACGACTCTAACATGTAAAAGGTATTTTTGTTTTTTAAGAAAACATCTTTAAAGTTTTTGAATAAAATATAGCCTAGATCCCTCCGTACAGTGCTCTCTATATAATCGTAAAATACCATCACAATCTGTTCTGTCATTAGCCCGGACAAAAAGAAAGACAAAAAAGTTTTATTAGTCTTTTCTCTTGATTCAATTTCAATTCGATGACAAGAAAACACCCCCAGAGACTAAGATGGAATCTCTCCTAGTCTGTAAATAAACTGACTCTCTTAACCCTTCAGACCATAACACATATGTGCACGCTACAGTTGGGAGACAACATATTTAAGGAAATGTTAATTTTTGATGTTACTTTTAACATTCTTGAAAAATTATAAACGTTCTTTGATTTATATTGCATGGTCCTTTGAGACACAGCCAGAGAGATTTAAGTATATATATATTTATATATATATATATATATATATTATATATATATATATATATATATATATGTATATATATATATATATATATATATATATATATATATATATATATATATATATATATATATATATTACTACTACCTATTTAAATATCTTTGGACACAGTTATAGTTTTACATGTAGTTTAGAAAATTACTTTTTTTGATTATTTAAAGATAAGGAGTATAGGTAAGAGGCGACGAGAAACCAAAACAGAAAAACGGGCAGTAGGATCTTCCTGCTTACAAATTAAAATTTATAAAAAACTGCGTTTACCAAACCGCCTGCCAAACGCTACTATAGCAAATCTTTGGGAGAGGCCTCTGCAGTACATTTTAATACGTTGTAATGTATGGATGAAAGGAAAGAAAGATGAGGAAATGATTTCTTAAATTTACGCGAACACTACACATTAAAAAAACTACTTATAGGGATTTTATCGCGTTTGGTTTACTTATTTTTAATTCTAGACGTTTCGGCTGCTTTACAGCACTCACTATCATCCTTTTACATCTACAGTTAGCTAATGTGGGTAAATCTTTGATTCGGAGAGCACGAGGGATCTGTGATATATCTAGCCGCCGAGCTTCAGTACGTCAAGCAAGTATTGCGAGACAACGAGCTTCGGGTCCCGCGCCTACGTCACAGAGACCGAGTGAAGCCGGCACAGTCGAGCATGTGCCTGCTGTACTACCGTATGTCAAAGGAGTCATAGACAAGGTTTGCTACATCTTAAAACGAGCTTCCATTAAAACATAGTACAAGCCGCCGAAGAAAATTAGACTTACAAGATGCAAGATGACAAGCTAGATTATGAATGTGGTTTCTCTTACATAGGAGAAACAAAAAGATCTATAAAAAAACCGCGTGAAAAACATATTATAGCTGACGTGAAGCAACGACGTTCTGGGAAGTCTGCAGTCTGTGAACGTGTTCAAGATCGTCCCCAACATTACATCAGATTTGATAAATCACAAATCCTCGCAAAAGAACACCAATTCCTACCAAGGATGATACGCGAGGCTATTGCAATTAAAAAACATACTAATTTCAATAGAGAAGGTGGATAGATGCTGCCATTCGCTTGGGATCCTATAATTAACAAAATTAAATCCAAACCCAAGCATAACACTGCAAGATTTCAGGATACTGTAAGCTCGTTCTGCGTAGATCGGCCAAAAATTAATATTCATAAACTGAAGGTAGCCGGTCTAACTATGACATGGGGATGATTTGTAAAGCACGGCAATTTGTAAAGCACATACATATTTGTTCTGGATCTGTATATTGGTTTGAGTGCAATTTATGTGAGGAAATCACGATGCAGTAGAAAATCCAAGTGATGAAAGATAAACTTTTTTTTAGAAAAATCTCTTGACTTAATATGTGGTTTGTGATAAACGGATACATAACTTTAATGTCATCAGTTTCATCCCGGATGTCCCGCATCCTGTTTCATGTTAAAAATATGTCAAATCTTTTTGGACGATCTCTAAACGAAGTATAGCAAGCAAGATTAATGAATTCGATATAAAAGACGGGATGCTAGCGAAGTATCCCTAGTACTGGAATTCTCGTCAGTTAATTAAATTAAACTTAGAAGCAATAAGCGACAAAAGTCAAGGGGTCTAAAATAAAGTTAATATATTAAGGGTCAATTAATTAATCATCAGCTTTTAATGTCCCATGCTGGGCTCTGACTTTCTCTAATTTGTGGAAAAAAAATTGTTTCATTATTCCAGTGCAAATAGGCTAATTTACAATCTTGAAATATTATGACTTTTTCACATGCATAATTCTACAAGATTTTTTGCTAAAAATGAGTTTACAACTTCGCGACATCGCCTGTTCGAAGTAGCAGAATAATTCTTCGACCACCTCTTCGCAGAACAGTGTTTGGTGCAAATTCACTGATATTAAGGTTGAGTAAATTGATCAATGAACTGTCCCATACATTTTATATTAATTTCGACTCACCTAACAGGTTTTTTTTTTATAGGATAGGGTGACAAACGAGCACACAGTCCACCTGATGGTAAGTGGTTGCTGTGGCCCATAGACATCTACATCTATCCTCGATTACGAATCAAAATGCAGATGCGTTGTCACCCGTGAGGACTAAGATGGAATGCCTCGTTTCCAGTAAAAAGGGTCTCCGGTTCTCTACACTCACCATACGAAATACAGCAGCATTAAGCTACTATTTCACGCTGGTATTCTGTGCGAGCGTGGTCCTTCCCCGGTCGAGCCGACCCATTCGTGCTACAACTATACTACTAATATAATTGCAGCATGGCTCTACCACGTTTAGAGGTTCAGAAAAGAACTAAGTACTCAAGCATAATGCAGTTTTTAGATTATTTTTCAAAGTTCTAGGTAAATACCCTATCTAGGTAGATATGTAAATTATAATTTTAACAATGTATACAAACGTTGGTGACGCTATGATAATTTTGTTAATTATGGCATCGCAAGCAGATGGCAGCACCTATTGAAATTAAATCCAAACACAATTATACCACGACAAGACTTCAAGGTACTGGAAGCTCATTCTGCGAAGATCAGACCGAAAATTAATATTAAAAACTGAAGGTAGCCGGACTATGACATTGAGACGTCGAACATCTCAGCCCCCCCCCCCCCCCGTGACCATGGGTTCTGTAAAGCACCCGAAACGTTGAAAACTAAAAATAAGTTAATTAAATCCGTACAAATAGTTTTATTCACTGTGTAGTGTACGCGTAAATATAAGAAATCGTTACGAAAAGCCCTTGTGTTTAAAATTATCGGATGATTTCGAATATGTTTAGACTGCTTCCTGATCGAATCTCACTTTCATCTTGGAGATGTTATCAAAGCTTCTTTTATACGATCATTTACAATTGGCTTTATAAACATTGTAATGCTTAAATCGCTCGGAGTTTGTTTGTTTGATTCGGAAGCACTTAGGGCTCTCTGTTGGCATCAAAGAGTTACACTTTAAATAAACCGAAAAGGGCTATATAATGATTTCTTAAATTTACGCGAACACTACACATTGAATAAAACTATTATTTACGGATTTTATCGCGTTTAATTACTTTTAATTTATTTTTATTATTATCCCGACGTTTCGGGTGCTTTACAGCGCCCATGGTCACGGGGGGACTGAGATGTTTGACGTCCCAATGTCATAGTTAGTCCGGCTACCTTCAGTTTTTTAATATTAATTTTTGGTCCGATTTACGCAAAACGAGCTTATAGTATCATGAAGTCTTGCAGTGGTATGCTTGGGTTTGGGTTTAATTTTGTTAATTATAGGATCCCAAGCAGATGGTAGCACCCAACCATCTTCTCTATTGAAATTTGGATGTTTTTTAATTTCAATAGCCTCGCGTATCATCCTTGGTAGGAATCGGTGTTCTTTTGCGAGAATTTGTGGTTTATCAAATCTAATGTAATGGTGGGGACGATCTTGAACATGTTCGCAGACTGCAGACTTCCCAGAGCGTCGGTGCTACACATCAGCTATATGTTCCTTCACGCGGGTTTTTATAGATCTCTTTGTTTGACCTATGTAAGAGAGACCACATTCACAATCTAGCTTATACACACCTGCATCTTGTAGAGGAATATTACATTTGATGGATGGTAAAAATTGACTAATCTTCTTCAGCGGCTTGTAGTATGTCTTAATGGACGCTCGCTTCAAGATGTAGCCAATCTTGTCCGTGACTCCTCTAACATATGGTAGTAGAGCAGGCGCGCGCTCGACTGTGGCCGGCTTCACTCGTTCACTGTGACGTAGGCGCGGGACCCGAAGCTTGTTGTCTTGCAATACTTGCTCGACGTGCTGAAGCTCCGCGGCCAGATGTTTTCTGTCACAGATCCCTCGTGCTCTCTGAAACAAAGATTTACCCACGGTAGCTAACTGTGAAGGATGATGGTGAAATTCACCATTTAGATATCGGTTGGTATGGGTCTTTTTCCTATACACAGTGTGACCAATAGTGTTATCAGGATTTCGGATGACTAAAACATCTAGGAAAGCTAAAGAATAATTTGCCTCTAACTCCATTGTGAATTGTATTTTAGAGTTTATGGAGTTAAGGTGGTCTAAAAATGCAGTTACTTTGTTAGATGGTAAAATTGTGAAGGTGTCGTCTACGTACCGCTTGTAGAACCTTGGATTTACAGGAGCAGTAAGAAGGGCTTTCTCCTCAAAGTCCTCCATGAATATGTCGGCGACTATGGGAGACACAGGTGAGCCCATCGCCACACCATCTACTTGCTTGTAGAACTCCTCCTTCCACAATAGATAGCCAGATGTGAGGCAATGTTCAAGTAGTATTGCATATTCTTGAGGCATGTTATTTTCTTCTAGCTTCCTAGTTACAATTGAGATGCAGTCCACAATAGGTAGGCATGTAAATAGTGACTGAACATCAAAACTGACCATAGTTTCATTGTTAGCGAGATGTAGGTCTTTTATCTCACTCACAAAATGGTATGAATCCTTTGTGTGTGCTCTGGTATGTCCTCTTAGTGGTGATAGTATTTTTGCTAAGTATTGTGCCAGCTTATAAGTTGGTGAATCGATCTGGCTCACTATGGGACGTAGTGGAGCGTTTGGTTTGTGTATCTTCGGTAACCCATACAACCTCGGTGGTTTGACACATGATGGTATTAGCGAATTCACGTCGAGATTTAATTTTTCGGAGTATTTCTTTATTAAATCGCTAGAGACCACATTCACAATATAAAAGGGCTGTAGTTATGTCCAAGTAATCGTTATTGTATCTTTTATCTTTGTCCGGTTTACTTATTCCTTACGACTGACAAAACTCAGTTGTATCTCTTTTTTATGGAGACTCTTATGGCCAGTTATAATTTATATTGAAAGTACAATTATACAAGTAAAAATACGTGTTTATATTTCCCTCCATATTTTTTAAGAGTTAAATTTAAATATCGAATGGTTCTGCAACGAGAACATTTTCGCGCAATGTTTTTTTACGGTATCAAATGTTACCTAAATTCATTTTTAAGGTTCGATGGACTTAAAATGATATGGGATATGGATTCGGCACGGTCGACTAACTTTGAGATATGATGAAAAAAGTGGTCGCCCTTAGGCGAATAAAACGTGTTAGTGATTACGTGATAGTGTTATAAAGTGATTCAGCACATATTGCAGATTGTATCAGGAAGTGGTTACCAGATTTTACGAGAATACTTTCGCGTGAACCGTCAGAACCATGCCAGTGTGTGTAAGGCTGTACTGATGATGGTGATGATATAGGTTAACTATTGGTGGTTTACTTCACCTTTCCAAACGGTCCTCAAAATTATATGAAGTGCTGCTTGGGAGCAGATATAACTAACAGAGGAATATCTAATCTAATAATAGGTCTGGGAAAAAGTTTCTTCGTATTTTGTTAGTAAAAAATTTAAGAAAAATCTCTTCGGCTGTACTATTTGTATCTGGCTAGTTTTAATATCAACACATATAGAACATTAAGAAAAATAAAAATACAAAGTAAAAACCACTTTTCCCGCCATTTGCCCTTTATGTACTCCTAAATGAGTGATTCTAACGAAGAAATTCGATACATTCATAAGTTTTATCACAAACAAGGAAAATGCGAGTCAAGCTGCGAAAAAAATTTGTGACGTTTATAGACCTAATGCAATGTCAGTAAGAATAGCACAAAGTTGGTTCAAGCGTTTACAGTCCGGAAACGATGTCAAAATTGAGAGAGCTTGGTTGGGAAGTGTTAATGCATCTACCATATAGACCTGACCTTGCACCCTCAGATTTTCACCTGTTTCTGTCTCTTCAGAATTCTTTGGGTAGTGTTAGGTTAACATCAAGTAAGAACTGTCAAAACTACTTATCACATTTTTTGATCAAAAATCCCTAGATTTTTACAGCAACGGGATTATGTCACTACCTACTAGATGGCGACAAGTTATCGAACAAAATCTCACATATATATTATAATTAAATGTAGTTTGTAAAAAATGTCTTAAATTTTTAGATAAAATATGAAGAAGGTTTCTTCATATTTTATTCCCCGACCTTATAAATACAGTAAGGAGCCCCAGCCCCATCCTGGGTCATCTGCTAAATTAGATAAAATTATGGATTCTTTTACAACGCCAGTAAGCGACGTAATATAACTGTTATCTTCTATCTAAACCAAATTTACAGTCTACTGTACCAACCTTTTGTTCATTACGAAAATTGTTGACTCAAATGTTCAAGTGCATCGTGACGCAAAATGGATTACTCTCATGACCTTCAGAAGGTGGCCTGTAAAGAAAACACCAACTGAATATACAACATAAGCAAATACGAGTATATTCCCCGTGAATTTCACTGTACTGTTCCTGTTCAGTACGCTGAGGTCTTTATTAATTCATTCTTTATTGAACTTGACATAACATTGTATAGGAACAGACGGCGGACTTAACTTATATGTACTAAAAGAATTCTCATGTAGTCAACCCTAGGGCAGTGATATAACTTCGATGGCGGTTACAGAATAAAAGCCTGATAAAAATATAAAAATTGCATTACCTTACTGACACTAAATCTACGTGTTTATGTTTATATAGACCTATGCATACGAGTACATATAAATATACATTTGTAAACATATTCATCTGTATATAATATATATGAAAACCAATTGTTGTCGATTAGTCTTGCTAAAACTCGAAAACAGCCTGAAAGATTTTGATGAAATTTTTTAGAAATATAGAATGGCTTAGATTCACAATCAGATCCGGTAGATGGCACTGCTGTCGAGATCCAAAAATTAATCGTGCGTAGCTCCGGCTTATATATTGTACCGGCGTATCGCTAATAATTTAGTAGCTAGTAATTTATACATATATAAGTCGATTAAATGAATAGGTATATACTGTATATAAAGTGTATATTATGTGTTACAAGGCCATTATAGCAAGAATATCTTTAATAATGATGATGAAAATGACGAATCATTTATTTTAAACCACATCTAAAAATGATTTTATCTAATTTAGGCTGTCTTAAGCTTTTTACGCGAATAGTCTGAGGACCAGTTTTAGTTACCAGTTGTGAGGAGAGTTCAGTATTATAACATCTTTAGAACTCTATTGGGAAACTTACTTATTGTGCAGCGCATCAGGCGCATGTTTGCGGTCGCGAACGTAAAGATAACTACTAGCTACGCAATCATGCGTACAAAGTCTGTCTCAATTATACAGAAACTGCGGGAGCGTACCAGCAGAGTTCAGGGATGTTAAGAGAAAGGATAAGCTCTACCGTCATTGGTCGATTCATCAATTTACATGTTAAAAGACACCTGAAGTTATAAGGCAATCAAATCATAATCACTCATTATTATTATCTTTCATATTATTTTATTTCAAAACAGGAGGCCGTACTATATTGTCTTTTTTAATGTGTTAACTATTTTCTAGATAAACACGATTTTGATGATTCTTTTTTTACTTGAAAGTTGATGCTTCATTATGTGGTCCCATATAAATTTGATCAAAATATGACCAGTTGTTTTTGAGTTATCCTTAATAATGCGTAACGTTTAATTGACTTCGACTACATTGATGAGCCGTGGTAGTTTAGATGGTTAGCGTTTGCTGTAATTTCACAGTGCGCGAGCAAACCGGGTTCGATCCCAGCCGGCACCAATAAAATTGACAATTGCAATTATAAGTGCTGATTTACCACGTACGTGCTCGGCGGTGAAGCAAAACATCGTGAGGAAACCTGCATGTCTGATATATAAGTAAAAATATTTCGAATACATGTGAAGTTCGCCAACACGCATTGTGGCAGCGCGGCGGACACTTCCTTGCCCTAAAATCCTCTCAGAAATGAACGGGTTTTAGGGCAAGGAAGTGCCTGTGCCCAGCAGTGGGACGTATATACTTTTAACTTTAACATTGACGATGTTCTTATTTTATTTATATTGTAGTCGGTTGTAAAATAATACTATATAAAATACTAATAATATTTTATTCTAACATAGATGTGAACCTCATATGCAAGTAAAATTGACCAACTTAGTGTGACAATAAACTGTTTTAATTTTTAGCCGAAAACATTCCAGCCCTAAGCGTACCATAGGGAATGAAGCTTTAGTTTAACTATTTAGACAACATTGAGATTCCATTGAAAAGAGTAAAAAAATGTAAAAGCCGATTTCAAAGAACTAAAATACTAAATAATAATTTTACATCTTGCTGCTGCGATTAGTCTTGAATCACCTTCGTTTATAATGATAATACAAACGAAGGTGTGACATAATTTCAGAGCGCCATATCACAAAGCTCTCGTAAATATTTTTCTAGTGTAATTGTGCACGTATTTGAATATAAAAGTACATACGTAAGTAAGGTAGTAGTAAGGTATATACGAGTATACAAGTTGTCGGGGTGTATGTTTGCACATCGTTAGCAGCAGGGCGATGTAAGTAAAATATCAGATTATAAACCCTATAATAATCGAATCTGAGTTCTAATTTGCACGGAAATAGACAGCGAAAGACTAAAATATTTAAAATAAGAAATAAACACACTGATTATTATTATGTGCTACTTCGAGCCGTGTAGGTCTTGAACAAGTAAAATTAAAGGGAAATAAAGAACTATAATTTATAAAACTACAAACATTTCAATCATCATCATAATCATCATTAAAGCCCTTAACAAATCCACTGCTAAACATAGGCCTTACCTAAGGAATGCTGCAAAGCACGGTCCTGAGCCACCGGCATCCATCGACTTCCTGCATGTCTGACCAGGTCGTCACTCCATCTAGTGGGGGGTCGCCCTACACTACGCCTACCGGTGCTGGGGATCCATTCTAATCTCGCTCAGGCTGACGTCCGGGATATCATCGTGTGTCGGATAAGACTTGCTCTTGGATCGTTACTCACACTTGCGTGTGGCTACAACGATGATGTGTACAGCTGTCTACAGAACCTCTCAATCGCACTCAGAAGCTCAGGTGTCCCGAAAACGATACCGCCACACTCGGTCTTCAGCTTTGACAGTTGACTCTTTCTGGCAAACAGATCTCTGACAAAGGACTTTGGAGCCTTAGTTTCCCTCGATCGCTTCTTCAATACAAGCAGTATGAAAGTTTCGTATGTCCCAGTGTGAAAGTGTGGCAATATGCATTTGGAGATCTGTATGTTCAGTCGCCTATATGTTGTCAAGTACGTTGAAGACGGCAGCTTCATTTCCCTTCTAACAACCATGAGATTAGGAGTGTGATAGGAGAGTTTTTGTGTTCTTGTCTTGCAGAACTTAGCTTCGGTGGCATGGACAGTTTCCACGAGCTTATTATCATTAATATAGTCCAATGCATTGCAGTCTTCTAGGCACTGAAAATAGTTTTGTAACTCGATTTGAAAGTTTTAGGGACTCTGGATTAGAGCACGAGGGGGACGGAGCGTGGATTTCATTAGACGGGACCTTTCCAACTTAACGTTTATGTTCAGTGAGCCTTTAACTATTCGTCGATCGCTGCCGTTTTCACTCTTGCGATCACTGAGACCTCACTGAACAGATTGCCGTCGAGTCGTCATAACCAGGTCCAATTTCTGTTGGGCCATTTCTGGAAGAAAGTGTTCATCATAAAGAGTCCCTCTTTCTCGATGAAGTTTTCTTCTTTCTTTATTAAGTCGGCCAGCTGTTGGCCTCTTGGCACACCGTTCTCTCTTGTGCCTAGTTTTGCCTTGAAGTCTCCTATTAATACCGCATTTAGTGGATTTTGGGGGAATGCATGGCTCTAGAAATACCTTCATACATTTCCTCCATCTCCTTATCGAGATTTGCCGAGGTTGGTGCGTAAACCTGTATGACCTTCAGGGAATACCGATCTGTGATTCTGAGTATAAGGTACGCAACCTTAGTCGATACACTCGAAATATTTACAACGCTCGGGACAGATGGTCGCCCTGTTGGTGATTGAACAAGTTGTCGGATTCGAGGATCACTATGTGCTCCCGCTGTTTTGGGACCTCCTATTATCCTATAATATTCTAGCGCAACCTGTCTATTTCTTCTTACAGCTCCAGGATCTTCTCGTCAGTTCTCAGGGTGCGTGCGTAGTATGTTGCCACTTCGAGTCATTTTATGTGACAATCGAACATCCACCGGAGATAGCACCCCCTGCCCCGCCGTTACCTTGGTCACCATCGTAGCCAGAAATTGCGGGGCCGCCGGGGACTGGGGGCCGTCTCTTTGTAACTCTCATTATTGGGGGTATATTGCCATAGTTGCCACGCTTGACGAGCGCAGTGTTTTGTCGTACAATTGCTGTTATCAGGAAGATGCTGCTGCCCATCTCCTGCCTGTTTCCCTCTATCGCCTTTTACGGCACCCACGTGACGTGTAGTGGATATTCTCAACCGCCACTACACGGCATACGTACATTTTTAATTTTACGTAACATATTATAAATTAACTTTATCACACTAAAACTTACAACATTTTCTGTTTCAAAAAATTACCTACGAGTATAACGTTTAATTACATTGGTTATTTTCATAATCATCAACGTCATTACAGCCTCGCTTTCTGTTAGCTATATGATTGGATTTTTACTCTTCATCTCACCGATCCATTGTGTTATGTCGGATAATTGTTTACAGATTTAAAAAAAATATAAAAATAGTAAACAAATCAGGCTCGAAACAACTATACATAGGTCAATTAAAGGCCCAGAAAACAACACCCATGAGAGTATGACGATGTGTTTAGATAAAGGGACGCAGATGATATGTATTTACGGACGCCCTTCGTCTTGTGAGGACCTCCTCCCCCGCAATAGTCACGCCGTCTGTCGACAGGGACAGCAATCATTGTCAGGCGAAACACGCGATCAAAACACCGCCTAACAATCCTCGTACTACGTGAGGGATTTACATTCATTGACTTCACAACGCGATTTAATTATACAACCGGCAACACTTACAATAGGCGATTATCTACTGTGTCATTATCCAGAGTGTGAGTCAAAGGATGTGTTACTTATCTAAGTCGCATTAGTAGCATAATGATGAGCTTCAGATTTGAGGCAACTATTAATAAAGTATGTTTTCCTAATTTTTATAAATGTAAGAGTAACAAACGAGCACACAATTCACCTGATGGAGGTTTCTGAGGACCAACGACATCTATTCAAAGACATTCTATGTTCGATTAAGTATCACTCACAGGTACTCACTCATTTTTCTATGGGTAAAGGTAGGACCGCACTAGGCGGAACTACATCGCAGCGGAACTGAGCGATACGACGCGTATTTTTTTTTTTTTGATAAAACGCACTTGAACTACAGCGGCGCTGCAAAAATATACTCAGTAGCCAGGCAACTTCTGAGCAAGATGATGATGAGAATGGATATGACTATTATTTCCTTGTTGTGTGAGGAAGAGGAATGGATCGAGCAAGAACAGGCAAGAAAAAAGCAAAGAATATCTCTACATGACATATCAACCTTGCGATGTGAAGAAGGATGAAAGGCGCTGAACTGAGCGATACGAGTTGGTCAGTTTATCAACTTTACCGCGCAGTTCTGCTGCAGTGTAGTTCCATTGCCGCTTAGTGTGTGTTGTCTCATATGATTTCATATAAATTATATTTTGCCGCGTCGTGTCGCTCAGCTCCGCTGCGGTGCAGTTCCGCCTGGTGCGGTCCTACCTTTATGATGTAGAAAAGAGTTCGCTGTGCTGCTCTAATGCGATTTCGACTTGCACACATTCTTAAATAGTTTTCCTTAAACACTCTTCCCATCAATGCCGATCACATAGGCAGGTAACAATTGTGACTCAAAATAAATAAATACGGCGTGATCAAACATTTTTTTCTCTGATTCGAATATAACATGTATAAGGGTTCAAATTTCAGAAGTCCTTTGGGTCAATATTACTAAGACGTGAGCCACGTGGGGACATAATTGGCACCAGGATGCGGGCTTCCTGGCTGGGATCAGTGAGGACCCTTCAAAATCCCTCCGGCCCTCTTTTTGAGTATACACTTGAGACTTCTATAGATGGTTGCTAAGTGAGAGGGTGAAATAAAAATTAGTTTTCTCCGTTAATTCAAAATTTAAGTAATTATAGTGAGCAACACGCGGTGTGTACAAAGAAGAGATGAAAGGAACATGTACAGCATCAAGAAACACAGCACTATATTTTCGGTAAATATATTATAGTATTATTCAATAAGAACCTATAGGGGTTATAGGTTTAATGAGGTGGTCGCTTCCAAGCTGTTTCTTAAATAAGTATTATAGAAAATTGTTTGTTCAACCTGCTAATCTCCGAATGGGCCGTACCGATTTTCACTCACTGATGTTATAAGGAGTAACTTAGGCTACTTTTATTTAAAAAAAATAATAAGGGTTCATATAATTTACGGTGTTCCGCGCTACCATCCACCGGACTTAAATATGACAACAGGTTTTCATATACCACCAGATTCATTACGCGGCAACTATTATAATTCGATGGCATCAGTAGTACGATATTTTCATCATACCTACAGTTTTTTTTTTTGCTTTTTTTTGAAACGTTACTTCCGCTACGTCCCCTCACAGAGAGGATATAGGATGTTTTCTGTATCGTGGATGCAGTTTACATACATCAATTTAACAATTACAAAAATCCAGACCAGGAACAATTATTTACAGGCCATTGAAATTCTTGTCTCGTACGAGATTCGAACCGGCGGCCCGGTGTCGCAACTTGTTGCTAATTCACTGCGCAACTATAAAAATAGTTCCACGGAACCGTGAAACTATATTTATAGTTTCAATTAAAAAAGGTTAAAACAAAAGGAGTAAAGTTACCAGACATTTTTACTTTAATAATGAAAGAAAAATAAAAAGGTAGCGAGTTACTAAAAACAAAACTGCGATAGAAAGCTAGACCGGAAGTTTTTGCCGACGTATTGCGGAAGAAAATTGACTTGGCAGCTTGCCATAAAAGAATAAATGAGAGAAACTTATGGTTTTACTATTTTGAGATTTTACTCGAAATACTGAAGATATTATAAATGACAAGGTAGGACTGGTGAAACGAAATTACAATATTTGGGAAATATTGTATCTGTACAAAGTAATATTGTATAAGTATACACAGTATTAATAACACACTTGTAATAGCTTCGCTTGTATCTATCTACTCGTAACTATCTGTCTGAACACGAGAATCTTTTAATGTAATTTTTAATCAACTTGTAGACGGCCGATTGATTTAAAATTAGCATCGTATCCTCGACCTCGACCGATAACAATACAATATTTTAACAACTTTATCCTAGTATCCAGGTCAGGATCACTAGGATTAAATAAATAAAAAAGACCATCACAGCTCGTGATTAATGCTCTTTTATTTTATACAAGCACAAAGACATGTAGATAATATAAACTACGTCAAGTCTTTGAAATGTCCGTAATTAAAAATAATTATGTCGCCGCAGGATAGAATCCCGCTTACAATTAATTGTTCCGGGTCTGGATGTTTGTCTTCGTGCATATATGTTTGTAAACTGCCTCCACGATACAGGAGAAAATCCTACGTTTAAGACAACAAATCAATCATACGTGATAGAGTGACGTTGCAGTTATATTGTCGTTGTAACACGAATGGGTGTACCGGTGTAAGATCACCGCTCTCACATAGCAGCTTAATGCTGCTGTGTTTCGTATGGCGAGTATAGAGAACCGGTAGACCTTTTTACTATAAACGAGGAATTCCATCTTAAGCCTCAGGAAACCCCGTCTTAATTTTGATTCTTCATCATCATCATCATCATTACAGCCCTTCACAAGTCCACTGCTGAACATAGGCCTCCCCCAAGTAATGCCACAAAGCACGGTCCTGAGCCACCTGCATCCATCGACTTCCTGCATATCTTACCGGGTCGTCACTCCATCTAGTGGGGGGTCGCCCTACACTACGCCTACCGGTACGAGGCTGCCACTCAAGAACCTTTCTTCCCCATCGGTTATCGGTTCTTCGAGCTATATGGCCGGTCCATTGCCACTTCAGCTTACTAATCCGTTGGGCTATGTCGGTCACTCTGGTTTTACTGCGGATATCCTCATTTCTGAGTCTATCACGCAGAGAAACTCCGAGCATAGCCCTCTCCATAGCTCGCTGAGCGACCTTGAGCGTCCTCATACGGCCAGCAGTGAAGGACCACGTCTCAGATCCGTAAGTCCTCACTGGCAACACGCACTGGTTGTACAATCTAGTTTTTAGAGATTGAGGTATACCTGACGAGAATATATGTCGTAATTTCCCGAACGCTGCCCAGCCGAGTTGAATCCGTCGATTGACCTCTCGGTCGAAGTTCGACTTACCTAGTCGGACTATTTGTCCCAGGTAAACGTACTCGTCAACAACTTCAAGCATAGTGCTCCCAACAACTACCGGCATAGGTGTGACATGGACATTGAACATGATCTTTGTTTTGTCCATGTTCATCTTAAGACCTATCCGTTGGGAGGCACTATTGAGGTCATTGAGCATAGTGCTTAAGTCCTCCAGCGATTCTGCCATAAGGACTATATCGTCGGCAAATCGAAGGTGAGTGATGTACTCGCCATTGATGTCAATACCGTATCCTTTCCAGTCCAGTAGCTTGAAAACGTCTTCCAATGCAGCGGTGAAGAGTTTCGGGGATATAGCGTCACCCTGTCTTACACCTCTCTGCAGTTGGATAGGTTTCGAGCTCTGGTTCTGTACTCGGATAGCCATCGTAGCCCTACTGTACAAACACTTCAGCACTTCGATATACCGACAGTCAACTTGGCACCGCTGGAGGGACTGTAGCACCGCCCAAATTTCGACGGAATCAAAGGCTTTCTCATAGTCCACATACGCCAGGCAAAGTGGCAGATTGTACTCTTCAGTTTTCTGTACAATCTGCCGCAGGGTATGTATGTGGTCTATGGTACTGAAGCCTTTTCGGAAACCGGCTTGTTCGGGAGGCTGGAAGTCGTCGAGTCTGCGTGCGAGACGATTCGTAATGACTCTCGAAAACAGCATATAGACGCGGCTCAGAAGGGAAATCGGTCTGTAGTTCTTTAAGAGAGCGTTGTTGCCTTTCCTAAAGAACAAGACCACCGCACTTCTGCTCCACGCCTCTGGAGTAGTGCCGCCATGGAGGACGGAATTGAAAAGCTTCTGAAGGACTTCAAGTACCGGTGTTCCACCCGCTATCAGAAGCTCCGCTGTAATTCCATCCTCGCCTGGGGCCCTGCCGTTTTTAAGGTGCTGGAGAGCCATTCTAATCTCGCTTAGACTGACGTCCGGGATATCATCGGAATAGTGTCGGATAAGACTTGCTCTTGGATCGTTACTCACACTTGCGTGTGGCTCCAACGATGATGTGTACAGCTGCCCATAGAACCTCTCAATCTCACTCAAAATCTCAGGTGTCCCGGAAACGATGCTGCCACACTTAGTTTTCAGCTTTGACAGTTGGCTCTTACTGGCAGACAGATCTCTGGCAAAGACTTTGTAGCCCTGGTTCCGCTCGATCGCTTCTTTAATACGAGAAGTATTAAAGTTGCGTAAGTCTCGCCGCATGCATTTGGAGATCTGTCTGTTCAGTTGCCTGTATGCTGTCAAATCTGTTGACGATTGTAGCCTCATCTCCTGTCTAACAGCCATGAGATTAAGAGTGTGATCGGAGAGTTTTTGTGTTCTTCTGCGGCGGGTCTTGCAGAACTTAGTTCCGACCGCATGGACAGTTTCCACGAGCTTGTCATTCATATCGTCCACTGAATTGCAATCTTGTAGGCACTGAAAGCGGTTACGTAACTTGAGCTGAAAGTTTTCGGGATTCTGGATTAGAGCACGAGGGGGACGGAGCGTAGGCTTCATTAGACGAGACCTCTCCAACTTAACGTTTAGGTTCAGTGTGCCTCTAACCATTCGGTGATCGCTGCCAGTTTTCACCCTTGCGATCACTGAGACATCACTGAACAGTTGGCGTCTGGTCGTCATAATGAAGTCAATCTCATTTTTTGTCGAACCGTCGGGGCTCGACCAGGTCCACTTCCTGTGGGGCCGCTTCTGGAAGAAAGAGTTCATCGTAAAGAGTCCCTCTTTCTCCATAAAGTCGGCCAGCTGCTGGCCCCTTCGGTTCCGTTGCCCTACTCCAAATTTCCCTAACTTCAGCTCACCGTTTTCTCTTGTGCCTAGTTTTGCGTTGAAGTCTCCCATCAACACCGTGTAGTGAGTTTTGGAGGAATGCATGGCTTTGGAAATATCCTCATACATTTCCTCCACCTCCTCATCGGGATGTGCCGAGGTTGGTGCGTAAACCTGTATGACCTTCAGCGAATACCGTTTGGTGATTCTGAGTATCAGGTACGCGACCCTCGTCGACACACTCCCAATCTTCACAATGTTGTTGACGAGAGACTTGTGGACGATAAATCCAACACCTCCTTGGGACAGATGGTCGCCCTCCCGGTGATAGAACAAGTTGCCGGATTCGGGAATCACCGTGTCCTCCCCCTCTCTTCGGACCTCGGATAATCCTATAATATTCCAGCGCAACTTGTCTATCTCTTCTTCCAGCTCCAGGATCTTCTCGTCAGTCCTCAGAGTGCGTGCGTTAAATGTTGCCAGGTCGAGTCGTCGTAGGTGGCAACCGAACCTCCACCGGAGATTCTTAGCACCCCCTGATGATTGATTCTTAATCGAAGATAAAATGCCTATCATCTCAGCATCCACTTACCGTCAGGAGACTTACCCCCTTCAGGACGCACTCATTCAACTAAAAGAAACGAGCGTGATCCCACTTAATCTCCCTAAAGACATTACCAGCACAAAGATCGAAGAGTTCACATAAAGAACGAGCCCTGTAGGAATGGCAATAAAAGTGACGATTCCCGCACCTACGCTACGTTGTGTTCTATTTTAGTGCGTACCTGCACGAGAGATTTCAGCCGGCAGGGCTATGGAACGTTTTATATTTTATCTTAATCTGACTTTTAAATACTATCAGATATTAAAAAAACTTTGTCAAGATTCTAATAGTAGGATCGCATAGATACGCAGTATACTAGGTCATAATCATGGAATTATTGTATTGTCACCGGTTCCTAATACGTCTGCATAATTTCAATCAAGAGATGTTGCATCTCTATGCGTATTTTATTGCATCTACCACGGGGAGTGCTCTAAGCAACATCCCTTGCGTTTTCTATCGTATGTACTATGGGGAGTGTTCTGAGGAATTGTTCGAATTAGTTCCAGCCGCCGAATTTCACGAACGCACATCGTGTCAAAATTCCCGACACCATCCTCACCATCTAGATGCTTGGCGGTCCACTATTGTACGTTTTACTATGAGTTTTCTTCCTCGTACAACTTCTCTGTGGAATTATTTACCACCGGCGACTTTTCCGGACCGATACGACTTAGGGACTTTCAAGAAAAGATGCTACTCCTTTTTAAAAGTCCGGCAATGCATCTGCAATTCCCCTGGTGTTGTGGTTGTTCTTGGGCGGCGGTAGTCAGTTATCGTCAGGTGAGCCGCTTGCTCGTTTGCCCCGTCATTTATAGAAAAAATGCGGCTACGAAAATCGGTCTTGAGGACATTATTACAGGTCAATCTAATAGAAAGCGTGTAATTATTTTATTTTATCCTGGTGATCCTGATCAGGATACTAGAACAAATTTATTAAATTATTGTATCGTTAAAGAATATAATAGTATAAACAAAGAATCTCATCTTGTACCAGCCCTGAGTAAATTAAACCCAGCACCTCGTGCGCGACGGACGGATGGGAAGTAACATTACTACCTACATGAGACAAAAATATAAATATTTTTCCCGCTGTCTGTCTGCGAGCGGTTAGTGCAATAGAGCTTTGACAGAATGAAACCAAGTAAGTTTTGTTACTTTTTCGAAGTTAGTGTAATATACTTGCTATATATACATATACTATAATATTTTATGCGTGGCTCTACGCTGCATATAAAGATTGTAGCATGAATGGATCGACCGAAGGTGGACCACGTTCTCCCAATATACCTACCAGCTTAAAATAGAAGCCTAATGCTTCTTTGTTTCGTATGTCCCCGATTACCGTCCTCACTAGAGTAAGTGGAGACAACCGGAGACTCTTTTGACAGGAAACAAGACAATCCATCCTCAGTGGCGACAACGCATCTACATTTTGATTCTTGATCGAGTATAAATATAGATTTTTATGGGCCACAGCATCCACCTACCATCAGGTGGACTGTTCTTTTTTGTAACCCATTTTCGATAAAAAAAAAGTTTACGTTGTGACCCGGTTAACGTTAAAAGCGGTTAACATAAACGTTTGCTGCAAAACTAAATTTATAAATAACCGTAACGACCTTAACTGTCGCCAATCAATCTAAAATAATTAAAAAAACTAATTTATTTCGTCTCAAAGGTACCTAATTATATATTGTCATTGAAATCATTATTAATTTTTTGCTAACTAATTTCAGAAAATATGGGCGGTTTTCTTAATCAAGGTCAAGTAAATTTATTTTAAAAGCATGAAATATCCAGCGTGTTGTAGTTTAAATATAGATCATTTAATTTTTTATGAAATATAAAATAAAAAGGGGTGCACTAGACGAGAGTTTATCGACCAAATTCTTCGATCAATAATATACTTGATCGAAGACCAAATTGGCGATATTTGAAGACGGGCCAGATTAAGACTACGCTTTACGTACGGGCATGCATATACGAGTACCTATATGCATAGGTTGGTACATATCCTACCGGACCGGACGGTGGATCGTATCAGGATAGGGTTGCCAGATAGTCGGGATTCGTGTGGATTCTCCTGACATTTTAAATGATCTCCAGACTCCCGACAAAACTAAAAATGTCATGATAAAAAGCTTTTTGGGAAGTAAACGTATGGCCTTTGATTTAATAAAAGTTAATAAGTTTGAAGTAAATTGTTTGAATTTTAAATATTTTCTGAATAAGGATCCAAATTGGTGAATTCTAGTCTAGGTCCAATGCTAAATACATGTGGCTACCTAAAACTTATGTACCTATTTAAATTAGTTTTACTTAAAGTACTTTTTGGGGGTCTCTTAATTAAAAAAATAAACTCTTTATTTTTCATATTTATTTCTCCCGACAACAACCCCAAAATCCCGACTTTTTTAAAATTTGTCCAGATATTTTGGTCTTCCGATCGGGCAAACATATGTCAGGATCGTGACATATAGAAGTTCATGGTCTCCACCCACCCCTTTGGGTAACTGTGTCGTAAGTGTTTATGTTATGTGTAATATATGTATGTATGAGTATATATGAAATAAGAAGGTACTTTTTAATTTATTACAAATCCTGCATGGAGTAATACATCCGATGCCGAATGCTTCTCGGCATTTATAATACAAATACGACTTATATGATAATAAATTCATTTTTATAAATCAGTTTGACATGCTTAAACGTGGGTATGTTAGTATTACATGGTACATACCTAGGCTGCACTAAAAGTATCGGGAATGGAATATTTCTACTGTTCCTGTCATATTAAAATCTTTTTAATTGAAAACTCCTTCGTTCTTCGTTTAAAATCGAATACCATTTATTTATTTAAAAAAGATTCTCGGTCTTGTCACAAGGTTTTGTCAAACTTTTTTAGTCATTGAGAAACTGGAATTGACTCGAGAAAATTCAAGAGCGATGATTTATTATGACTTTCGAAGTGGTTTAACACAAAAACAGTGCGTTGATCGGATGATTTCTGCATTTGGTGATGAAGCCCCATCCAAAACCACAATTTATCGCTGGTTTGCTAAATTTCAACGTGGACGTGTCAAGCTCAGTGATGATCCCCGTCAAGGTCGTCCAAAAACTGCAGTCACCCAAGAAAACGTTGATGCTGTGCGTAAGCTGATTGAGGAAGATCGACATGTGACATACCGCGAAATTCAGGCAACTTTAGACATTGGCATGAGTCAAATACAAATAATCTTGCATGAACAATTAGGTGTAAAAAGTTGTTTTCCCGATGGATACCGCATTCGCTCTGTGAAGAGCAAAAAGCGGCTCGCGTTACTTGGTGCGTCAGAACTCTCGAAAGATTCCACGCAGGATCCTCAAATGCTGTATACAACATCGTATCAGGTGACGAATCCTGGATATACGCGTACGAACCCGAAACAAAAAACAACACAAGTTTGGGTGTTCGAAAATGAGTTAAAGCCAACAAAAATAGTTCGTTCACGGAGTGTTACAAAAAAAAATGGTGGCCACGTTTGTCTCCAAAACCGGCCATGTTACGACTATTCCTCGTGAGGGACAAAGAATGGTTAATGCAGAATGGTATGCTAGCATTTGTTTGCCACAGGTCGTTTCTGAACTCCGTAAAGAGAACTGCAACCACCGCATCATCTTCCATCACGATAATGCGAGTTCTCACACCGCACACAGAACAAAAGAGTTTTTAGAGCAAGAAAACATAGAATTATTAGACCATCTGCCGTACAACCCCGACCTAAGCCCTAATAATTTCTATACTTTCCCTAAAATAAAGAATAAATTGCGTGGACAAAGATTTTCATCACCTGAAGAAGCCGTGGACGCTTACAAAACGGCCATTTTGGAGACCCCAACATCCGAATGAAATGGTTGCTTCAAAGATTGGTTCCATCGTATGAAAAAATGTGTCAAATTTCGCGGATAATACTTCGAAAAGCAATAAATACATTTTTAAATAGTAATGTTGTGTCACTTCCTTGATTCCCGAAATTTTCAGTGCCACCCTCGTATTGCCATAGTTGTCGGTTGTTTTCATAAAAATTTTGCGGCACATCGCCTGTTAAAGGTTGCCTTTGTCACCTCTCTGGACACTCGCGGGGTGATTTAGCTACGAATTTTTTAAATAGGTAGTTCTTTTATAAAAATGAACTGACAAACGAAATCACAATCCATCTGGTGGTAAGTGGCTGCTGCTGTCCATATACAACTGCAGCCGACTTCAATTAAGGAAGACTTCAGATTCGTTGTCACTTATTATTATTAAGTATTTGTTTGTATTCATATCATTATCATCATCGTCATTACAGCTCTGCACAAGTCCACAGCTGAACATAGGCCTCCCCCAAGGAATACCACAAAGCACGTTCCTGAGCCACCTGCATCCATCGACTTCCTGCATGTCTTACCAGGTCATCAATCCGTCTAGTTGGAAGGCCGTCCTAAAATTCGCCTACCGATACAAGGCTGCCACTACCCACTAGAGAACCTTTTTTCTTTGTCAACGGTTGTCGGTTCGTCGAGGTATATGGCCGGCCCATTGTCGGCTTACTAATCCACTGAGCTATGTTGGTTAGTCTGTTCTACTGCGGATATCCTCATTTTTAAGCCTAACATGCAGAGAAGTCGCGAACATAGCCCTCTACATAGCTTGACTCTGAGCATCCTCATACGGCCAGTAGTGAAGGACCATTTCTCAGGTCCATAAGTCATCACTGGCAACACGCGCTGGTTACACAATCTTGTCTTCAGGTTTTGAGGTATACCTGACCAGAACGTACGTCATATTCATACGTATTTGTATAATTTATGACACTAATTTCAATATAATTCATTAGTTATTTCTGTCTATAATATTTAGGTATTGGCAAATGTCACTAATTTTTCACCACGCCATGCATTGACTGGCAGATATTGCTAACCGACGTTATGTCTTTTTTTTATAGGATAAGGGTGACAAACGACCACAGTCCACCTGATGGTAAGTGGTTGCTGTGGCCCATAGACATTTCCTCCCACCCGAACACCTCACCCGATGGAATGCCTCGTTTCCAGTAAAATGGGTCTCCGGTTCTCTACACTCACCATACGAAACAGCAGCGATGAGCTGCTATTTTACGCAGGTATTCTGTAAGTCTGGAAGTCTACTCTTTGTAACCTTTATGGCCAAATAAAAAATAGGGGTGCCCTACCCCTACTCGGACGGACTCCTATATAGAAAACAAGTCCTACCATCTAATAATTGTATATCCTTATACATATATAGACAGCTTTCGCATATATCTTAGTAGTTTACGGAAATTGTGCAAAATTAAAAGTTACGTGATTAACTGGCGTCGGAACTCGTTAGTTTCAGGAAGCTGATGCAGGTAAGACAGCTTGCCTGCGGTTAGGTAACCTAGCAACCTGTCGTGGTACCGCTGTTTAAGGCACAAAACTCCGCCTGTACCCGAACCGTGCCAGTCGTTCTTTAATGATATAATAATACATAACAAGATGCGATATTTATTTATAAAATTTCTTGCTGGTACAGAAGAAATTATTGTGAAAATATCGTTTTAAATTTGGAAGAGTTATATTTTAATTAGAAATGACAATACATTCATTGAAGTTGAATGATAAATAAATTTGTCAGTACGTTAAGCGCGCCACGTACTGTAAGTTAATTTTACTACGCCTTTAATCTTCGCGTAAGTGCAAATAATATGTTGACAAAGTTTAAGCGCAATCTGATGATCGGAATGGCAGCGCATAAAATACGAACAAACAAACAAACATACCGTTCCACAATGATCCATAAATCACACAACCACACCGTGGGTATCGTAAGAGGCGACATATTATATAAATTAATCATCTTCCTGATTCATCAATTCATTCATTACAGCATATCGGAATCTTACTGCTGAACATAGAATCCCCCACCCTCCCATAGATTGCCTCATTAGAAGGATTTTGACATAGTTACCACGCTTGGCAAGAGGGCAGGCAAAAGCTGCTATCACGAAAACATTAAATATTTGCAACGTATACATTTAATATTTTTTTAAATCATCATTGGCGGTGTAAGAATATCTACTATCCCGTGTCACCAGAGACATAGGGAAACTGGAAAAGAAGTTGAGCAGCAGGATCTTCCTGACAAAAACTAAAAAGTAAATTTAAACATTGCTGTTGCAAACTAAAATAATAAATAAAAATACCTTCACTGAGACAATCTCCAACTTGCCAACCCATCTACCAAGTGAAGCAGTCTATGGAGAGTTGGAGAGGCCTGTGTGCAGCAGTGAATTTTTATAAGCTGTCATCATCATCAGCCTGCGGTAGTCCACTGCTGGGCATAGGCCTCTCCCAAGGCGCGCCACTTAGCCCGATCTTCGGCTACACGCATCCAGTTTCTACCAGCCACCTTGCGCAGATCGTCGCTCCATGTGGCCAGGGGGTGTCCCACACTACATTTGCCTAGACGCAGTCTCAACTCCATAACACATCTACTCCATCGGTTGTCATTACTGCGACAGACATAACCAGCCCATTGCCACTTCAGCTTACAAACACGGAACGCTATGTCAGTAATCTTCGTTCTCCGGCTCTCCGGCGAATTTCTTAATTATAAGCACATAAATAATGGATGGATATTATTCATTCCGATTTAATACACAGTTTTAACCACTGCGTTTTAATTGTAGCGAGCAATTTGGTAACTCAGTTGATAATGAACCAGTTTTGAATCAAGGTCAAGTCTTTCGACCCCCCTGTCGCATTCGTAATGCGCGTATCGTTCCAGTCTATAATGAATTATAAATATTGTTTATTCTGGTGTACAGGGAAAAATTGAACTTTTGGAAAGGGAAAGATGCTGTAAATACTTATCAACAGAAACTATCAACAAAGAGTTAATTAAAAGTTGATATTTTTTCTTGAAAGTCCATAAGACGTATCGGTCCGGAAAAATCACTGGTGGTAGTCGATTCCACGAGGAAATAATGCAAAGAAGAAAACTTCTGGTAAATAGCACAGTGGTGGACCGCCTATCATCCAGATAGTTGGTTTGTAGGCTTTGATACAGCATCAGCAATCCGCCATGAGTCGAGTTCCCGCCAAAACTAAACGCGTCGTCCGTGACAGGTGTGGCTTTCTTTTGTTTTTCATTCATGTATTGTATAACGTTAACGTTACCTCCAGACCAGGGGGACTTCTTGTATTTCGGGGGCAGTTTACAAACTTTAATTTCACAAGGACAAACATCCAGACCCGGAACAATTATTTGTAGGTTATACAAATACTTGCTCCGTGCGGGATTCGAACCCGCGGCCTGCTCTGCGCCACGGAGCCGTCAACCTATCTATCCTATTTAGGCGTTATAATTAATTGGCAGTTTTCTGTTAGTTTTATAAGGTAGACATTGCTACCGAGATGTCTACCAACATTCTTCGAGATTTTAAACTTCTACTGGAGGACATGGAGTGTTTGCGTAACTATTAAACGGATCTTGCATAATGATTTAAGGTTAATCTCAGTTCAAGTAGACGCTGATACTATTTAAAAATTGGAATTGGCAGTTAAAACCCGTTTAGGCTTATCTTCTACTTCCTTTAAATGTAAAGTATTTACGTTAAACACATTTTCCATTTAATTAAATTGTTGTCAGCATCACAATAATTTCTTGAATGACCTAGTATTCTCACTGGGATCATCACAGCTCATGTCATCACGTATTGTTTTAGATGTTTTAAACTATTATTTCTTTACGGCTTCGTATGCGACGGCGGCACGGCATGCGGCAGTGACGCACGGATAGCTAATAGCTTACTAGTCAAAGACAGCGGCATGCGCACCGACCAGTCCCGTACGTTTTTTTTTGCAGCTCTCGATTACCGTCTGCTCGAAGTGCACGCATTCAATGCACATGCATGTAGGTACATTACGTTTGTGTGTATTATACCTGCTTACATTACTAACCGTGTAGTAGCTGTGTAAGAATATCCACTACAACGAGCTCCACTACTCCAATTCGAGCTGTGTGTGAACGAGAAAAGCAAACCAGGATATAGACAACAGCGTCTTTCTAATAACAACAAGAAAATAAAAAAGTTTATACGTATTTTGTACGTAGTAGAGCCACGCTGCAGCGATATTATGGTTATAGCACGAAATGGTCGGCTCAACCGAGAAGGACCACGATCTCACAGAGTACTAGTGTAAAATTAATTAATTTATGATAAATTTCTAATAGAGAAATTTCTGTGTTTCGTATGGTGAGTGTAGAGAAACGGAATCCAGTTTTACTATAATCGAGACATTCCATCGTAGTCCTCAATGGTGACAGCGCATCTGCATTTTGATTCTTAATCGAGGTTGCATGTAGATGATATGGGCCACGGCATCCACTTATCAGGTGGACTGTGTGCTCGCTTGTCACCCTTATTCTATAAAAACAAACCGGCTTTCGTTAAGGGTGGTAACTCCATGTCTTGCCACGCTCGTTGTCACGCTTGGCTTATCTGGCAACCTACGTAGGGGCCTATATTCAGTGATGACCTTTGATAGAATGCAATGATGTATGGTGTGTATTATACTGTGCCTGGTGGTAAGTCCATCACCATATTATGTCCCGTGGGTGTCGTAAGAAGCGACAATTAAAAATTTCAGAAAAATCTTAAAACTTCTGATGGCCATTTATCAGAAGTTAGTATATCCATTTATTTTATCTCAAAAAGTGCACATACCTGTGACGGGATGCTGCATCAAAGGTGCGGACCATCCCAGAAATATTGCTTAGTAATAAACACTACTTGAGTGGTCTAGATCCTATGATGCTGACACAGTTTTCTCGTCAATGTTTGTGAACACAGTGAAGGTCCCCCATAGGGACCACAGCCAGTCGAGACCTAAGCACAGTTTGTTGCGTTCGGATATCTCTCATTTTCTAAATATCTTAATTTCATATTCCTCACACAACAACTATTTTTTATGACCTAGAAAATAATTGTTCGGGGTTTGGATGTTTGTCCATTTACAATTTATGTACGTAAATATTATTTAAACCGCTTCCAGAAAACAAGAAAGTATCTAAGTATTATTAAAATGTATGTTTTGATACGTGGATGCTATAAATATACTTTGTATGTAAATAAATCCTCCATAAAAATAAAAACAGCGATTGTCTTTTATCTTTGTATATTTAAAAAGTTACTTGTCTTGCAAATCAGCAAATGAACATGAATACTTGTTAGATTCAAGAATAAAGCACAAAAGGTGAAACACTCAGACGAAGGACGCTCCCTAAGTGAGTCGCAAGCTCTTCACTTTAAGACTAAATCCCTGTCTCACGAGTAAGACTAATAAAGAAACACTGACTTAAACTTTTTGAAAAAATACGAATACGAGAAAATTAGCTTCGTGTAAAAGACCGAAAGCACTTTTGAGAAATGTGTTCTAGCGACTGCCTCAAGCATTAATAGAATAAGGGTGACAAACGAGCATGCAGTCCACCTGATGATAAGAGGATGTTATGAGCCATAGACTACATTTATCCTCGATTAAGAATCAAAATGCAGATGCGTCGTTACCCCTGAGGACTAAGATGGAATGCCACGTTTACAGTAAAAAAGGGTCTCCAGTTCTCTACACTCACCATACAAAACACAACACCCTTTCGCTGCTATTTTACGCTATAAGCATTGTGTTACAAATAATGTAGCTGCAGCGTAACTATACCACGTAAAAAAGCCACGTACCACGTAATTAAGCTGCTATTTCATGACGGTATCCGGTGAGAGCGTGGTCATTCCCCGGTTGAGCCCACCCATTCGTGCTACAAATGTAATATGGCGGCCGATTCATGCGTATTACATGGTAACAAGCAACCTAAGATCGATCTCCGCGAGTACTAAACTTGTCCGCAATGTTAGGGATAAATATAAAGTCAAAATGTTTTAATTTACAATTGGCAATACAAGAAGAAACCAAAAATCAAGAAAGCTACGTCGTTGCTTCAACAAGTCAGCTCAGGCAGATTTATTTATTATTTACAATTTATAAAAAGATTACATAAGGCGGACTTAATATTTTTTGGCATTCTCTCCCAGTCAACCCGGTACGTGTGGAAAATAATGTGATAGGTGCCAAAAATAAAATAAATATTAAAGCAAATCAGAGAAAATTAAACTTAAAATTAGAATAAAATAACAACAAAAATGTAACCAAATTCATACAACGGAAGTGTCATATCGGAAGCAGAAACGGAAACAGATGTTAAAAATATTTTTTTGCAGAGACGGAAACAGAAACGGATGCGGAAACGGAATTAATAATTATTAAAAAAATTCAAATAAAACTTTTAATTAACATTCAAAATCAAGGAGCGGTAAGTTATATTTTATAAAAAGTATTTCGGCCGCTTTTACACCTAACAATCTGTTCCAGTGTTCTTCATATTATATAAGTCCAGCTCCGATGAATAATTGCACACTGGCGATGCTGCGTGTCGCCTATACACCAAGCTAAATAGGCGCAGCAATTTGTGCAAACCCTTTAAAAAGCCACATTTAGGTTTAGCGAGTAGGTAATTTAGTACAGCCCCAGCACTAAAGTACGACGTAAATAAACTTTGAATCGAAAATACTCATTAAAGCTCTTGAAAAATAATTAATATAAACTTCAAGTAAAAAAGTAAATAATATAAGCTTCACGCGAACATAACTGCTACCTAATTCATTTGCAAATGTAAGTTGTAACAAAGGCATTTATTAAAAACTATTTTTAACTAGAGAAAAAACGTTTAAACTAAAATCTGGTTTTAACTATAACATAGGAATACATTTTATTAATAAATAGGTATGCAACTCCTTGAATGACCATTTTGTTTTAGTTTGCGATGAAAGTTTTACAGGTTCAACTATTTTCTCAGACTCTGCAAACTCTTCGGCGTTTAAGATAGCTCTTTAAAGCTGTAGTTGTGCAGCCTTTTCACGAGTATATTTTGTTACATAATTTACATCTGTCTGCTAAGTCATCAATCTTAAGATAAAAGTTTCAAACAGGACTTGTGTTTGACTTCATGATTGCACTTAAATTATACACACCTTAAATTTCTAATTAACTGAAAATACCGTAAATCTATTTATGTGGATGGGTCGCTGAGTTCCGTTTAAAATTCTGTTATAAAACTCGCGGAAACAGAAGCAGAAACGGATGTTAAAAACCATGCGGAACTTCCGCAGTTGCGGAAACAGAAACGGAGCTCTGTTGCAGCACTAATTCATACCAACTTCCATCTGATATTATATTCATAAAGTGTTCACGTACCAATCTTTTAGCGGAATCTTATTAGAAACTTCTCAAGCGTCTTCGAGCAAGGAGTTTCAGAGCAGTGCAGCCTGAATGGTGAAGAATTTACCAACAAAATTAGTAAAATGTAGTTGGATACTTAGTTTATAATGAGAAACACAGAGTTCTATCATGCGTTGAGGAAATATACTGAAATTTGAGAAGTGGATCATTTAAGATAGAGAAGGGAACCAGCAAAATTTTAGAGTCTGGCCTTTGTTTGATATGATGCATTTAAGGCGAGAGCTTTGGAATTCATTTTATACTTTTTTTAGAATACGAGTGACAAGCGAGCGCGCAGTCCATTGTCAATTGTCACTGAATGCTTATGGTTCATATGCTCTTTTCATTAATTCATCCACTATAGTCTATAAAAGTCCATTGTTAAATAAGCCCTTCCACATAGGTTGCCTCATAGGGGGGATTTTGCCATAGTAGCCACGCGTGGCAGGCGGCGTGGTAACCGCAGTTTTTTATAATTTTAAGTTGTTATCAGTAACACGCTGCTGCCCATCACCTGTCTACCTCTGTCGCCTCTTACGACACTCACGGGTTGATATGAGCTAGTGGAAATTGTTACATAGATACACCACACCAAGAATCAAAATGCAGTTTCGTTGTCCCGTGAGGACAAATATACATTACCTCATATCCAGCAAAAAGAATAGCCGGTTCTTCGTACTATAACATCCAGTTTCCTATACCAACTTTACAAGGTCTTTATTAGAAATAGGGAAGAACAACCAGAAGGATTTAACCATCCAGACGGACTTCGAGCAGAAGAAGGCTCCAACTCCTGGCTGCTTTCGTAATCTTTAAAGCATGTTTACTAAAAATTCTACACTTTACGTTCATAAATCTCAACAATATATTACGTTACAGATATACGCTGTTTGATTTGCCGCGAGGTCACACACACTTTTAAAACGCATCGAAGGTTTATAAACCTGCTGGAACAGAATAGTGCTCGTTGGCAAGCGATCACAGCCGTGGAACGGAACCGCCTCAGTTACCCACTGTGATTTATGTTTTGTAATTTTTGAGGTAACGTACCTTCTTGTAAATTTAGTATAATATAGCCTGGTTTACCCTTTGATTCTTGTCGGTTGAAATAAATAAATATTTCATAATTCACCATCACCTCTAAAGAGAGCGGTTTCAATATACTCAAGGAACGACGAACTTGCGAAGCTCGAAGGCTAACTATGCATTGGGACATCGATCACTAATAAAGAACAGTTTCTTATTAGTGATCGATGCATTGGGACGTCATATACCTCAGTGCCTCGTGACCATAGGTGCTGTCAAGCACCCAAAACGTCGGGAAATAAAAGTTTAACATTAAACGAGATAAAATCCGTAAAATTCGTTTCATTATACTTGAGTTGTAGTTTCATTTTTTACAAGACCACCTCTTACGCCACGTGATAATACTGATTAGATTTTTTTATTTGTTCATTTCTTTATACAATATTTTTTACACATAATATTTTATTCTCATAAAACAAAAATCCATTATATAATAAAATGAATAATGATCTACGATAAGAGCATCCATTACTTCATTTGGTACCATGGGTGTCGTGAGAGGCGACGATGGAAAATGACAGAAGAGTCATATCGCATCCGATAGTCGGCGATATCATCATCTCGTTTACGTCAGACGTAAAATATCCGGACTTCTGGTACAGCGATCGTCTATTGTCAATCCACTTACCTAGCATGATAATTAAGACAACGAAAGAGGCCAATGTCGTGAAGATAAAGATACATTTGAAGAAGCTGATCGATGTAACTCTACTCCAGAGTCAGTAATTCAAACAAAGTCCCAGAAAATACGCAGAACTTATCCATAAAAATTATGATTATCAAGCAAAAATTGTTTAATGTGGGTTATATACATGATATTATAATAACCTCTGGGAATACGGTGATCACCAACATGCTGTTTGAAAATGTTTTCATATTTAATTGGACCTATAACATATAAAATTTGTAAATTATTGTTTAAAGCTTTAAAGAAAAGTGTCTCGCTTCGCTGGGTTTCTCGCTGGTTCTTCCCAGAACAGAGTTTTTTCCTAACCAGTGGTATATATGGTATATGTGGTGGTGGTATATGTATGACTTTCAATAAGTATTTTTGTAATCTATTTTTAATAAAATTATTCTATTCTATTAATGCGTAAATGATGGTTCCGGTTGGGTTTCAAACTCGGCACGTTATTTATTGTAAGATTGTGGGCGACTATCAGTCTCATTTATAAAGTAATAGGTTACAATGATGTACACTGCTTTTGTCCGTTAACACTTGCTTGCGCAACTCGCGATGAAACCTAATTAAAGAGTCAACAAATCAGCGCAAATGATGCGTCACCCTCTTTTCATCATCTCCATTACGCGTTTTTTCTCTTCCACAAAAAATAAATAGTTTTGATAAAATAAATGTTATTCATTCTGTAAATACTAGGAATAGATACATGCTAGTAGTTCTAGTTACTCGACTCCATAGAGTCAGTAATTCATTCCTGGGGCGATGTATAATAAATACCCTTTTACAACAAAATCCCAGAAAACATACAAAATTTGAATTTCGCCAAGTTTTAAAACTTTATTAAACACAAACATTGTGGAAATAGATCATTAATATTAAGGAAATTAAGGATTATATATAATAAAATATTATAATAAAAAATAAAATATAATAATATATGTTGCAGAAGTGAATGGAAGAGTCGGAAAGGGACGTCCTAGGCGGAAGTTTGTCGACCAAATTGGCGATATACTAAAAATGGGCCAAATTAAGAGTACCCTTAACCGACGAGCATGTATGCGTAGGTATATGAATGTGGAAGAGGCGAGAAAGGTATGTCAGGATCGTGCTAAATGGAAGTCTGTAGTCTCTGCCTACCCCTCTGGGTGACAGGCGTGAGTGTTTATGTTTATGTATGTATAATAACCGCTGAGAATGCGATGCTCGCAAAAATGCTATTTCTATTTTATTTTGTTTTATTAATTATTGTGCGATTTTAATGTTTGTAAACTGTTCCTGCTGGGTGTCTTGCTGGTTCTCTCCAGGACAGAGGTATTTTATAACTTATAATCTATATTAAATAAAAAGTTTTTTTTTTATTTCTCTATAAAGAACTATCAGTCTCTATACAGAACTCAATTTACTGTCGTCTTTAGGATAACCGTCCGTAAATACAAATATGAATGAATTTGGCTTGATAATTCTGTTAGTGCCTGTTCAATTTTACTATTTAATTTTAGTAAGAAATATTTTAATGCATGTATGTCGGCACACATCCTTAAGCATTAGTGACTACTGTGGATAATTACAGTACACTCAGAGAGCATCTTAATTAAAACCGTCTTAAGACAGCGGCATAAACATACTATACGTCTAGACATCTAGCAGACAAAGGTCTAGTACGTATTACAGTACATGTTTATGAAGACAGTCTTAAGAACGTCTTAAAGAGTCTTTTGTTAGAGAAAGTCCTAAGGGAGACCTTTGTTAGCGAAGATGTGTCTTCGCTAACAAAGGTCTCCCTTAAGACTTCTCCACGTATTCGTGCATGATATTAAATATTATTTTAAATTATATACGAGATCTTTCTGCTGCAATACCTTCTATAGATAGTTTCAAGGCTGCAAATATATAATAGATGCAGCAGCAGAGGATTTACGCACTCACATAGTACCAGCGTAAAGTAGCAGTATACTGCTGCTTTTTTAGATTTAGAGTGACAAACGAGCACACTGTCCACCTGATGGTAAGTGGATGCTGTGGTCCATAGACATCTACATTCATCCTCGATTAAGAATCAAAATATAGATACGTTGTCACCCCTACGGACTCCTACTAAGTGGTCACCAATGTTCGTTACTTACCATATCTACAAAATAGGTGGATTATGCTATTATATATTTTACGCTACATTTCTGTTCGAGCGTGATTCATGAGTGCATTAAAGTACTCGAAACATCCAAAATATAAATAATACTTAAAATAAATAAATGGACTGTATTTATTAGATTAAAAGCGATAAAATCTGTAAAACTAATTTATTAAAAAAACTAAATTATGACAAAAGTCTAAAGAGATAATATTTAATGAAGATTCAAGAGTGAGTGTTTTCTAATACGAAATTTCAACATTAAATAATACGCTACTGATAAAGGACTTCAAAATTATTTTCCGTTTCTATCTGTTAAAGTATCACTTTCTTAGTAATTATTTTTATAAGGTTAGAGTTGAGTTGAATTGATACGCCACCTTTTGGTAAGTAGCTACAATAGCACATGCGTAATCTTCAAACAGAAGAGATCATAGATGCATTGTCATCCCAGGGGACCAAACTGTAATGCTTTACAGTCTGTATAAGTCTGTCTATCTCTGCAAAACATAACACAGGAATGTCGACATGCTCTTGGCGGTAGAAATATATAAGAGGAGGCTCGTGGGAAGAAAACGAGTACCACTATTTGGTTACAAAGTTGAAGTACGAGAGCTAGCAGTTATGGCATCATGAATATTTGCACAATCCGGGTAGTAATAACGTAGTAGAGCCAGGCTACAGCTACATTATAGTTGTAGCATGAATGGGTGGACACGACCGGGGAAGGACCACGCTCTCCAATAATATCAGCCTAAAATAGCAGCTTAATGCTGCTGTGCTTCGTATAGTGAGTGAGTGTAAAAAACCAGAGACCCGTTTTACTGGAATTGAGCCTTTCCATTTTAGTCCTCAGGGGTGACAACACATCTGCATTTTGATTCTTAATCGGGGTTAGATGTGGATGTCTATGAGCCACAGCATTCACTCACTATCAGGTGGACTGTGTGCTCGTTTGTGATCCTTATTCTGTAAAAAAAAACTATTAAACATATTCCACAAAATCTTCTAAATTACAGCCCTGGAAACGTGCGCTGGGCGACAAAGTGATATCCTTAAAAATTTAAAAGCTACATACGAATCATAAGTTGGTATAGCTGTAGCGAGACATGTACTGAAGTAGGTTGCCTTCATAAAAATTGCAGCGAGTGTCGACTGGGTCACGGGAATTCATAAATAACGAGCTCCACTCGCGGCTGCATGTCAGGGTTGTGATCAAACTTTGAATTTGTTAGAATATTAATGCATATACATTTTAAAATGTTTTCTTTAACTTTAAATATTTTCTTCTTTATTTCTCGTTTGATATAAACAATGAGTTAAAAGAATGCATGAAAAACTTTGTTGTACACCGATAAATAAGAGAAAAAAAATTGTATGAAGGTACAGTTGGCAGCGTCATTTCACAGGTTACTCCTTTCTAAAAAGCCGGCAACGCACCTGCCCCCCTGGTGTTGCGGATGTTCATGGGCGGCGGTAGTCACTGAACATCAGGTGAACCGTATGCTCGTTTGCCCCCTCTTCTATAAAAAAAAAACAGGTTACACTCTCCTGTGAGATAGGTTGAGGGTGAACTATCCTATTACTGTACTGGCCCATATCAACCTGAAACTGAGTCGGGAGGTCGACAGCAGCATCTCTAATTACAGCTGAATAAAAATAAGAACCACTTGGTTTAGTTGACAGCCCGCTTACCGCTCGTAACAACGATGGAAAATCAGCAGTGGGTTTTGATAGATTGTAATAGTAATTGAGTTATATAGCTGTTGCCCTTCTCCTATTTCAGCTTTGCCTTGCCGTCTCTTACGAGCCAGCATGCCATTGCTAAGTTACCGTGTAGTAGCGACATAAAAGAATACACTTACCCGTGTAAAAATTCATCGATTTCTCGTGGTACAGCCACGCTCCAGCTATATTATGGTCGAACCATAAAAGGGCCAGCTCAACCGGGAAAAGACCACGCTCTAACAGAATACCAACATAAAATAGCAGCTTAATGCTACTGTGTTTCGTATGGTCAGTGTAGCGAACCAGGTTTCGACAAAGGTTCTCCTTTTCATAGAAAATGAGGCATTCCATCTTAGTCCTCAGGGGTGACAACGCGCCTGCTTTGATTTTTCATATGATACCTATGGGCCACAGTATTGACTTAGCATCACATGGACTGTGTGCTCGTTTGTGATTTTAATCCTATAAAAAAATTAAATATTAATTTCCTTCGCCTCAACTGATGTTGATACATAACATAGCTTTTGCTTCAACCCTACTAAAATGGTCGCCATTGAACCAATCGGCTGCTACATACAAAAAGTAACAAATACCAAGTACCGTGGGTCCAGCTCCAGTCCCGCGACGCCGGAGTACTCGTCCATTACCAACGGCAGCTATACGGCCCGTAAAACTTGACGCCACCGCACTCGGGCGACATAAATTCAAACATAAACCAAACACTCTGGGAATTGTGCCGGCTTATTAATAGTTGAGACTCGTTCTACTTCAGTTTACAGTTTATTAAAGTACATAATAAATCAATAGATCATTAGTTATACAGATATATAAATTTCTTTATAGGTCTCCGGCAGTTTTCCAGGGACATTAAAATATATATTCATTACATTCATTCATTAAAATATAGCCCAATTGCCATGTCTTCCGATCTCACAATTGGTCCTGCGCCTGATCTCTCTCCGCTCGTGTCGGATTGCCCGTCCCATCGGACTGTGAGAATGAAATGATAGAGAGTGCACCTGTGCTTACGCATACACTCGGGCACTTATATTCTATCCTTTATATTATTATTCTGATCGCTTTCGCCTGATCGGCCTCCTTATAGATTGTCACGGGGGAGGAGGGTATTTGCCGTAGTTGTCAAAAATCCCCTCCCCTGGTTTTTTTTCTTCTGTCGCCTCGACGGTAAGATACGGTGTTGTGTAAATTCTTACGTCGCCACTGCACCGTCTACTACTATCCCACACTAATAAAATGGATTATAGGAGCACGTACTTTTTTCATAGAAAAGGATGACAAACGAGCACACAGTCCACCTGATGGTAAGTGGATGCTGTGGCCCATAGACATCTACATTTATCATCAATCAATAATCAAAATCCAGATGCGTTGTCACCCGTAAGGACTGAGATGGAATGCCTCGTTACCAGTAAAAAGGTTCTCCGGATCTCTACACTCACCATACGAAACATAGCAGTATTAAGCTGCAATTTTACGGTGGTATTCTGCGAGAGCGTGGTCCTTCCCCGGTCGAGCCGACCCATTCGTGCTGCAACCACAATATAGCTGCAGCATGGCTCTACTACGAAATAAACTTAGTACTTTTTTATGTTGGATTAATAAGGCATTTACGCGGTCAACTACAATTCCCACTATTCTCATTCTTAATTTATCATTTATGGAATAAATATTGGGGCATTTATTTGGTTTAATTTATATAACCTCGCGTAATTCAAGCATGTCCATTGATTTACTTCTTATAAAAGAGGACCACATTTATATAAGACCTCATGTAGAACTACTTTCCGAAAAACTGACTTGCATTGAATTTCGGGTTTTAAAATTATTTATATGGCCACGCCTGTTACTTAAGGAAAAATAAATTGCACGCATGATATAAAATTAATTTCGTCTCATTTTAAACCAAGGTTTACTTATCGTCCCGAATCTTGTACATTATGTGTACCGTGGAATGCTATGATTATCAAAATATGCATTTAGAAAGTAATTACGAGTATAAACTTTTATTTGCTTTGAGTATTGTTATGATAATTATTTTAAGCACACATGACTGTAGCATGCAAATATATTATAGATCACGTGTAGTTGTGAGTTTAATTTTGTTTGCATGGAACCCTAATTCTTTTTCTAAAAAAAATGGCCAGTTATTCTTTACAACATCAGCCAGTGAAAGTCCCGTCAACATCGGTCCAGCAGTTTCGGAGATTAGCCGGAACAATCAAATAGATAGATGGGCAAAAATTAAAAAATAGTGTTTTTTTAATAAGTAGGTATCAATATAATTTCTTAAGCATTCAGTAAAAAGCTGTTGTTTTGACATTACATTCTGGCACCTTAATTTTATTTATTTGAATAAATGTCATGTTAAAATTAAATGTCAAATCAGCGTCTTCCTAATAAAGACTAAAATTAAAAATGTGCGGTTGCCAACCCGCTTGCCAAGCGTGCCAACTATGGCAAATATTCCCCCTATGAGGCAATCTATGGGGGAGGCCTATATAGGTATTCAGCTGTGGACTTTAATAGGCTGTGACGGTAATCAATACATAAATTTAAGTAAAATTAAATGAAACTGATTAATTTAACAACAATTAAAATAAAATTATACTATTTAACAAAGAATAGTGAAGCAATGATGAAATAGAAGTCAAACTATAAAGAAGTAGTTATCGTAATTCTAATTTACACAATATATAAGTATTTGTTGTAAAAGCAAAAGTTCAAAGTTATCGAGGAACTATTTAAGAGGTAAGGTAAAATATAAAACTAAAATTTATTCAGTACTCTTAAAATCATTACGTTATAAAAATATGAGATAAAAGCTCTTGGTTAAATTTATTTTTATAACAAGCAATTTTTTTAAAGTATGTATTAAAAATGTTTAATATACCACTTGTATATTCTTATATTGTCATTCGATTCTGAGCTACTCGTATGTTTAAAATTTCAAGTCTAACTCATCGGGAAGTTAGTTTAAAATAAATAACTAAATTTGACCCGAACCGACACACACAATACTATAAAATACTATTCATTTTCAGTCATTTTAGTTTTGAAAAAAAAAAAATAATATAGCTTACATACTACGCGTATGTAAGCTATATTAATTTATTTTTTCAAAACTTTACAGATATAGATAGAAAACATTGCGTTAGTAGGTATTAATAGTAATGAATATGAATAGTATTGTAAAGTATTGAAAAAAAAAATTACAATGTTAACTCGCTTTCGTGTGTGTCGGTTCGGGTCGACTTTAGTTACAAGGATATGTAAACACGGATTTAATTAATTTTTAACATACTTAACACCTTACTAATGGACTTCCTCAAAGAAACGACAGGTCTAAAAAACAATATGTTAATGTATCGTCTAAAGTACAGGTCTAGAGATTATTCTAAGTTTTTGCAATCAATCTTACTTCCATCATCGGACAACTAGACTCGTCATTCGTCATGCATTCAGCAAAGGAGTGGAATAAGTTATCGGTATCTGTCTTTCTCTTTGATTACAATGTGGGTGTCTTCAAAGCAAAAGTGAATAGACTTTTGTAAATCTACGTCAGTGTGGCTTAACATCGTTAGCTGCACCAGCACAGGTGGCTTAACATCGTCAGTTGCACCAGCACAGGTGGCTTAACATCGTCAGGTGCACCAGCACAGGTGGCTTAACATCGTCAGTTGCACCAGCACAGGTGGCTTAACATCGTCAGGTGCACCAGCACAGGTGGCTTAACATCGTCAGTTGCACCAGCACAGGTGGCTTAACATCGTCAGTTGCACCAGCACAGGTGGCTTAACATCGTCAGCTGCACCAGCACAGGTGGCTTAACATCGTCAGTTGCACCAGCACAGGTGGCTTAACATCGTCAGTTGCACCAGCACAGGTGGTTTACACACTCAGAGTCACATTCGAATCCACCCTTCGACTGGATGTCCTGAACTTTTAAACTAACTTGGGGTGTTTACGGGGTAAATGGTAATGTTCGTAGCGTTACTGGTACTTATTCTTTCTATTTACAAAAACCACTGGCAAGTAGGAAAATAACGATACGAATTGTCACATAAATTTAAGTTACTTAATAAAACTATTCGACAAAAAAACTGTAATACTTAAGATAACATGACCAAGAACTTTGTTGTCAATAAAACGGCCTCTTTGTACGCACAACGCTGAACCTACAAATCATCATAAATTCATAACAAATTGCCGCGGCTTCTTATCTTAAAAGACAAAACCTTTTTTGAACGAAGCGTTGGGTCAGGGTTGCCAGACATAGCTTCATATAACTGTAACATTGTGTAGCCGTGTGTACCCTCTTTACATGCTGATAACTGATATCAGGTATATTATTGGATTGAATACAAACCAAAGACTTAATTTGATTATTTACTCACATAACTCATATACGTCGACGATGCGCTGCTGCGCTTGCACATAAAGCTGCGCTTCATAGCACAGGTAGGTGCACGCGCGCGTGTGTGCATGTGTGTGTGTGTGTGTGCGTGCGTGCGTGCGTGCGTGTGTGTGTGTGTGGTCGTCACTCCTTTGTTGTCGACATACTATGTATTCGAACCTAACTCAGGGAAGGAGTGAAATAATTTTCCAACATCTGCCTTCCCACCAGGTTATAATGTGGGTCTTCAAGTTAGGAGTGAATAGGTTTCTGTGAAGTTAAGGCAGTTCGCTATACCATCTTCGGCTGCTTCAACACTTACCGTTATTAAAACGGCACATGAACCCCTGTTCGGACGGCAGTTAGATAACTCATCTGTACATAAAAAACTTGTACAGGTGAACATCGTTACGAAAGTAACGTTAGAAATATAAGCCCCCCCCCCCCATTTTTATAGCTTTCGAGCCCTGTATCTAATGAAGCTGTAAAAGCTAAAAGGCTAATAGCACTAACATCACAAAAACCAGCATTCACACAGCACATGTTCATTGGGTGTTGTTTAAGTTTTGTGAAACTGTAATTTTGACATGGTATAAATTAGTTTTAAACCTGTATGCATGCATAAATGTAATAGAATTATATAATTCAGTCTTTCACTGGTTTAAATAATCTGAAATTTTGGAGATGTATTAAAAACCGATGAAAATACTACAATTTCTTGATTATGTTCTGGTATTCTCATTAAGATAATCACAGCCCATGATCAGTGAGTATATTGAGTGTGTAACACATCGAAGCCTAAATTGCGCTGTTACAGTTCCAAAGTAAAGCAGTATATATAGAATAGCTTCGAAGTACCACTAGGAGCATTGGCCGCTACCTGGGCTGAACTTGCCCGGCGAGAGGTCTGCCCTTTCCTTTCATCCGCCAAATTGGTGAACCCAACGTGATGTGAGCACGCAACTAACAACTTTTGGATTCGAATACTACAACTTTCAAGCCTTCGTCATTATCCTGAAGAACCCCCACTTCACTGCTAGGAATCGTTTTCTGCAGTCTTCAGTTCCTGCAAACCAGTTCACTTTGTCCTTCATCTCGATTCATCATCATCATCATCATCATTACAGCCCTTCACAAGTCCACTGCTGAACATAGGCCTCCCCAAAGTAACGCCACAAAGCGCGGTCCTGACCCACCTGCATCCATCGACTTCCTGCATGTCTTACCAGGTCGTCACTCCATCTAGTGGGGGGTCGCCCTACACTAAACCTACCGGTAAGAGGCTGCCACTCGAGAACCTTTCTTCCCCATCGGTTATCGGTTCTTCGAGCTGTATGGCCGGCCCATTGCCACTTCAGCTTACTAATCCGTTGGGCTATGTCAGTCACTCTGGTTTTACTGCGGATATTCTTATTTCTGAGTCACGCAGAGAAACTCCGAGCGTAGCCCTATCCATAGCTCGCTGAGCGACCTTGAGCGTCCGCATACGGCCAGCAGTGAAGGACCACGTCTCAGATCCGTAAGTCATCACTGGCAACACGCACTGGTTATACACTTTAGTTTTCAGAGATTGAGGTATACCTGACGAGAAGATGTGTCATAATTTCCCGAACGCTGCCTAGCCGAGTTGAATCCGTCGATTGACCTCTCGGTCGAAGTTGGACTTACCTAGTTGGACTATTTGTCCCAGGTAAACGTACTCGTCAATGACTTCGAACATAGTGCTCCCAACAACTACCGGCATAGGTGTGACGTGGACATTAAACATGATCTTTGTTTGGTCCATGTTCATCTTAAGACCTATCCGTTGGGAGACACCACTGAGGTCATTGAGCATAGTGCTAAGGTTCTCCAGCGATTCTGCCATAAGGACTATATCGTCGTATCCTTTCCAGTCCAGTAGCTTGAAAACGTCTTCCAACGCAGCGGTGAAGAGTTTCGGGGATATAACATGTCTTACACCTCTCTGCAGTTGGATAGGTTTCGAACTCTGGTTCTGTACTCGGATAGCCATCGTAGCCCTACTGTACAAACACTTCAGCACTTCGATATACCGACAGTCAACTTGCCACCGCTGAAGGGACTGTAGCACCGCCCAAATTTCGACGGAATCAAAGGCTTTCTCACAGTCCACATATGTCAGGCAAAGTGGCAGATTGTACTCTTCGGTCTTCTGTACAATCTGCCGCAGGGTATGTATGTGGTCTATGGTACTGAAGCCTTTTCGGAAACTGGCTTGTTCGGGAGGCTGGAAGTCGTCGAGTCTGCGTGCGAGACGATTCACCGCCGATTTATAAGGCAGATTTCTGGCATTGCTCTGGCCCCATCGTACGCACTGGCATCACCTGCCCTTGCATGCATTACTCACTGGTATTAAGGACGCATCAGCAAACGGACTGCACTATCGACCTCCGGTCTGAGCAGGGGGGTGCTGTGGCACCCCTTTACCTAATTCTGCAGGCCCTAGTACGTGCTAAGCTATGCTGTATCTCCGTCTAAAGATAATGATATAATTAAAGGTTAAGAGACATTTAGTCAGAGTGACAAGAACGCATCTGTAGTCTTATTTGTTTGAACTTGGCTGCAGGTATCCACTGGCTGCAGTGGACACTTACCATGCAATAAACAGTTAATTCGTAACTCTTCAATTAAAAAAAAACTCAATGCCTTAAGTAGGTTTTGGTAATATTTACCAAAGTAAGTTCCGAGTTAGTCACTCTCTTTTAAAAGAATTTCTATTCAATGCAAGTTACCATTTTTATATTTCAATTGAACCGCAAAAATTTATAGTCGATCAACAATCGAAACAGTAAACTGATGTTACCAACTGGTTCGATCGTTTCAAGGTAATTTGCATTTAGCATCTCTAGATTTGGTAAAGGTTATTAAATTGCAATTCAAATTATCACATGCTATCAAGGTTTTTGCATTTTACATGTTATTTCATTAAAAAAGACGTGTGGCACTCGGGGACTGTCGCGGTACAGCTATTGCATAGCATTTTGTATCAACTTATGCAATTATAATTATTTATTTATTTTATTTATGCAGTATTTCTTTTTCTTTGATATTAATTCAAGTTACACTTTTTGAGCATGGTGACCGATAAGAAAACAATTTTTTTTCTTTTATTAAATAAATAAATAATAAATGCACTTTGTTCATTCATATTCAAAACACTTTATACACAAATTTTACAAGTACAGCTATTCACTGTTGTACATAAATACCTATACACCTATATACTTTCTCATAAACAGCTGCTTATGTATTCGTCCGATTTCGGAGCAGCTCGTCTCGATTCGTGCGAGCTTCGTAGAGTCGTACAATACGTTATAGTTGCACGCACACAAACACCGTGTCGAAGACTGCCGAAAAGAAACGACGTTAGACAATGCACGGCCTTCAAGCGCCGCGCAAGTGATTCTCGTCCCACCTGTCCGCGCAGTAACTTTTTTTACGACCGCGCGAGACTGTCGCAACAAAAACGATTACTACTGAAAAACTAATATAGGTACCTACCTAACATTCAAATAAAAATATTCTCAAAAAGCTCAACGAATTCAGAATTTAATTTTATTAAAATAAAATTGATCAAATAAAAAATAAAGGATGAAAATAAAGCATATGGGAATATAAAAATAAATCGTATTTATTTTTTATTTCGAGTTTTACAAGAAAAGTATAATATTTACAAGAGACAATTATTTTATTATTATAATAGTACATGATATTCCCTTTAAAATGACACCAATATGAATAATATCTTATATCTATATCTACAAATAAATAAAATTGAAGTGTCTGTTTATAATGTTAAAACAACAGCTTTTTATCAAATGCATATGAAAGTACTAGTAACAAAAACACAATTTTTAAAATTTTTATCTGTCTGTCGGTCTGTCTGTCTGTCTGTCTGTTTGTTCCAGCTAATCTCCGAAACAGCTGGATCTATTTTGACGGGACTTTCACTGGCAGATAGCTGATGATATAAGGAATAACTTGAACTACTTTTATTTTAGAAAAAGAAATAGGGTTCCGCGCAAAAAAATTAAAACCCATGAAATCCATATTCCACGCGGGCGAGATCGCGGGGAACAACTAGTACTCAATATAGATAAATGTATACTTATTTTTATTTATTTATTATTTTAATAAATAAATAAAAATAAGTATTAATAATTTCTAGACACATCTTAACAGATATTTCGTTAATAAATTGCTATCAATACTGAAGCATTCTTTTATATTTAGCATCCATTTAACACAAAAAACTGATAAGAATACTTTTTAAACAACATATAATCAATAAACGATAATCGCGTATAGTGAATTTTGAGGTAAATTATTATATTTGAATCGTCGTAATGATAGATATTTCCTAAAGAAAATATCTTCACAATTAATTTGATGTAAAATAACATTAGAAATAACGTATAAAAACGGAGAAATTATCAAATTTTTGATCGAGTTCCTAACCAGTACACAAACAAAAATGGCGTATAGTCATTTTCACATTTTTTTAGAAATAACGTATAAAAACAGAAAAATTATAAAATTTTTGATCGAGTTCCTAACCAGTACACAAACAAAAATGGCGAAATATCATTTTTACATTTTTTTCTATATAGTTATTTGTTACAGAGTACACAGATAAAATTCACTCTCATAGATGACAAATTTCAAACACCACAATCTCTAATTTTTTACTCTGCTATCTTCAGCGCTGTACACGAACGGAACGATGTCGTTGAGAGCCGTGGTTGCTCACATGGTTCGCGCTCGTTATAAGTATCACAGTACGGGAGCAACCCGGGTTCGATCCCCACTGGCACCAATGAAATTGTTGCGTGCTGATTTAGCTATCAGTTGGAAAGTCTGTTTTTCTGGGCCGTTTTGTTTCGTTACACTGACATCTCGCAAGTCACCTAGGGACCTAGGAGGTTGTCGGTTGCTTATTTTTTATTTTTATTTAAAATTTTCGTCGGTAAAATAATATATTTATAAAAGTAAAAAAAGGTAAAGTTACAGCCTATATACGTCCCACTGCTGGGCACAGGCCTCCTCTAATTTCTGAGAGGGTTTTAAGGCAAGGAAATGTCCGCCACGCTGCCTCAATGCGTGTTGACGAACTTCACATATCTTCGAAATACATATTTTTTAATTTCTCAGACATGCAGACCCGAGTTCGATCCCCGCCGGCACCAATGAAATTGTTAATTGCAATTGTGCTGATTTACCACGTGCTCGGCAGTGAAGGAAACATATTGAGGAAACCTGCACGTCTGAGAATATAATTATAATCGAATGTAAATCAAATTGACATAGGTAAGTACAGATAAAATTAGCGGAACATTAATAAAATTTTGAGATCGCTTTTTTTTCAAATTTTATTTATATTCCGCTATTTTTGTCTGTGCTTATATCAATTTGATTTACATTCGATCTCTAAATTGTAGTTTGCGAGGGTAACGGGGATCTATCAGCTCCGGCAAAACACATTTCTGATAAAAGCTATCTAATTTTAAAATTTTGTCTGCCGTCCAAAACGCATCATCTCTTTCAATAATATCAATTTCTATGCCAAACAGAGTAGTATCAAAATCCAAAGTTCAAGCAGGGGTCAATGTAGCGTAGTAATTTAGAGCGCAGGTATAGCTATAGTCATACGAACGTCACAGGCCGCAACTGACTGAGTCGAATAAAACTAAAATAAGCGCGCGTCACCGCGCATGCATGTGTGTGTAAGTGTCGTCCTCCCGCACCGCACCGGGGGAAACATTATTCAGTGAGATGCACGATAATTCGTATAAACACGCGCGCGTAAAAAAATACGAAAAAGCCTTTGGAAGAAGGGGTTTTATGAAAAAACCACTGCATAAATTAATTACAAATAAAATTTATTGAATTCTTCGATAATTGAGCTGTGTCGATACCGACTTCATCTTGGAAATTTTACACTGCTTTTATTACTAATTTACGCCCAAAGTTGTGTTAAAATTGGCAATAAAAAAGAATCTCTGATAGCTCGTAACTTTTTAATGACTTTTTATTTTACTATTCTGTTTCCGTACAGACAAAATTAATAATGAGACAAAACGATATCATGTTTAACCGTCACTTGTATGTACTGTTGATGTACACTGTCAAACAGCGGAGTAAAACCCCTCCGAAATTTCAATGGAAATAATGTCGACTAGTGTCACCTTAAGCGGAAGAATGAATTAAAAACTATGTATATTACGGGGATTCTGGATAATTTGTAATATGGAAGGGAGTCCTGATTGGTTTCCCTCCATCTGGCAATATACGAATATTTGTATATCGATATATGGTAAATTTTCAAAGAAATGAGTTAAACACTATCTTTGAAATTGTTTAATGGACCAATATTCGCAGTCATAATGTATAAAAATTGCTTACAAGTGGTGGACGCTACAATAATGCGAAATGAAAGGACGTAGAATCAATATTGTGGTATATATATATATATATATATATATATATATATATATATATATATATATATATATATATATATATATATATATATATATATATATATATATATATATATTAGAGATGGGCCGAATGTGATTTGAACCGAATCCGAACTTCGGCCGAACTTCGGTTTATTTTCGCAGCTTCCTCGAAAGCGACGCGTCGTGACTTGTTTACGCATTTACTTACTTTAAATACCCCGCCCGCACACCGCAGGAAACATATACCTACGAAAAAAAAACGTAACAAACTTCTGCCAGATAAGGCAGATCTTTGGTGTTTTTGCACCATAACCTGACTCTGGTAAATTTTAAATATGACTAGATAGATAAGAAAAGTTGCTAATATGATTGTTGAAAACAAATACCCTTTAATTGTAATAAAAATACTTGAGGTTAATGAATGTTGAATCAAAAACACTATTTTTTTATTTAATTTACGGACTACTATCCAGATGTTTACTAGGAGAATACAAAGTTTATTTCATTTTTGTAATATGGCTAATTATTAATTAGGCAGGTATTTCTAAGATTAATAACTAATTAACTACGATTAAGGTTAAGAACTAAGATTAAGATTAATGATAAGATAGGAACTGATTTAATATAAGGTTTACATTTACAATGTTCCGAAATAAATAAATAAATAATTGACCATGAGAGTAAAAATAATATATTTTATTTTACAGTATCTAATGTTGTTATATAAGGTGCTTCTAAAATATATGCCACGGTTGTTTGTATGGAGACTTGGCCAATCAGCTGACCGATTTCCATACAAAGTGCAAATTTTTTTTGAGAATTGACTATGGGTTCCTTGGGGAAAGTGGTACAGTATCATGAGTAGAACCACTAGTTGCAGCAATGGCATATTGTAGTTTAGAAGCACCTTATATTTCAGTTAAAATAAGTGCAAGTAGGTATTATTTTTCTTGTACCGAATTTCGGCCAATCTCTAATATATATTGAGAATCTAAATTGAGAATTTAAACTATAAGCGTGTGTGTGTTTGTGTGTATATAAAGAGGGCTACTTTTAATATCGCTCATTTTAATATCAAAAATTTAGGTTATCTTTATAGCAATATTATATTTTCAAATCAAAATTAGTACTGCATTTGTGATAATAATAAAATGTATGTATATAGAGTACTCACTCATTTTCTTTCACTATTTTTTCGTGACTTTCTTCATTAATAATAAATGCACTTTGTTCATTCATATTCAAAACACTTTATACACAAACACCGTGTCGAAGACTGCCGAAAAGAAACGATGTTAGACAATGCACGGCCTTCAAGCCACACCTCCGTGCCCGTTGGAGTGGGGAACGTGAGGTTTTTTCGTTACGGAATAAATTTCTGGATTCGGTCCCCGCGCTCAAAGCCCGCGAGAAGCTATGCAATAGCTTAAAAAATCTATCTATTACGATTTCGATACGAAGAGACGTAACTTTCTTACGTAGGCGGTCCCATAATGAATTGGCCTAACTATGAACCAATGAAGGAAATGAAACGAAACCAATTTTATTTTTCAATATAATCACCATGAATACTAACACACTTCTGACATCTGTGAATCAACATCTCTAAACCTTTATAAAAATAATCACAATTTTTTATTCTCAAAATGACTGAAGACGGCCGCCTGCAACTCTTCATCGCTTGAAAATTTTCTTCCTCTTAAGTCCCTCTTTAAATTTGGAAATAAATAATAGTCGGACGGGGCCATGTCTGGACTGTAAGGTGGATATTGAACTTCTGTGAACCCGCATTGACGAACTGCATCCTTCGAAACACCAGCGGTATGAACAGGGGCATTGTCATGGAGCAACAGGACACCTTTAGACAGCTTGCCTCTTCGTTTTTCCTTTATCTTGTCTCGTAATTTATATATTAAAGAAGCATAATATTCGCCGTTCACAACTGTATAACGTTCTTTAAAATCCACCATCAAAATGCCTTGAAAATCCCAAAACATTGTGCACATCAGTTTTTTAGTCGATTGTTGCACCTTTGCCTTTCTAGGGGGCTTTTCACCCTTATAACGCCATTTCATTGACTCGCGCTTGCTTTGTGGATCATAATACAAGATCATAGTTTCATCACCAGTCACTAGCCGCTCGATCACAGTCTTTGGATTTTCGCCACAAAGATCCAAAAACTCCGAAGCGCAGCGCACTCTTTCCTGTCTCTATACTGCTGAAAGAAGTTACGGTACCCATCTTGCACTCTTGCACTTTTTTCATGTGAAGATGTTCATGGATCGCGCGATGAACGGTACTCTTAGAGAGCCCAAGCCTTGCTGCAATTTCTCTAATCTTCAAACGGCGGTCACTCAGAACCTCCTCTTCGATAAGAGCAATCGTTTCGGGAGTGAGCACTTCCACAGGTCGACCGTCGTGGCCAAAGTCTTCGACGGTTTCTCTCCCGATGCGAAACTCTTTCACCCAATTTTTCACTGTGCTATAGGAGGGGGCAGACTCCTTATACACGCCATCCAATCGTTCTTTTATTTGGGCAGGGGATAAACCTTCTATAAACAGAAACTTTATGACACTTCGATACTCAGTTTTCGATATTTTGAAAAAATACGCGACTCTCGTTATTCAAATGCCTGTTAAACTAAGACTAAACATTTCATGTCGATGCATGTTTCTTATATTAAGTGCACGATAAACGTACTATTTAATGCAACACAACATGTAGCGACATGTCGCATTGAACTATATCATTCAGGCCAGTTCATTACGGGACCGCCTGGTAGATGGAAATAATTTTTGTTAAACGTAAAAAATAGAATTTTACCAAACGATAAACAAAAGTCAGAATATATACTGCAACCATTGCAAAAGTATTTAAATTTTAAAAATACATTACATAATATTCATAGCTTTTTTATTTGGGACTGGTGATCCGCCCGTGTGAGTCTTTATAAAGTGCACATATCAAAACCAGGGTAACTACATATAATTTAATCGAAGGAAAAATGATTAAAAATTTATAAAAATTTTTTTTTATGAATATTTTAATATTTGAAATTGCAGCTGCTAACCCTATTTAAATAAATTGTTATAACTTTTAAACTGAATGTCCTATCAAAATGTAATAAATTTTCAAATGATTTTTAATAATAAGCCGTGCCAATAAAGTAAAAATTTCCAAAAATATGAACGTCATAAAATTAGAATAAAGAGGTTTTTGACGAAAATCTGGTATTTTTTTCATCATTTTTACAATAACTTTAAAATGTCTCGAAAAATCGTCCCCTTAATCCCACTTTTTTAATCTTATGTTATTCTACATCGTACTAGCTTTATTTCTAATGGTAATGCATTTGCATTTTTTTTGCAACATTACATTTGCAACGTGCATTTTTCTCCATTAGAAAGCTAATATGATGTAGAATAAGATAAGAGTAAAACAAGTAGGATTAAGGCGACGATTTTTCGAGAAAATTTAAAGTTACTGTAAAAATGATGAAAAAGTTACCAGATTTTCATCAAAAACCCCTTTATTTTAATTTTATGACGTTCATATTGTAGGAAATTTTTTCTTTATTGACCCCGCTTATTATTAACAGTCATTTAAAAATTTATTCCATTTTGATTGGACATTCAGTTTAAAAGTTATAGTAATATATTTAAATAGGGTTAATTTTTTATAATTTTTTTTAATATTTTTTCCGTCGATGAAATTATGTGTAGTTTCACTGGTTTTGTTATGTGTGTATATATATATATATATATATATATATATATATATATATAGTCTGTGTTTGTGTGTGTGTGTGTGTGTGTAAATATTTATTAACTTAAATACATCATTTTGTAGTGGCGAAGCGTATGTCGTAAGGCAAAGCGTATGTCGTAAATTTCATAGTAAAGTATAATTTAGAAATCGGATAGAATAAGAAAATAAAATAAAATTATTGAATGGTCTCGTCCACATGGATACAGCCACAGGATATTCAATATCTTGTCATAGGGCCTGCATAACATTATGAAAGGTAGGAAGGACTGTCACAATATATCTAAAGCAGAGGAATTATAATTTGTGTTACACAAGTTCTTATTGGTGTAAAGCGATGCAGAGCGAATTGAGATATGCATATATTGGAAACTTCGTAAACCTATTATTACTGGATAAACTTTTTTTGAAAATTGACGATACTGAGTGCAGAGTGTTATTGCTTCTCAAAAGCTGCTATCACATAATAAAATGGTTCATTTTTGTTTTTCGTCTACAGATTTTTAAAACTTACAGTGATCTGTCAATCACACGTCAAAAACATACATGATGGAAAAAAATTAGGGTAAACAGTGACGGGAACGTAAAACGAGACAGGCGGAGGAGAGCATCGGATTCGACCTAAATCTGTTTATAGTTGCACGTACCTACGCAAGAGGACAATGCAGCTGAGATGTGGGGTTTCCATGAAAAAACGCTAAATTTGCAACATTTCAATACATACAATTTAAATAAAACTGGCTTTTACGGACTTTATCGCTTATATTAACTTTTTTATATTTCGAGCACTTCAATACACTATCTAGGATTGAGGTGTTCAACGTCCCGATGTCATAGTTAAGACGACACATCGAAAAGGCTATCGCCGTACTGATCCGAGTGAATACATAATTTCTATAAAAACTTGAAAAAACGCCGTCATAGGGTCTAGCGTAGCGCCCGCGACGATTAAAAGCGCTTAGAAATTGTCTCTGAATCTTAAAATATTTGTTTTAAATTATTGATTTAAGTAATCAAAATAACGAACAAGTAAATTATGAATATTGATGTTATGAATATATTTGAGTGATTCCAAAGCATATAGATTAAGTAATTTCGTTGTAATTTCAACTATAGTGATTTTTGGAGGTGTTTTCGCAAATAATTATGATCAAGTCAAAATAATACAATTGTGTTTTTGTACAATCAAATTCAAGATAAAGACATGAATTTACCTATATCAAAATTCCAGTTTCTTTAGTGGTGTCCTATACTATTCGATGAAAGGAGGTGCATTTTTTCACGGTGTCGCCTTAGGCGCGGTTACCCACAGATTAAAATAATTAATTTTTGTTTAGATCTACACAGTATGAACTTATAGTATCCGATGAAGACCGTAAAAACTATTTTTATTTAAAAGTGTAGTGTTTGCGTATATATAAGAAATAATAACATGAAATTTTATTTTTGTATAAACCGAAAATATGCAATTAATTTTAAAATATTGTTTGATAAGATATTTTATAATTTTATATTTTATCAAAAATGTTTTATACAACTTAATTGGCATAGGAACTCAGTCAACCTCTTGGTAAATGGCTACTGTAGTTCAGGGCACCTGTAGCCAACTACAAAGAGGGCGATGGATGCGTAGAACACCTAATAGCCTGTAAATATACTAGCTGACTACACTCTACACCCCTCAGAGCGGAACGCAGCAATGCAAGCACCGGTAAGAATGGCAGCCACGACTTTTTCTACCATCAGGGCCATGCCACTTGATAGTGTGGGGACAGGAATTAGGTGAAATAAATGACAAATTTCATAATGACAGAAGTTCATTTGTTGCAAAAGTGTAGAGATTAATGTTTTGCGTATATGTACATAAACAGGAAACCGAAAAACTTTTATATAGTACGTGCGGGTAATATCTTGTAACTCAAAAATGACAGCCTTGTTTGCATAGATAGCTTTGTGATACGAGCTTTTCATCGGGTAATCAAATAATAAAGGGGCAAAAGGGTGATGCTTTATTGACGCCATCTTTACACTTGACATTATAGTAAATATTTTAGTCGATGTTAGTATGATGTAGTGTAGTTAGTTTTTTTGAGTAGATTTTTCGAAGTGTTCCTAATCATTGCCAAAGCTTGTTTTCTATTTTTTTTCTTAATATATTCGTTATAGTATACGACTTTTTGTTTTTGTCTCTCTCCTTCTCTTCTCTTTTGGCTTTATATGGTGGCAAAGCTTAAGCTGACCATATTACTCCCCCCCCCCCCGTACCTTATAAAAGGCAACTTTTCAATGATTATGACAATCTGCGAATAAACAAGTTCACCTTAGTACCATCTGGTGAGCATAAGATCACTTGCCCTCATGGCGGCAGAAATAGGTAACAGGGTCACCTACCCTAACGAACTCCTAGGACAGAAATGGGGGCACTCTAATTAGAAATGTCTCACACTTCAGACAATAATGGTTACCCTATACAAGAACAACATAGTGTTCTGAGAACCGTCAGAATGCACGTCATATTTCACAACATCGCCGTTTTCCCATAACTCATCTCCGCCGTAAAACTGACGCGGAATATTTTCTATCACCACCGACAATTTAAAAACTCGAAGCTTTTAGAACTGAGCGCGCTTAACATTAATGGGTTCCTTGAGATTTTGACAGCTGTCACAACTGCTTAAATTAGAAAAGTTGCCGACGATCTTACCAAAGCTTAAATAAATGATATTTTAACAAAATTGTTTAGCGTTTGTTTTCCTCTTGTGGGTACTTATGAAAGTCTACTTACATCTACAAACAATTAAAAACATTATTCTTGATTATGGATAATATACAACCAGGCTCAATTATTGATTGTGGAGATTCTATTTGTAGGCGCTAGCGGGGAAAGCATCCGAATCCTTAGGAATTAATCACCACCATTCATTATCATTACGACCCTTTACAAATCTCTTGCTGAATATAGACCATCCCTATGCTATAAAACACAATCCTGAGCCACATGCATCTGTCCGTACCATGTAACAACCATGTAGTGTGACGAGGTAGGGGGCGCCCAACATTTCGCCTGATACCGGGTCTGCCACTCGAGATCCTTTATTTACCTTCGATTAACGTTTTTTTAATAGAATAAGGGTAACAAATAAGCACACAGTCTACCTGATGGTAAGTGGGTGCTGTGTCTCTTAGACATCTACATCTATCTTCAATTAAAAATCAAAATGCAGATGCGTTGCCAGCCCTAAGTAATGAGAAGGAATGCCTCGTTTTCAGTAAAAAGGGTCTCCAGTTCTCTACACTCACCAAGTAAAACACAGCAGCATTAACCTGCTATTTTACGCCGGTATTCTGCGAGCCAACCTATTTGAGCTGCAACCACAGTATAGCTGCAGCATAGCCCTACCAGGTAAAAATGGTTCTTCAAGCTATAACATACATACAATTTATAACAATAACATATTGATTACGAGTTATTATGAATATAATTAAAGTTAGTTTAATGCGTAATACTTCAAATATAAGAAATGGTTTAATTTTTTATTTACAAACACCTGTATTTTAACAACATACATAGTGTACTGGTTTGTAAGAAATCACATTAGATCGTGAATGTATCAGTGTACACGAAATGGAAAGTTATTGGATATCTAACGAAATCTATGTGTCGTTCCGCGCTTCAAAGGACGACGTTTGAATGCGCGGAACCGTTGCGTATGGTGGTTTCCGTTCATGCGGCACGCCGACCAAATTAATTAAATGGATGTTTACACTAGGGTTGTCAATTCTACTAAAATACACCTACGTTCTTACAAATACGTAGTAAGCTGAAGTAACAATGGGCCGGCCATATAGCTCGAAGAACCGACAACCGATGGGGAAGACAGGTTCTCGAGTGGTAACCTCGTAAAGGTAAGCGGAGCGTAGGGCAGCTCCCCACTAGAAAGAGGGATAAGCTAGTAAGATATACTGGAAGTCGATGGATGTAGGTGGCTTAGAAACTGTGTATTCTAGCGCAACTTTTCTATCTCCTCTTACAGCTCCAGGATCAGGATGCGTGTGTTATATGTTACCAGATCAAGTCGTTTTACGTGGCAACCGAACCTCCATCGAAGATTCTTAGCACACCGACGGGGAAAAAAGGATCTCGAGTAGCAGCCTCGTACCGGTAGGCGTAGTAGAACGACCCCCACTAGATGGAGTGACGACCTGGTAAGACATGCAGGAAGTCTATGGATGCAAGTGGCTCAGGATCGTGCTTTGTGGCAATCCTTGGGGGAGGCCTATATTCAGCAGGGGATCAATCCCCGTCGGCACCAATGAAATTGTTAATTGCAATTTTAAGTGCTGATTTACCACGTGCTTGAAGGTGAATGAAAACAGCGTGACGAAACCTGCATGTCTGAGGAATAAGAAAAAAAATATTTCGAAGACATGTGAAGTTCGCCAACACGCATTGGGGCAGCGCGGCGGACACTTCCTTGCCCTAAAACCCTCTCAGAAATGAGGGGAGGCCTGTGCCCAGCAGTGGGACGTATATAAGTTGTGACTTTAGTATACTTTTTAAAGATTGCATGATTGCAACCGCATTTTTTATTATAAAGAGTTGTAATCACAAACCTGATGCTAGTGGACATCTCTAGTTTCAATGTACGCGATATCTTATGAGTACTACGCAGTTAATTTCGGTAATGTTCAACGTCAATATCAATAACATAATCCTATTAAAGTGCTCTCGAAGTTTCGTATTATAAGAAAGGAATGTTTAAATAATTCAGAAATATCTAGAATTTTGTACGGTTCTCCCGTTAGATGAACGTACGTCGTTGACTACGGCGATGATAACGAAAGCAAACGATATACGCGTGTATTTTTAACATTCGCTGTGAATGTGTTCTCACACTAATTGGCGTATTTACTCTCCAGCTTTATTTACTGTATTAGTAATACTAACTTAAGAAAAACTATAATGTATTTGGCTAAACTGAACTAAAAAATGGACAACCCTATTTTAAACAAAACACGCGGACGGAAACTCGACGCAGATTGAGAAATAGCTTTAAGGACTTGCCCACACACCACTTCGCCGCCGGGTAACAAATAGACAGTTTTTACGACGTTATTTTGTTTATACTCTGATCATGTTCGAGTTGTATTACGGTTCGGATGTTTTAAATTAAATTTTAAAACAATTTTAACCATTTTGAAGTTGGCTAATAGAATTAAGTCAATATTTCTTTGGTAATTACATCATGAAGTTAATTCATAATCACATTTAAGGCAGTGTTTACATCATGTCTATCTACAACACATTACTCAAAAACTAAATCACGAATCTCCAAATGTTGGGTTAAAACAAGGGTAAGCATAAGTAATGGCAAGTGCAGATCTAACACTTATCAGTTATTACTAATCTATATGTAAATATAAATAAAATTCAAGTGTATATCGGTAATATTGTGATAAGTGCCTTATTAGCTGAGAAGATTATTTGCATGTTATTCAGTCAAAACCATTTCTAAATTTTTCGTCTGTCTGTCCATCCGAGCTAATTTTCGGGATGTTTGAACCGATTGTTAATAAAACTTTGCCAACAGAAAGAGAGCAAATCCAGAAAACTTCTAGACTATAAAAAAAAATTAATAAATAGAAAGGCCTTTTACTATCTTAAATCTCAATAACGTCATAATAATATACAGCAGAGCCAGGCGGAGCCGGGCTTAGTCAAGACTCTCTTGTAACAATTCAAAAATCAAAAGGTAACATAATAATTTCTGTCTACGCGGACACTACACATTCAATGAAACTATAGTTTATACGAATTTTATCTTTGAGTGTTAAGTGTATCGACACGTGTACAATTTGAAGGTATGCGTAAATGTAATGAACACAAAAACATAAATGCTGTAGTGTGCGTGTATAGTGACGCGATTCAATTTTGCATTTGTAGTGAAGTATACATTAGTGTGTTTTCCCCGCCTCCTCCCGAAATTGACTGATGTTTTGTTTAGGTATTAACGCGCATGGCTTTTCCAGTTGGTTGAATACTCAAAGCGTTTCATTAACTTACTAGCTGATACCAGCTCGCTTCGCTGGGCATATGATAATATTTCATTGTGGAGCCTAAATGTAATGATAAATGGAGAATAAAATGTTTTTTATGGGTCTAACATTGTGAAATGAGTAACTATACTAAATCTCAAGTGGATCGGGTGTATAGTTTTAGATATCTCGTGATAAGTCTATCAGTCTATAGTATTTCGCTTATAAAATACTGTTTACTGTATCGCGTTTTTCGATTAACCGTATCTTCAAAATGTTCAACGACAGATAGTTTAAATATTGTTTCCTAATTGGCTTTGTCTATTGACACCATAAGCATCACCATTACAGCCTATCAAAAGTTCACTCCTGAGCGTAGGCCTCCCCATAGACTTGCCATAGTTGCCACGCTTGGTAAGAGGGTTGAAAATCGCAATTTTTTATTTTTAGTTGTTACGACGCTGACTAGACGCTGCTGCCCATCCCTTGGTTTGTTTCGCCTCTTACGACACTCACGGTATGATGTGGGGTAGTAGATTTTCTTACACCGCCAATACAGGACAGGTCTATTGAGAAGCCTTTCCACAAATGAGAGCGAGATAAATAACATTTATACAGTAAGGGCGATAAGTCGCTCGCGTCCGTAGGCTTTGACCACCTTATCCTAGGCCCACCCTACACGTGTCCCCCGGGTGGTGCTAAATGAGCGACAAGCCGATGGCACAGACTCGGCTCTTGGCCGTGGTAGCGGCGTAAAATATACTACCCCACATTTCGCACTATGAGGAACCGAATAAAAGAAATGGCTCCGAGTTCCCGGCGCCCCTTTAATGGGGCAGGGGTGCGAAGAATCTCCGGGAGGAAAACCGGCGACGAGGTTCGCCACCCGTCACGTGCTGCCTCCCGGAGGGGCGAAAAGTGGATTGCAGAGACCCGTCTGGCTACGTTGAATGTATGTGGAGCAATGAATGATAAAATGGATGAAATATGCAATGCGATGTATGATAGAGGAATAGATGTGTTATGTGTAAATAAGACGAAACAGGAGGGGAAGGATGTCACTACACATGGCATGTATACCGCATACTGGTCTAGGGTTGACGAGATCGAGCGGGCATGCCAGGGAGTAGGTATCATCCTTTCAGAAAGAATGGGCTAATGTGTGAAAGAGTATGAATGTGTAAGCCCAAGATTGCTATGGATACGAATGAAAGTGGGCTTAAAGAAGTTGTTTGTGCTAGGGATCTACGCCCCAGACGTGTCTAAGCCCACTTATATCCGAGATCAGTTTTGGGAAATGGTAAGGATGGTGTTAGTGAAATGTAAGGAAAATGAAAATATTATTATGCCAGGAGATTTTAATGGAAGAGTTGGGATGAGGAGGCTTGGTTATGAAAGGATATTGGGAACGTTTGGTTATGAAAGCATAAACGAGAATGGTGAAAGCCTCCTCACCGTATGTATGGAAAAGAATCTTTTTGTGACGAACACTTGCTTTCGCCACAAGAGGATTCACATGTATACTTGGGAAAGAGGTGATGATAGAAGCATGATAGGTTTTATGATTGTTGATGAAAGAATGAGGGGCGCAGTGGTAGATGCAAGGGTCTACCGGGGGTCTAACGTAGGAACGGATCATTATTTGATTTTATCCCGAATTAATGGTCTATTCAGGCGTTGGCGCCATCGGTCATCTATGTCTACCACTACGTTACAGCGTATTAGAACAGAAAGGCTACAAGAGGAAGGTGAGTAAAAGAAGTTCAAATGTAGACTGAAAGAAAATATAAGTGGTTTGGATGAATTATGAATAAATAAGTTAGACTGTATGGCAAAATGTTAAGAAAGGTTTAGTGGATGCAGCTACCGAAGTATGTGGTGTTAGTAAGAGAAAGAAAAAAGGAAAAATAATACGTTATGGTGGGATGTTGAGATACGTATGGAAGTTGAAGCAAAGAAGAGAGCATGGCTAGATTTACTAGCAACAAAGGCTGGTAATTCTAGCGGTACGAATGATGATATTGAAAGAAAAAAGGCAGTCTTTAGACATCTAAATAAGAGAGTAAAAGAAGTAGTTGAAAGGAAAAAGCAAGAAAGAAAAAAAAGAATGATAGAAGAATATCGGATAACTTCCAGGCGAATATTAAAATGTTCTGGAAACTCGTAAGAACTGCCAGGGGACATTCAAAACAGCCTATAATGAATGCTATAAGAGACGAGAATGGATTTATTCTGAATGATGAGTTTAAAGAGATGGAAGGGAATTTGAAAGCGTGTTTATGAGTGAGGAGACAACCTATGAATTAAATGAAGTATAAACTCCGAAAGAAGAGGAAAGAGGTAGCGAGATAAGTATAGATGAAATAATGAAAGCAATGAAAAGCATGAAAGCAGGTAAGGCTGCCGGATATGATAGAGTTTCACTCGAAATGCTAAGGGCTGGTGAGGAAGTGGTGGCAGGCCTGCACCACACCTTGTTTAATTTATGCTGGGAACTTAAGCGGGCACCGGTAGACTGGTGCAAAGCCGTGATAGTCCCAGTATATAAAGGAAAAGGGTCGCAGCAGGACTGTAAAAACTACCATGGTATCAGCCTTCTTAGCATTGTGGGAAAACTTTATGCTAAGTTACTGATTGAAAGGGTCATGAAAGAAACTGATGAAAAAATTTGGGATGTGCAAGCGGGATTTAGAAAGGGAATGGGATGAACAGATCAAGTCTTTTCCATGCGCATGATCGCGGAGAAGTTTTTGGCCAAAAACCAGAAGGTTTTTTGTGCGTTCATAGACTTGGAAAAGGCCAATGACAGAGTGGATAAGGATGTGCTATGTCAAACACTGAACTCATTTGGGTTGAGCGCTGGCTTGATACAGGCATTGGAGTCTCTTTATAAAGACTCTAGTGCTTGTGTTAGGATCAACGGGGTCTACTCGGACTGGTTTGGCATCCATAAAGGTGTCAGACAGGGATGTGTGGCTTCCCCGCTGCTGTTCAACCTATTTATGGACAGTTGTTTGCAAAATTTGAAAGTTGAAGAATGCGGATTAAAAATGGGTGAGTTAACCGTTAAATGCCTTTTGTACGCCGATGATCAAGTCATTCTTACGTCATCGGCGTCCGAGTTGCAAATGATAGTTACATTAATGAACAGATCACTAAAAGAAAGGGGTATGAAAGTGAACGCAAGTAAGACGAAAGTTATGGTTTTTGAAAGAGTAGAAAGTAAAACGATATGTGAAATAAGAATAGAAGGGGCTGAGCAAGTTGATGAGTTTGTATATTTGGGTAGCGTGTTTAGCAGGGATGGGAGATGTGATAAGGATATAGAACGACGAATGAATGCAGGAAACAGAGTAAATGGGGCCCTACACTCTATTGTGAAGAGTCAAAATGTGTCAAAAAAGGCATGTATGGCAATTCACAATGCTGTGTTGGTCCCTACTTTAACGTATGGTAGTGAAAGTTGGGTGTGGCAGAAAAAACACGAGAGTAGAATGAACGCAGTAGAAATGCGGTCGTTAAGGAGTATGTAAGGGCTGAATCTGAATAACAGGGTGAGAAATTGTGTGATAAGAGATTTTGAAAGGAATGCTTCGGTAGTTTGGTCATGTGGAAAGAATGAATGAGGAAAGAGTGACAAAGAAAATTTATGTTGCAGAAGTGAATGGCAGAGTCGGAAAGGGACGTCCTAGGAGAAAATTTATCGACCAAATTGGCGATTTATTGAAAACTGGCCAAATTAGGAGCACCCTTAACCGACGAGCATGTATGCGTAGGTATACGGATGTGAAGGAGGCGAGAGAGGTGTGTCAGGATCGTGCCAAATGGAAGTCTGTAGTCTCTGCCTACCCCTCTGGGTGACAGGCGTGAGTGTTTATGTATTATGTATGTATGTACAGCAAGTCATTTTTTTAATTCGTACAATGTGGCCTGGTTTTTTACAGGTTCCCGCAGCTGATGTCACGGCAGTAGGGGCTGAAAAATATATTTACTTCGTTGTTTTCATTTGATTGTTTTTCAATATTTTTTTTGCTGATATAGATAGATATACAAAATTATATATATAGATATACAAAATTCCCTGGTAGTTATGAAAATGGAAAGCTCACATGTATAAGGGATTCATACGATATGGCTGCATCCATTTTTGAGGCCCGATAAGACACAGGGTCCTTACGTCATTTTTAAAGGGTAATCCACGCTGTTAAAATTCCTCTGGGCTTACAGAATTTCATGGGTGGCGGTGATCACTTACCATCAGGTGAGCCATATGTTCGTTTGTCTCCTCTTACATAACAAAATACATTTGATATGGCAACAACCAGTGATTTTCCTAGGACTTAGAAGCCTTCAAAAGAAAAAAGGCACTTGAAATTGCCTGCGCAGTTCTCCTTGGGTGGCAACCGACACTTACCATCAGGTGAGCTACATGCTCATTTTCCTCCTCTTCTATAAAACAATATATTTTGCAAGAGTATATTGGATGGTTAAATGATATTATATTAAGTTTTTACATAATATAAACTTGCACAATACCAAATAGCTATTGCATATAGATCTGTTTCTTTTTATAAATATTACGGATCATTGATCCAGTCCTACATTCATTCAGTTGCAAATGTCCCTTGAAGAACTTGGTATAATTTATGGACCATTGTGCGGTATCATAAAAGGAGCAGTCTTAATGGAGAATGTAAAGATTGTAACACACCAAGAATGAGAAATATGAATTCTGATTGAACGTTTTACAGGTGGTGGATTCATGCAGCAGATATATTATGGTTTTAACACGAATGGGTCGGCGCGACCGGAGAAAGACCACGCTCTTACAGAATACCAATGTCAAAAAGAAGCTTAATACTGCTGTTTTTCGTATGGTGAGTGTAGAGATCCGGAGATCCCTTTTCACTGAAAACAAGGTATTTTATCTCAGTCCTCAGGAGTGACAACGCATCTATATTTTGATTTTTAATCGAGGATAGATATTTTTCTACGGGCCATAGCATCCGCTTACCATCAGGTGGATTGTGTGGTGGTTTATCACACTTATACTATAAAAAATGTGAATTAAATCCCATTCGGAGGTGGAACTCAAATTATTAAATAGTTATATGTAAAACATGATTGACTTATGTCCCGTCATGCTTAAAACGTTAGTAAAGTTACAATCTATGTATGTACATCGCACTCCTGGGCACAAGCCTCCTTCCATTTCCGAAAGGGTTATAGTTATAGGGCAAGGATTTGTCCGCCGCGCTGTTACAGCTTATGTTGGCAGGCTTCATATTTTACCCCGTGTTATCGTTCGACGCCAAGTACGTTATGAATCAGCACTTAAAATTATAATTAAAAATTGAACCGTGCTGTGCAAAAATGATCCAACTCACAAACTGGAAATAATAATAATCCACAGGATCTTTTTCTGTTTATTTCCAAATATGAAAGAATTCCCACCACCTATATTCAAATTTTAATAAAATAATATAGATAACATTATATTATAATAATGAATCCGAATAACTTTATATTTTTGTGGATTAAAACATTTCACTACAACACCATAGATTAAATAATGTTACTGCGTAAACAACACGGTCTAATCCCATTAGTGCCAGCGTTGGAACTCGATCTATACGCAAATTACGTTACATCGGATATGATTATCAGGATAAGTGAAATCTGAATATCTGTTCTCACGCACTAGTAATGATGTGCCTTTTTATAAAAGTTAGAGTGTTAAACGAGCTCACAGACCGCACAGTAAGTGGCTTATAAACACTTACAGTTCCTTTGTATCGATTAAAAATGCAGATATGTGTTAATCGGGCAGTTATGGTTATCGTAACAACCTACCAAAAGTTTACTGCTGAAGCTGAACATAGGCCTACATACAGATTGCCTCATATGGGTTAAATGGAGATGTTGCAAATGTATGGATCCTGGGCCAGGTCCTTGTACACTATACTCAAAAATAGGAAAACACATTTTAAACGGTTCTCAACTATCCAATTATTTTATAATGGCTTTTTTTGCTGGTAAAGCACAGGAAATTACACTTGAAATTGCAACACACAACAAAAACCCGTCATGGCAGTAAGCTGTCATTTTTACTGATTATTGACGTTTGAGATAAAGAGATGGAAGGAATATTTTGAAAGCATGTTTATGAGTGAGGAGACAACGTATGAACTGAATGAAATAGGAACTCCGAAAGAAGAGGAAGGAGGTAGCGAGATAAGTATAGATGAAATAATGAAAGCAATGAAAAGCATGAAAGCAGGTAAGGCTGCCGGATATGATAGAGTTTCACTCGAAATGCTGAGGGCTGGAGAGGAAGTGGTGGCAGGCCTGCTGCATACCTTGTTTAATTTATGCTGGGAACTGAAACGGGTACCGGGAGACTGGTGCAAAGCCGTGATAGTCCCAGTATATAAGGGAAAAGGGTCGCAGCAGGACTGTAAAAACTACCGCGGTATCAGCCTTCTTAGCATCGTGGGAAAACTGTATGCCAAGGTACTAATTGAAAGGGTCATGAAAGAAACCGATGGAAAAATTTGGGATGTGCAAGCGGGATTTAGAAAGGGAATGGGATGTACAGATCAAGTCTTCTCCATGCGCATGATCGCGGAGAAGTTTTTGGCCAAAAACCAAAAGGTTTTTTGTGCGTTCATGGACTTGGAGAAGGCCTATGACAGAGTGGATAGGAATGTGCTATGGCAAACACTGAACTCATTTGGGTTGAGCGCTGGCTTGATACAGGCATTGGAGTCTCTTTATAGGGACTCTAGTGCTTGTGTTAGGATCAACGGGGTCTACTCGGACTGGTTTGGCATCCATAAAGGTGTCAGACAGGGCTGTGTGGCTTCCCCGTGGTTGTTCAACCTATTTATGGACAGTTGTTTGCAAAATTTGAAAGTTGAAGAATGCGGATTAAGAATGGGTGAGTTAACCATCAAATGCCTTTTGTACGCCGATGATCAAGTTATTCTTGCGTCGTCGGCGGCTGAGTTGCAAATGATGGTTACATTAATGAACAGATCATTAAAAGAAAGGGGTATGAAAGTGAACGCAAGTAAGACGAAAATTATGGTTTTTGAAAGAGATGAAAGTAAAACGATATGTGAAATAAGAATAGAAGGGGAGTTGATCGAGCAAGTAGATGAGTTTGTATATTTGGGGTGCGTATTTAGCAGGGATGGGAGATATGATAAGGATATAGAACGACGAGTGAACGCAGGAAACAGAGTAAATGGGGCCCTGCACTCTATTGTGAAGAGTCAAAATGTGTCAAAAAAGGCACGTATGGCAATTCACAATGCTGTGTTGGTCCCTACTTTAACGTATGGTAGTGAAAGTTGGGTATGGCAGAAGAAGCACGAGAGTAGAATAAATGCAGTAGAAATGCGGTCGTTAAGGAGTATGTTAGGGCTGAATCTGAATGACAGGGTGAAAAATTGTGTGATAAGAGAAGAGTGTGGTTTGCAAGATGATGTTGTGACCAGGATTAAGAAAGGAATGCTTCGGTGGTTTGGTCATGTGGAAAGAATGGATGAGGAAAGAGTGACAAAGAAAATTTATGTTGCAGAAGTGAATGGCAGAGTCGGAAAGGGACGTCCTAGGCGAAAATTTATCGACCAAATTGGCGATCTATTGAAAACGGGCCAAATTAGGAGTACCCTTAACCGACGAGCATGCATGCGTAGGTGTATGGATGTGAAGGAGGCGAGAGAGGTGTGTCAGGATCGTGCCAAATGGAAGTCTGTAGTCTCTGCCTACCCCTCTGGGTGACAGGCGTGAGTGTTTATGTTATGTTATATTGACGTTTGACATGTTATTCCACGTATTTCTGACACTGTTGTAACAACTGACAGTTCTCTTTCTATGACCAATGGTCGCTTTACGGTTTACTGTCGTTTTCTATAAGCAAAGAAATACTAAATCGGTGAGACGCCATGTTGAAAGTCGATAAAAATAAGTAATAAACTTCAATTGTTTACCATGATTAGGATACAATTAAATGAATTATCTGTATTTTTCCCAATTTCTACAGGTTTTTCTCTTTTTTATGGTAGTGCACATTAACTTGGCTTATTTTGAAACATCTGCTTTGCCATGGTTGCCGATTTTGGTTAGTAACTGGTTTTTTTTTAATTTTTAATCGTTATCAGAAAGTCGTTGCTGCCAATCTTCTGGGTTGTTTGCGTTTGTCGCCTGTTACACGCGGCGGTATATCCGCGGCACAATGTGCGGTAGATATTGTTACACTTCCACTTGCACAGTATTCTAAAGTATTATGCTGTATTTGGCAGAAGTTTGTCTTTAAAGCGTTTCTAATCGTCTGTTATAATAATAATGGTAACATTGAATAATGCACGATAATAAATAATATTTGAAAAAATGTTAGTGTGCTACCAACTTTAAAATAGCTATATCAAAACCTACAACTATAAAAGATCGGAAAGTATTGTCATTAAATGTATCAAGTCAATTCTTAGCCGCTTTCCATGTTTATGTATTGAAAATAGAAAGTTGCAAGTATTTTTTTTTAAATATCTTTCTTCCTCAGTATAAATATAAATACAAGATATCAATTGCATTACTTTAAATTAAAAATTATGAGACTGGAGATAAATTAAATGCTTTAAATACCAGTACAATTATAATTCAAAGCGACACGACTGTTCAATTTTGGTTAATAAACATGAAATGAACAGCGAATTTCCAGTCAATTCATGTACTTGGTGTGTATGGTCGCACTTTTTCTTCTTATATAAAGGACATTAAAAATCTACAAACAAGATTTCTAAAATATCTTGTAAATTAAAAAGTTAAAGAAAATCGTAAGAAAGATTATAATAAGTTATTCTCTATTTGTAAAATTTTACTGGTAGAACACTAAGTTAACGTGTGATTAGTTTTGGAAATCACTAATTAAAATCATTATAAAGAAAAATTGCATATAAAATATAAAACCAGGAAAGTTAGAGAACGGAAATAAGTTCAGCCTAGTGTTTACTATTGTAAAAGATGAACAATATATTTAATACCAAAGCTTTTTAAGGAAATAGACTGGCTAAGGCAAGTAGACCGGATTAAAAAAAACTTGGGAATTATTTTTTAGATATAATAGTAGATGCATGCATGCGAGAAATTAGTGTGGAAGAAGTAAAAATGGCTGTTAGGAATATGAAGAATGGGAAGGCAGTCGGCCCAGATGGAATACCAGTAGAAGTGTGGAAGTTGCTGAGTGCGGATGGATGGAAGTGGTTGAGTTTATTTTTCGGTAAATTGTTGCAGGAAGAACAAATACCTGAGGAATGGTGCAGTAGTATACTGGTCCCCATTTTTAAAAACAAAGGAGACGTTCAAAACTGCAGCAGTTACCGGGGAATAAAACTCATGTCACATACTATGAAAGTCTGGGAAAGAATAATAGAGAGAAGAATGAGAGAAGAGTGTGAGATAACACAAAACCAGTTCGGATTCATGCCCGGTCGAGGTACGACAGATGCCATTTTCGCATTACGCCAATTGTGCGAAAAGTACAAGCGCGTGCATAAAAATCTGCACATGGTTTTTGTCGACCTTGAAAAGGCGTACGACCGGGTTCCCCGTGAGGTTTTGTGGTGGGCGTTAAAGATGAAAGGTATGCCTGGGAAGTATGTGAGGTTAGTCCGTGCTATGTACAGAGCATCCCGTACATGTGTACGATCTGCCGCGGGAACTACGGGCAGTATCGATGAGGCGGTAGGGCTGCACCAAGGGTCGGCATTGAGCCCTTACCTCTTCCTATTGATTATGGACGCTTTGACGTCGGACCTGCAGGATGAGGCACCCTGGTGCATGCTCTTTGCCGATGACATCGTGCTTGTCGGGGAAGAAGGCATCGAGGTACAGAGCAGACTGACGGGGTGGCAACAGAGGCTGGAAAGTGTTGGCTTGAAGATCAGCAGATCCAAAACCGAATATCTGTGCTGTGATTTCGGCGGTCTTTCCAGTCCTGTACCCATGTCGTTGGATGGCGCTATACTGCCTACCTGCTCAGATTTCAAGTACCTCGGTTCCCTCATTCAAGGCGACGGCGGAATAGATAGAGCTGTGCAGCATAGGATTAACGCAGGGTGGATGAAATGGCGACAGGTCACAGCCACAACGTGCGATCCTCGAATGCCAATAAGGCTGAAGGGGAAAATTTATAAATCGATCATCCGACCTGTCGTCATGTATGGAAGTGAATGCTGGGCCGTCAAGAAGAAGGATGAAAATAGATTGCATGCGAATGAAATGAGAATGTTACGATGGATGTGTGGTGTGACAAGGATGGATAACATAAGGAATAAGTATATAAGAGGAAGCCTGAAAGTAGCGCCAGTGGTAGAAAAGGTGAGAGGAAGCAGATTGGCATGGTTTGGGCATGTGATGCGGAGGGATGAAAGTCATGTCACAATACGAGTGTTGAATATGAATGTGGAGGGACACACGGGCAGAGGAAGGCCGAATAAAAGATGGATCGATTGTGTGAAGAGTGATATGAGAATGAAAGGAGTAAGTATGGAAATGACGGCTGATAGAGAGGAATGGAACAAGAAGGTTTACTGCGCCGACCCCAGATAATGGGAAATGGTTTAGAGAATGATGATGATGCATGACAATTTGGAAAACTGTATGCGCTTGTAATATTTGAAAGATATATACGGGTTACAATTAAAATTTTTATATGGTTGCAATGTTATGTGGCTGGGGTGTTGTATTTGGAATTGATAAAGGGTAGAAATAATAGTATTTATATTTAAAAAAATATTTGTTTGCTATATTATGTGCTGTGGGCGACCCGACTCGGCCAGACCTTTCCGACTTAGTAAAACTCGTGTGAGTGCTGTAGTTCGTGCGTACGAGTACGCACGAACGCCTGGCACGTGTTAGCATATTAGCAGTGTTCGGTACATTTCTTAGAAGACAGCCTACTATTCTGTTTTTACTACGATATTATTTCAATGGCTGTTACGGTAGTTAGTAAAAGCAATTTGACGTAATTGGCCGTGCTTACGGAGACAATACAGCACGGTTCCCACGCGACAAGGTCGCGGCGCAACAATGACTGAGTTGATCGCACCGCATCGGATAAAATCAACCATTTCCGAATACAATTATGTTTTTATGGATTACGAATGGTTAGAGACGTCTGCATTAAATGATCGAGCAATTTTTGATTTTTAAAGTATTACTGTATATCTATCCTAATTTGCACGCTAATTTTCTCGTCTAATTTTGAGCCAATTTAGAAAAAATATATAGAAATAATAATAAATATAATATTTTATTAATTTAAATTTATTGTACACCATGAAAATTTACAGAAAAACCTTACCTTATCTTTTAACAACCAACCTTTGCATGGACAGAAGCTTAAAAATACTACGTAAATAAGGAGATGTACGAGTACATTAAAAATAAATAAATATATTATGAGACAAAACAATATAAAGTACACACGTATAAATTATATACACGATTATATATATGGATTCGAAATAAAATACACCATATTACATTTCATTAAATGCATATACCTACGCAATACACCAATTATCTATTAGGAGTTTTTGACTGACGCTTCAAAATAACCGGAATGAGGATCACAGCATTAACTTTTTGATAAAGCAAGTTAAGATGTAAAAAAGTTACCTTTTAAAAATACCAGGTTAATAACAGATACTAAAACGTTTTTGATAAAAGTTATAATGAGGATTTAAACTTTAAATATTATTACTGATAATTTGCACGGTGAAACTCTAAGTAACATGATTAAAACTACTTTTACGGATTTTATCGCGTTTATTTTTACTTTTTATTTTTAATTCCCGACGTTTCGGGCGCTTTCCAGCACCCATGGTCACGGGGGACTGAGATGACTGACGTCTCGACCACCGAAGTTGTATGGGTTACCAAAGATACACAAACCGAATGCTCCTTTACGTCCAATAGTGAGTCAGATTGATTCGCCAACTTACAGATTGGCTCAATACTTAGCTAAAATATTATCACCACTCAGAGGACACACAAGAGCACACACTAAGGATTCATACCATTTTGTCAGTGAGATAAAAGACCTACATCTTACTGACAATGAAACCATGGTCAGTTTTGATGTTCAGTCTCTATTTACATCCCTACCTGTTGAAGACTGCATCTCAATTATAACTAGGAAACTAGAGGAAAATAACATGCCAGCAGAATATGCAGTATTACTAAGACATTGCCTTACATCTGGCTATCTATTGTGGAAGGAAGAGTTTTACAAGCAAGTAGATGGTGTGGCGATGGGCTCACCTGTATCTCCCATTGTCGCCGATATATTCATGGAAGACTTTGAGGAGAAAGCCCTCCTTACTGCACCTGTTACACCAAGGATCTACAAGCGGTACGTAGACGATACTTTAACAATTTTACCATCAGACAAAGTAACTGCATTTTTAGAACATCTTAATTCCATAAACTCTAAAATTCAATTTACTATGGAGTTAGAGGCAAATAATTCCTTACCTTTCCTAGATGTGTTAGTCATCCGAAATCCTAATAACACCATTGGTCACACTGTGTATAGGAAAAAGACCCATACAAACCGATATTTAAACGGTAAATCTCACCACCATCCTTCACAGTTAGCTACCGTAGGCAAATCTTTGTTACAGAGAGCACGAGGGATCTGTGACAGCAAACACCTGGCCGCCGAGCTTCAGCACGTCAAGCAAGTTCTGCACGACAACAAGCTTCGGGTCCCGCGCCTACGTCACAGTGACCGAGTGAAGCCGGCCACAGTCGAGCGTGTGCCTGCTGTACTACCATATGTCAGAGGTGTCACAGACAAGATTGGCTATATCTTGAAGCGAGCTTCTATTAGAACATTCTACAAGCCGCCGAAGAAGATTAGTCAGTTCCTACCATCCGTCAAGTGTCATATTCCTCTACAAGATGCAGGAGTGTACAAGCTTGATTGTGAATGTGGTCTCTCTTATATAGGACAAACCAAAAGATCAATTAGGACCCGCGTAAAAGAACATATAGCTGATGTGAAGCATCAACGTTCCGGGAAGTCTGCAGTTTGTGATCATATCCTAGACGGCCCCAACCATTACATCAGATTTGATAGACCACAAATCCTCGCGAAAGAACACCGATTCCTACCAAGGATGATACGTGAGGCTATTGAAATTAAAAAACATCCTAATTTCAATAGAGAAGGAGGCTGGGTACTACCACCTGCTTGGGATCCTATAATCAATAAAATTAAAACTAAACCCAAGCATACCACTGAAAGACCTCAAGACGTAGTCAGTTCATTTTGCATAGATCGGACCATAAACAATAATTAAAAAAGCTGAAGGTACTCCGGGTTTAACAATGACATCGGGACGTCAGTCATCTCAGTCCCCCGTGACCATGGGTGCTGGAAAGCGCCCGAAACGTCGGGAATTAAAAATAAAAAGTAAAAATAAACGCGATAAAATCCGTAAAAGTAGTTTTAATCATGTGTAGTGTTCGCTTAAATATAAGAAATCATTATATAACTCTAAGTAATTTTGTAAAAATTTTACGTTTTATACGAGTATACTACTAGTGATTTCCGTATCACGAAAACAGCGCCACATACCGGATCCATTTGTGAATCTAAACCGTCCATCCCAAACGCACACAAAAATTCATCGTAATCTCAAGCGATGATCACCCCACTGGCACTCAATTGTAGTCGACTACAGTCTGCTCTAACGAGATATTCAAATCACTCTTTTACTAAATGTTATATTTATTATTTTTATTCTAATGTTGTAACCGTGTGCTGTAGAAAACATATAAGTAATCAAATTTAATGTAATCCGCTATTTCCTTTAGCAATTGCATTGACAAACATTCAAATTCAGAATCAATATTACGAAGTAACTGTAAATAAAAAAATACTTTTTCTCTGCGGCATTCGATCCCGAGGCCCCACAAGCCAACTGCTTAGTCACTGCGCTACCAACCGTTCCAGTGGTCAGCGAATCATCAAACAACAAACAGGTGGTGTCCGGGCACTGTATTTGGTCACATGATGTCACAGTATAAATCTACAAAACGCATAAACACCGTGAAAAACACAGCGAGCAAGCGCGATTCTTCTCTATTAACTTTACATACAAATCTTTTTCAAGGAATTGTTTAAATACTACCAAATAATTTTAAAGTTTTGTAAGAACAAACAAATAAACAAATTAGTAGTACTAGTTTTGTAGTAATTATAAACATGAACATAAAAAGACACAGACAAATTTACAGACCTTGTATTGCATATCATAGACGTCTTCGGCCTTTTGATAATATTTATAATATAATAAACCCTGGGAATAAAGTAGTCGCTTGAAGCTGTTTCTTAAATACATTTTGTAAATAGATTGTACAACCTCTCAATATTCTAGATATAATTTACTTTAAAGTCGCGCTGGGTTTCTTGCTGGTTCTTCCCATGACAGTGGTTTTTTCAAACCAGTGGTAAAGTGAAAAATGACTTTCTATAAGAATTACATGTATCTAATCTATATTGAATAAGAAAAATATTCTATTCTATTTTATTCCAAACAAATAAGTTCGCAAATGTGTTGTCACCCCAGCAGACTAAGCAGGAATGCTCTTCTTCTCCATTCTCCAACCAGCGCATAAAAGATCACTGCTGGTCGTGAACCCCTTCTATTGGAGGATTAGCCTTATTTGTCGCGCTTGGGAGGCGGATGGCGGGTGTCTCCCATTTTTAACACTACTTGTCGCCATCTATGTGAGACTTTTTATATCAAGCGGTATAAGAATATCAAGTAAAGTACCCCACATCACCCCGCGGGTGTCGTAAGAGGCGACGGAATGAAACAGATCAGGAGATGGGCAGCAGCGTCTTACAAATAACGGATAAAATTTAAAAAAAACTGCAGTCGCCAACCCGCTCGCCAAGCAACTACGGCAATTATTTTTCCGGACCGATACGACTTAGGGACCTTTAAACAAAAGAGCCTACTCCTTTTTAAAAGGCCGGCAACACATCCGCAACTCCCCTGGTGTTGCAGCTGTTCATGGGCGGCGGTAATAACTTACCATCAGGTGAGCCGTATGCGCGTTTGCCCCCTCCCTTATAAAAAAATCCCCTCTATGAAGAATTTATTGGGGAGGCCCATGTTCAAAGTGTACTTTAATAGGTTATAACGGTAAACATATATAATACCGTCATCTATAGTAAGTCACATCTTTCTTACATTTAAATAAAACTAGTTTTTACGGATTTTATCGCGTATTCTAACTTATTCCATATTCCTGACCTTTCGAGCATTTTACAGCACCCATGGTTCACAGGGGGACGGTGGTGTTTGACGTCCCAATGTCATAAATAACCAAAGCTACCTCCACATTAAAATTAATATAATATAATAATTTTAATCTGAAGGTAGCTGTGGAAGATGGGTGCTGTAGTGCTCGAAACGTCGAGAATATGCTAAAGTTAATATACGCGATATAATCCGTAAAAACTAATTTTATTTAAATTTGTACTGTTCGCGTAAATATAATGAAATCATTATCTTTCTTACAGTTTTTACAGGCTGTGAGACATTTTATTTAAGTCCTCGGAGGTGTGAATGCATCAGCAGTCTAATTCCTTTAAAATTGGTTGTGACCAATATAGGGATTCAGTAACCACTCATTATCAGATTTTTTTATAGCATTGGGTGACAAACGAGCACACAGTCCATCTGATGGTAAGTGGATGCTATGGCCCATAGACATTTACACATTTATCTTCAATTAAGAGTCAAAATGCAGATGCGTTGTCACCTCTGAGGACTAAGATGAAATGCCTCGGTTCCAGTAAAAATTGTCTCCCATTCTCTACACACATCATACGAAACACAGCAGGATTACGCTGCTATTTTAGGCTAGTATTCTGTGAGAGCGTGGTCCTGCCCCGGTCGAGCCGACCCATTCATGCTTCAACTATAATATAGCTGCAGCGTAGCCCTACCACGTATACCTGGATGAGTTCTAAGTTCATTTGCTACTGAGAGAAAGTATAGTCAATATGTATGTTATTACTCCCAGGTTCGTCGCTTCAGTTTTATTAAAGAAATGACTTGGGTGCTACGCCATCACGGAAACTTTCTTACTCTGCAAGCAAACGGGTACTCGGCATGCTCAAGGCACCGTGGCGCAGTGGTTTAGTATTCAGTTGCTGTGCTGGGGGCCGCGGGTTCGAATCTCGCACGGAACAAGTATTTATAGGGCGTACAAATAACTATTCCGGGTCTGGATGTTTGTCCTTGTGCGATTTATGTTTGGAAACTGCCTCCACGATACAGGAGAAAATCCTAGTGTGTGGGTAACGTTTATGAAAAAAAATACTACTCAATTTTAAGATTCGATGAGTCTTTGTCACAGTTACTTGAACTTAAAGTGATGACAGCACGAGACTTAACGAATTCTTTAAATTAAGCAGGGTTTGAGTATTTAAAAATTACCCATAGTAAATGAGTTACCCACTTATATAAGTATCTAAAGTATACATAGATAATTATATCTATCTCTGTCTTTAGGAAACCAGCCATCGGTGCAGGACAGGATTAAAGTGCCCAAGCACAAGTGCATGTTCTCTATTACCTCACTCATATAGTCCGATTGGAGGATAAAAGCTTTCCGTGCTTACGAGGCATTAGGGTGAGACACCGCCAACTTCGTGACTCCGGGCAGCTACTGAGAATTTCTTGATGGAAAAACTCAATAGTTGATTTTTTTAGCCCCACCCGGGATTTGAACCCGGTGGATCTCATGATCAGCAGTCGCTACTATACTACAACCACTAGACCAACGAGGCAGTCACAGTGTATTTAAGGCGAGAGTAAATATACTTATATAGTGTATACAAACACAGCGCGATTTTCCATCTAAGACTATCACTCGTTCACTGACGACCGGGTGGGATTTTTAGGCATTAACTTTTGTTAGTAAAAAAAAAATACTATATTACACAATTAAATAGTATTGTTTACGGAACTTTATACGTAATGCAGAGGGCGGCGTGGGCGAGGAATAGAACGTGTCTACTTGCGATATGGCGTAATTTTTAAATACGACGCAAAATCCTCGTGCCACGAGCAATACAGTTGTTTATAAAACTTTACTGGATACAAGGTGGTAGGGTCTTTTTGCCTATGTCGTCCGGGCTAGTACCATCATCGTATCTAGGTATTTTTCTCAATAAGCGGTACTGCACCTATGTGCTACGGGTTATGGGTAAAAGAGTCAGTATAACTACAGATTTGAGACATTTTAAGAATTACAGGTTGTGAGACATTCCTTCATAGTCCTCAGAAGGAAACACAAATCAGTAGCTTTCTTTGTTTGGAGCAGGTTTTCATAGGCTGCATCCATTAGAACCATCCATTAGTAATTGTGATTGTCACTTTAATTTTATTTAAAAATAAAACAATTTAGGCCTAAGGAATATTAACGCATCAGTAATTTTGTTCATTTTAAGTTCATTTACTCGTAGATTAAGGATGTAAAACTGTAATTAGCTAAGATCGTAATAAAATAAAATGATGTGTTCTATTCTACCTAGTTTGTACTAAGCGATCCGCCATCGCAGTCTACTTCACCTGAGGCCTAGTGTAGAGGCGAAACACGTGTCGTATAGTCGACGGTGGTGTGTCCCCGTTAGGGTATATCTATTCTGTGGGAGGGTCTTTCCTAGTGTAGTGGCGTTGGGAGGAGTGGTGCGGGGATTACTGGTGATGGGAATAGTACACTCAATTGAGGGAAGGTGTCATATAATCCGCGAACCAGAACACTACAAGAGCACTGTAGCGTCTAGCGTCTACCGCTCCACTCTCAATAATGAAAATGAGATTATTCAAATATGTATATGTTTAGAAAGTAATATAATATAGTTAGCGCATTCCTGGAAAGATCTACGTCACACGATTGTTATCCTTCTTAAAACTCTAAAGAAAAAAAGATTTATATATTTAACCATTTATTTAAAGGCAGATTGGGGCAGGTTGTGGTTGACACTTTTTATCAGCGATCCTGTCTCAAGTGGAATGTCAAGTGTGCAGGTTCGGAAACATTTGAGTTAACTTTAAAACCGTTACAGATGATAAACTCGGCACTAAAAATAATGAATTCGATATGCGGGATTAGTTAGGGTTTTTATGATAGATTCTCCTCTATGTTTTTTTTACCTAACTACTACACACTAACCAACGAGCAGGTACACAGTCCACCTGATGGTGAGTGGATGCTGGTACATAGACATTTACATCTGTTCTCGATTAAGAACCGAAATGTTTTGTTGCTCATGATATCAATGCAATCATCACTCCCGAGGACTACGAGTAAGATGGAATACATCGTTTCCAGTAAAAAGGATGTTCGGTTCTCTACACTCGTGATATGAAATACAGCAGCAAAAATTGTTGTTTATAAAAATATATATAGGTATTTCACACAAATAAAGATTAAAAAACTCTCCTACTGCTGCAAACCACCGAATTGTGGTTTTATGACCTCTACGTGACAAGCTCATCGGTAAACAGGGGTCTTCGAAAATGATTTTATTCTCCGATTAATGCAGAGGTAATAAAACACGTACTTTTGCGAATAAAAATTTATTTAAATTCAATTTTACTTTTTATGGTCGTTTTTTCTGAAGTCAAATTAATTCTGTACGTTTCAATACCGATTCTTTTAAGATTTATTATAATCTTACACGCACTTAAAGGTAATCACACTGTTTTTGTTACATTTTTTATAGGATGGGGGACAACAAACGAGCACACAGTTCACCTGATGGTAAGTGGTTGCTGTGACTCATAGACTCTACGTCTATCCTCGATTACGAATCAAGATGCAGATGCGTTGTCACCCATGAGAACTAAGATGGAATGCCTCGTTTCCAGTAAAAAGGATCTCCGGTTCTCTACACTCACCATATGAAACACAGCAGCATTAAGCTACTATTTTACGCTGGAATTCTGTGAGTGCGTGGTCCTTCCCCGGTCGAGCCGACCCATTCGTGCTACAACTATACTACTAATATAACTGCAGCATGGCTCTACCACGTATAAAAAACGTTTGAAATATGAGCACAAACGGGACGGTGGTATGGGGTTGCAGCTATTGTTACACAAACACTTTTGGTACGACTTTTGATAGGCTGCAACTCAGACGAAATAAAAATGCAATAGTCATAATTAGGGCCCGGATTAATATGTATAGAAAATATCAAAATATTTACATATAATATGGACTGAAAAACCTAAAATATGGGAAAAATATGTGTAATAAGAGATAATGACATTGAACATTAAAACGATTCTTTATTAAGTAAAACCAAAAAAAATACAATTTCACTTAGCTTCTGTTTCATTATTATTTGAATATAATTAGTGTTTCCTTAAATTTTCAAAATTAAAACCGTTTCTGTTTTGCTATGCGAGTAAGCAAAAAATCACATGCAACAAATTGACAAGGCAAGCAATTACGATCGTCACAAACTGTGGGGCACGAGGCGCGCGAGCACGAGTCAGGTCCAGGTGAGGAAAGGCGGTGTAGGGCGGGCAGCGCGGCGAGGTCGTGATTACTCGTGATCATTTGCATGTCGTCTTGTCGCAAAACTCATTTTTAGGCATTTCAAAGAGCTGCTGATCCGTCTAACATAAAAAAATGAAGATATGGATAAATTTATTTAATGTCTTGTGAAATATGGATCTATACTTGAAATATGGAAAAATATGAAAAATAAAAATTGCATTTTCTTGATCAAAATATCATAATTTATGTAGAAAATATATATAAGCACTAAAACCACATCAATTAAAAATATGGATTTACATATTAATCCGGGCCCTAGTCATAATGAAACAGACGTAACAGCACTATTATTCTATCTGTATTAGCTTATATATTCCTTACTACTGGGAAAAACACTCCTCCAAGGCGTTTTGAGCAGATGTGTCGCTCCACTGATCCAGTGCGTCCAGTGCTGACTTGAAATTCTTAATTTAATATTTAAAATTGAAATGTTTTTATTTGTCCATGATAATGTTTTACTCACGATGTTTTCCTTCATAGCCGAGAACGTGGTATTTATGACATAAAAAGACTCTCAGTTAGTCACAATAAATACAAAAAAAGTTAACATCGGGACGTCAAACACCTCAATCCCCCCGGTCCCATGACCGTGGGTACTGCCAATAAAATTAAACGCAATGAAATCCGTAAAACTAGTTTTATTTAATGAGATAGAAACCTGAATAATAATCGACAAATGTATAATAAATAACACACAACATTCGATTAAGTGGCGTACCGGATAATTCAAATCGTCAGTCATAATCGCTTAAGTTTTTTCGTAAGTGAATATTAACTAGCTTGCCAACTAGCTGCCACAAAAAATATAGGTGTATAAAGTACTATTTGATTTGATACGAGTTAATATATTTATACAATTTTACCCAACTGCCTGATTCAAAAAGGGAGGTGGTGTGTTTATCAGTCAATAATATATATACATATGTATGTAGGTATTTATGTTTATTAATTTATGGCGCTCTAGAGACCGATTTTAAAGTACATAACAGTAATCAAAATTCGATATGACGACACTCAGACACTATTTAGTGAAAAAGAAAAAATGTAAGAGACGAACTATATATCAAGTGGGGTATGATTTTAAATATTAATGTCACTGACTGATAGTATAAAACCCATCTAAGAACACTGAACCTCAATTTCACAGGCTGGAGACGGAGAGCAGAACTGTTAATGCGAGGGTATCATCACTGCGCTCGTTACCCACTTAGTTGACGCATCCTTGAGGCTAGGAGTGGACTTAAAAATACTTTTTAATTTTTTCATGTCGATACGCTACCAATGGAGAGCCGTGGTAGCTCAGATGGTTAACGCTCGCTGTAAATATGACAGAACGCAAGTAACCCGGGTTCGATCCCCGCCGGAATCAATGAAATTGTTAATTGCAATTTTAAGTGCTGATTTGCCACGTGCTCGGCGGTGAATGAAAACATCGTGAGGAAACCTGCATGTCTAAGGAATAAGATAAAAAAATATTTCTAAGACATGTCAAGTTTGCCAACACGCATTGGGCCAGCGCGGCGGACACTTCCATGCCCTAAAACCCTCTCAAAAATGAGGGGAGGCCTGTGCCCAGCTGTGGGACGTATGTAGGCTGTAACTTTACTTTTTTTACGCTATCAAAATACCTACTATATGTATCGGGTGCAATTGTCTGTACTATTTCTTCAGAATTAAAGTTTTAAAAATACATACAACAAAGATAGATTTACTCATGGATACAGAATCATCATTACTATCGCAACTGCCGCTTCGCATAGCTCTTCCCTAAAGTCTGCCACAAAGCACAGTTCTGAGATCCCTGGTATTTTATATAATTTACATACGCTTCTATAATTGAAATTTTATCTTTTATTGTTGCAATGTTGTTGGTGCAAACCGCTGTATCAACTTAAAAAAAGATGTCGACGTTGCAGTTATACTTCTGGACTAGTTTTTCGACGTGGTAATCACGCTGCAGCTACATATATTGTGATTGTTGCACGAATAGGTCGGCTCGACCGAGATAGAAACAATTACTCACAGAATACCAGCGTAAAATAGCAGCTCTATGTTGTCTATGTATTGTGAGTGTAGAGAACCTGAGACCCATTTTACTTGAAATGAGCGTTCCATCTTTGTCCTTAGGTGTGACATCGAGGATAGACGTGGATGTCTGTAGGTCACGGCATCCACTTACCGTCGGGTGGAATGTGTGCTCGTTTCACCCTTTTTCTATAAAAAAAAACGTACAGAACATAGCAGTATTGCCAGTATTTAATTAGTAAATCATTTATTGGTAATGAGCGTAAAACTTTTGCGTTAAATAAATACATCGAAATGTTTTCGCTGGAAACCGTTACGAAAGTACGAAAACGCTTTTGCGTGTATTCATATGAAACAAACTCTTTAAAAAACGCTTCTAGCACTCTCAACAGAAAATGAATATGCAAAATTTACGTACACGCAGTTAAAAATAAAAACTTAATTTGAAAAGTCTGAATAAATTTTTTCATATTTTTCGTTAATTACTATATCGTATATACTATAACTAAATTGACATTAATAATAATAATTACAGATGGGCTGAATATTGGTTTTATATTCGTTATTCGGCATATTCGGCAGGTTTACCGAGTATTTGTATTCGGCCGAATATTCAGCTAAATCACCTAACATTCGTTAAAGTGGTACTTAAGGTATCCACTATCCACTGTATGGAAAAGTACGAATTGAGTAATGCCATGTCTTTCATATTTTTATTGTTGAAAGTATATTTATTTATGGGTTAAATCTACTTGTATAGCGTTATGTTTTTGAGGCACTGTAGATTTATTTCCAATTATAGCAAATAAAAAGCTTGATAAAATTTTGTTAGGAATCAAACAAAGAAACATTACACATCAATATTAATCATATTGTACTCGTCACATAAATGTTGCGACTTCTGTTTATGTTTGTAACATTGAGTTGTTGTTCCCCACTGGACGGAGTGACGACCAGGCAAGACGTTTATACGTGGTAGAGCCATGCTACAGTTATATTAGTAGTATAGTTGTAGCACGAATGGGTCGGCTCGACCGGGGAAGGACCACGCTCTCACAGAATACCAGCGTGAAATAGTAGCTTAATGCTGCTGTATTTCGTATGGTGAGTGTAGAGAACCGGAGACCCTTTTTACTGGAAACGAGGCATTCCATCTTAGTCCTCACGGGTGACAACGTATCTGCATTTTAATTCGTAATCGAGGATAGATGTAGATATCTATGGGCCACAGCAACCACTTACCATCAGGTGGACTGTGTGCTCGTTTGTCACCCTATCCTATAAAAAAAAAAAAAAAAAAAAAAAAAAAAAACATGCGGAAGTCGGTAAATGCGGGTGGCTCAGGCCTGTTCTTTGCGGCATTCCTTGGGGGAGGCGTATGTTCAGCAATGGACTTGTGAAGAGCTGTAGTGATGATGATGATGAAGATTGATGAAACTTATTTTGGTCATGAACTCATATGGTTATACTTTTGCCGGTGTCAAGTAATAAGGCATTACCCATTAAAATATTAATATGTTTTTTTTTTTTTTTTTTTTTTTTTTTTTTATAGAAGAGGGGGCAAACGAGCATGCGGCTCACCTGATGTTAAGTGACTACCGCCGCCCATGATCAACCGCAACACCAGGAGAATTGCGGGTGCGTTGCCGGCCCTTTAGAAAGGAGTAAGCTCTTTTCTTGAAGGTCCCCAGGTCGTATCGGTCCGGAAAAATCGCCGATGATAAACTATTCCACAGAGAGGTTGTACGTGGAAGAAAACTCCTTGTGAAACGTACAGTGGTGGACCGCCAAGCATCCAGATGGTGTGGATGGTATTGGGACGTTTGCCATGTCGTGCGTTCACGAAATTTGGCGGCTGGGATTAATCCGAACAATTCCTCAGAGCACTCCCCGTGATAGATGCGATAAAATACGCAAAGAGATGCAACATCTCTTCGCAACGCCAGTGAATCGAGCCGATCGGAAAGCACTCGGTCGTCGACGATTCGAGCCGCTCTGCGCTGGATGCGGTCAAGTGGAAGGAGCTGGTACTGGGGAGCCCCAGCCCAGAGATGGGAACAGTATTCCATGTGCGGCCGAACCTGCGCCTTGTAAAGTTGCAGGCGGTGTGCCGGCATGAAATACTGTCCCGCTCTGCTGAGCACGCCAAGCTTTTTAGAGGCCAATTTGGCCTTCCCTTCCAAGTGACCACGAAACTGCACGTCACTCGATATGTCGACGCCGAGGATTCCGATACTGGCTGAGGCAACAAGGGGAGTGCCTTGAAACTGAGGGGATACGACAAAGGGGTTCTTTTTAGCGGTTAACGCGCAAACTTGTGTCTTCTGGGGGTTAAACTGGACTAGATTTAGTCGTCCCCAATCCGAGACTCTGTTCAGCAAAGACTCGACTTCAGACACAAGTTTGTCCCGGCACTCGGAGACGTTTTCCCGAGAAATATTGGCTCGGCCGGTGTAAAGAGCATTGTTTAAAAACTTCTTCACGATATCCTGCTGCGTGACATTGCCAAGTTTTTGAGCGATTTTGATGACAGCTTAAACCAGCAAGCAGTCGATGACAATAGTAACTCAAGTTCTTAAGGCGCCTAAGTGAACAAAATAACTTGAGTTCTATATCTACACCGAAGCACTTGTTCGGTCTTTTTCAATAATTTAACATGTGCAAATATTTAATACACGAACGCACATCACTTTTGCGTATTATAATCTACTTCAAACCATTATTTAAACTAATAGAACAGAATCTGTCGACGCGACGGTCAAGTTCCCGCCAAAACTTGTTACTGTTTTACATATTGAATTATCTATATCAAAATATCGACATATATGAGACAAAATATGCTATCGATAATTATCGAGCATCGTTGCTCACGATTCACCTTTGGTGACAGAGTTTTTGTATGCCAAAGTACCAGGCGAGTAGCCGCTTAAGGAAATGGTATCCGCTCGTCCAAGACGCAAAAAGTTTCGAGGCCGCACTCCGTCTATTCTGAATGTTTCCTACGGTATCTAATTAAAGTAGTAAATTGTTTATTACTAACTCCCACGTTGGTCTGATGATCGTAAACGATCATGAGATCCCGGGTGGGGATCTTGGATTGTTCCAAAATCAGTTATTCGAGCTTTCTGTCAACTCTCACTGGTAGCCCGGAAGTAAAGAAATTGGCGATGTTCCACCTCCCATGTCTCCAAAAACACGTAAAGACGTAGGTCATGCGCCTGATCTCTCACCGGTCGTACCAAGACACTATTCTTTTATTCTCATAGTCCCATCGGACTATGAGAATAAAAGAATAGAGAGTTCACCTGTGCTTGCGTTTGTTTTAAATATTCTCAAGTGCAGCCTCGTACCACCGTACGCGGAGTCTAGGTCAGCCCCCGCTAGATGGAGTCACGACCTGATAAAATATGCAAGTAGTCGGTAAATGCAGGTTGTTTAGAAATGTGACAGTCTTTATCCCGGCCTATCTTCAAGAACCAACTTGTGTGGTCCGTAATGGTGATCACCAAGAGTGGATTCAAGGCTGATAGTATTGATGGAAGCTAGCGCAGATTAAATTCAAACCACATTTAAAATTGAAACTATAACAACATATAGGCTAAGGCCCTTTTAGTCATTAAATATTAGTTCGAAAAACCAGCATATTTAAAGAATAAATTAAATACTCACACAGCTGGCATTCGCCATCCTTATCTAACAAGTGGCGTTGCGCGCTGACTCTCTCTCACTTTATCTCGGATATCTCGTGTTTTTAACAGATAGCACTCCTAATTTGCGGCTATTTTATCACAGGTAGATATATACCTAGGTGGATTGAAAAGTACTCGGCCTAAAACAGAACCATTCAATTCTAAAAATCAAATCTACCCACATTATTTAGTTCAGTTCAGACTAGTTCATTGTGTGAAGTTCGAAACGTGTGCGACAATTAGTTGTAATTTTATAAATTTATTAACAAAGTAATCGGACATAATTTCCGCGAATGGAGCAAATCGAGCAGCGTGCCGTCATTAAGTACCTCCATAAGAAGGGGCTATCCATGATGACATGGTCAGTACATTAGATGATTGTGACGAACCGTCCTCACCTACACTATCGCAGTGGAGACCACCTGCCAATTCAGCATCCCATGACACTACTATTACTAATCTTCATTTTGAAGTAGAAAAGGTATTAAGAGAGCTGAAATCGTTGGATCCATCTAAGGGGCCAGGCCCTGATGGCTTATCTGCTTATTTTCTAAGAAACACTGCCACAGTTATATGTAAACCCCTAACTATCATCTATAATAAATGCATTACTGAAGGTGTTATGCCCACAGTATGGAAACAGGCTAACATCACACCTGTGCACAAGAGCGGATCTAAACGTAGTGTAGATCAATATCGCCCGATATCAATTTTGTCCACTTTGTCGAAGCTTTTCGAGAGACTTATGCATAACGAAATATACCCCATACTGCACAATATAATTATACAGCAACAACATGGTTTCGTTAAACGTCGATCAACAACCACCAATCTATTATTATTTTCCAGCTATTTATTTGAAAATGTTGATGATCGCGTACAGGTCGATGCAGTATATACAGACTTTCGAAAGGCCTTCGATAAGGTGGTCCACGAAATGTTACTAAATCGAATAGCTTACAATGGCATTCGGGGTAATTTGTTACGATGGTTTGTTTCTTATATCACTAACCGTTTTCAAAGGGTTGTAATTAATGGATACCACTCTAACGTTACGATGGTTACCTCCGGTGTACCTCAGGGATCTATTCTCGGGCCTTTGCTATTTATAATGTTTATTAATGACATAAGTAACTGTTTTCTCAACTCAAAATTTTTATTATATGCAGATGATCTTAAAGTTTATAAATCTATCCATACTATACAAGACTGCATTCTTCTCCAAGAGGACCTAGATAGACTTACAGACTATTGTTACAAAAGTAAGCTTCAGTTAAGCATTCTGAAGTGTAAATATCTCCGTTTTACTAAAAACAAGAATATTATTACATTTTCGTACTCACTGTGTAACGTTCCTTTAGCTAAAGTGGATTCTATGCGAGATCTCGGTATACTGTTTGATTCAAAACTGTGCTTAGACTTACATACTGAACAAATTGTTAACAAAGCATACAAACTATATGGATTTATTATGAGATCAACTCGCGACTTCAAACGGACCTCTTCATATCTTTGTTTATATAAAACCCTAGTTCGCTCTCAACTTGAATATGTTGTGCCCATTTGGAATCCTTATTATAATAAATATATACACAAAATTGAAAATGTTCAACGCCGGTTTCTACGTGCAATGCATTATAGATGTCATAAATCTCATTTACCGTATAACCAGTTACTGAGTAGATACAAACTTCTAACCCTCCACTCTAGACGTAAGCAATTGGAGTCTATGACATTGTTTCATATAGTAAGATGCAAATTTGACTGTATTGAGTTAAACAATCTTTTATGTTATGTAGTTCCCAGAACTGTCCATAGACGACGGGTGCGTGCGGGTAAACTCTTTGCCGTAAGTACCTGTCGATCCAATACCGGTATTCGTTCACCAATTCGACGTATGGTTGCCACATATATGAGACCTTCGAGCATATAGACATTTTTACATGCTTAAAGGAAAAGTTTCGTGGTCTTTTATACAAGACACTTTTCACATAATAATTTTGTTATCTTAGTCACATTATAATATCACTGTTGACCATACTTTGACATTTGTATAATACCTTCTGTACAGCTGCAGGTCTCCTAGCGTCTTAATTATCAATCCCAAGAGGTAATCTGTGAACAACACTGTGGGCTGCATTATTGCGTATACTATGTTACTGTACTATCTGTATGTAATTATATATAATGTAGTTGTTAGCTGTTCCACTTTGAATAAAATAAAATAAAATAAAATTGTGCTCTGTCATATTCATCCGCCAAAAAATGGATAGCAGAATTTAAGCGTGGTAGAGAGAGTGTGAAAGATGAACCCCGCTCTGGCAGGCCTTCGACGTCAACTACTGACGAAAATATTAAAAAAGTACTTGATTTAATAATGGGAGACCGCAGATTAAAAATTAGAGAGAGATAGCCGAGATTATAGGCATCTCTTATGAACGAACTCAAAACATCATTGTCAACGAGTTGGGTTTCCACAAGGTGTCTGCGAGGTGGGTTCCGCGACTGCTTTCAGTTGAACAAAAAAGGACGCGATTGACTATTTCACGCGACTGTTTGGAGTTATTTGAAGCCGATGCAGATGATTTTTTGAATCGTTTTGTTACTATGGACGAAACATGGGTTCATTACTGTACATCGGAAACAAAACAACAATCAAAACGGTGGAGAAGACCTGGTGCACCACCCCTAAAAAGGCTAAGTCGATTTTGTCGGCAAATAAGGTGATGGCTTCAGTATTCTGGGACTCGAAAGGTGTGATTATGATTGATTATCTTGAAAGGGGTCAGACTATAAACTCTGATTACTCTGCACCTTACTACGTCGTTTACGGGAGGAAGTAAAAGAAAAACGTCGGGGAATGCTCAGAAGAAAAGTCCTGTTTCATCAAGATAACGCCCGTGTTCACACGTCAGTACAGTCAATGGCTGAAATTCACAACTGTGGCTTTGAACTGTTACCGCATCCGCCGTATTCACCTGATCTGGCACCATCAGACTTCTTTCTGTTCCCTAACCTAAAAAAGCACTTGGGAGGTCAAAGATTTTCGACAAACGACGAGGTCAAAGCAGCTGTAGACGCATATTTTGACTCTAAGGAAGAATCATTTTTTTTCAACGGTCTAAATGCTTGGAAGGGGAGGTGGCAAAAGTGTATTGAACTTGATGGTGATTATGTAGAAAAATAAAAATATAACTGATTTAGTATGTGTTTATTTTCTTGGTTAGGCCGAGTACTTTTCAGTCCACCCTCGTATATTCATATTAGAAAAAAAATTGTTTTAATTTGATATAAAAACATCCGTGTAAGTCACGAACGTATAAATAGATCAAAATATTATCTGCTTACACCTGGCTGCGAGATAGTTGCGGCCGAGTGTGCAACGACACACATATACATACATGCATTGTTATGATGTGGTGGATGATATTTTATTTAAAAAACAGGTGAACGATTTTTTTTCGAATATTAATTAACGTTACTTTAATTTTTTTTATTTGATTTATATTTGATTAAAACTACTTTTACGGATTTTATCGCGTTTATTTTTACTTTTTATTTTTAATTCCCGACGTTTCGGGCGCTTTCCAGCACCCATGGTCACGGGGGACTGAGATGACTGACGTCCCGATGTCATTGTTAAACCCGGAGTACCTTCAGCTTTTTTAATTATTGTTTATGGTCCGATCTATGCTTCAGCTTTTTTAATTATCACATTAAAAATAGATATATTATATCTATTTTTAATGTGATAATTAAAAAAGCTGAAGGTACTCCGGGTTTAACAATGACATCGGGACGTCAGTCATCTCAGTCCCCCGTGACCATGGGTGCTGGAAAGCGCCCGAAACGTCGGGAATTAAAAATAAAAAGTAAAAATAAACGCGATAAAATCCGTAAAAGTAGTTTTAATCATGTGTAGTGTTCGCGTAAATATAAGAAATCATTATGATTTATATTTTTTTTACACTTTAATTAAAAATACTTGCGGCCACTTCTGACTGGCTGCGGTGTTATCAATGTATTCTCCTATTCATAAACGTATGTAAAAATGTGTGTTTGACTCACGGCGTAATGAACGTAGTGATTTTACAGCGGGGTCTTAGACTAATAAATTCAACTTAAAATTTTACTTTTCAATTGTTTTATTATAAAGTTTTGTAATAAAATATTAACAAAAGGCTTTTAACCTATTTCTAATAACACTTTTTCTCTATACTAGTCATATTAACTATAAAAAGGTAGTTGAATAATAATTAAAAAAAATGTTTAAAAAAGAAAAAAATATATACCCTATGTCACTTCCACTTCTAAGGCAAATTTAACAACACTCCATAAGTCATACATCAAGCCGTTTAGGCTATAGAGCGTACTAAGGAAATAGACAAGCATAAATACGAATATATATACATACCACGGGCTTAGGTATGCCAGTATATTCCAAGTCTATGAATATACATACACTCAAAAAGATTATCCTCTTTCTGGGGCAGTTTGGTAAAAAAGATCTATATATATTAAGACAAACAATAAATAAAAACATATTAATTACAACGTAATGACATATAATAATAGATCATTAAAAATAGCACAAATAATTAACGAGCAATTAAATAATACTATAACTGAGTTATAACTGGTTTAATGGACACATTTCTCTGGCCTACCCAAGTGATACATTACTCACAATTAACTTTACCTGTCGCGACACGAGCTACAAAGTAAAACCAGCCAGGTATTCAATCGTTTATTTTATTGATTTAATATTTATTGAACCTCGTCACTCTTATTCTATAAAGAAAACCTTATATGATGTATAACAGAAAAATCGGAATCTTGTTCTAAAACATTCTCCACCAGTCAACCTTAGGGCTGTGATATAGTGTTGAAAACGGCGCTTATCGCAAATTTCCCTCCTATGAGTATTTATTTATTTATTTTATTTAATTTATATAGAGTATATACATTTGACAGGCTAAAATTATGATAGTAGCCGTTTTTTTTACTTTTTATAAGCCAGTGCTTGACAGTAGCTGGTGATGCAGCCTTAGATGGTAAATCGCACTGTCTTAGCGTAACAAAAGCCTATTTACTCTTGCCTTGAAGACGCACAGATTGTATTCGGACGGAAAGATAGAAGCCGGCAAATTATTTCACTCTTTTGTTGTACGATTAAAAAAGTCTAAGCAAACCGTGTGGTTCTAATGCGTGGAATATCGACAACGAAGGGGTGAACACCCGCCGGCCGCCTGCTCGTCCGATGGTGGAATGGAGAGGGAGGAATTAAAGCGTGCAATTCCTGCCCACACTCTACGAAATGCATCCTATAGAATAACGTGAGGCTGGCTACTCTGCGCCTGTGCTCGAGGCTGATAAGGTTGGTTTCAACTAAATCCAGGTCACCAGTGAGCCTCTTAGCACGTCTCTGCACTGAGTCCAACATTGCCAGGTGGCGTTTTGCAGCACCAGCCCATATGTGACAGCGTACTCCATGCACGACCGCGCTTGCGCTTTATATAAGGTAAGAAGCTGTCCCGGCGTGAAGTACCGCCCTACCCTTGCAAGAACACTAAGTTTCCTTGCGGCTGCTTTGGCTCTGGACTCAATGAACCGCCCATAGTTGATGTTCGGGGAAAATTCGACCCCTAACAACAGAAGGCGGTCAGTGTACTCCAAGGATACATTCCGGAAACGCAAAAAAAATTCCGGAAAAAGCTAGGGTGAGCTGGCTCCTTTTGGCGGTGAAAAGACACGCTTGTGTTTTGGAGGCGTTAAAGATAAAGATAAAAATACATTTATTGTGTAACTGTGTACAATATGATCTTAGTACAAAAACATATAGTTTTGGGCTCAACAGTTTACCCATGTCGGATATGCAACAATTAAGAAAATAAATTTAAAATTTACTACTTACACTTAACATTAATTTTATTAAAAAACTCATTAAGACTGTAAATAACATTTACAATTAATAACTTCTTTAATTTTGTTTTGAACATATTTCCATTTAATTGTTTAATAGCTGGTGGTAACTGATTGTGTACACGAATAGTAGTAATATAGGTACTTTTATAGTAAATAATTCTTTTAATAATAGGTAAGCTATCATATGAATATTGATTGCGAATGTTTTTCTTTGAATCAGATTTCAAATTAAAATATTGAATCTCACGAGATTGGCATCGCCCCATTCGGAGACTGCCTACAATGTGAGATTCACATGCTCAATCATGGCCTCTCTTTCGGACTTGATTTGATTCCGACTGGCTCGAGTACTTGATTAGTATCTCTCCAGAACCGTGCTATTGTCTGCATACCCATTCAGATGGCTTTATTATGATACTGTATCACAGAATAAATAATAATATCTACCAGGACTATATTCTAAAGGTGGGTTAGCAAACACAGCCTGCTACTGGCATTATATAATAATTATTGCTAATTAAACTAAAGGGATTTTTACTTGATCATACCATCTAAGTTGTGCTTCTTTGCTTCCCTTTCAGTTAGTACGCCAGATACGAGTATTCAAAAAATAATAAAATGCGTTTATGACACACTTCTTTTACAGTATACTTCTCTAGCATATAGCTTGAATTGCTACTGGGAAACTACGATAAATATGGGGTTCAAATCATAGTTCATTGACTTCACCGTTTTCGACACTTCACGCGTGTAAGATGAGTAAGCATCGATCATGACCAGAGCTAATCCAATTGCATCATTTCACCGTGAGAAAATATTTGGGAAGCTGTACACATAAATATATCGATTAAAAATAATTGATTGTATTGAATCGCAAAATGTTGAAAAGCTATTTTTAAGCCGAGAGGTCACGTTCATACTCATTGTGAGTGGTTTTATTAAAAATAAAACTGAAATAAGGAACAGCTCAGTCCTTACAGTCCACCTGATGGTAAGTGGCTAAAGCAGCACAAGGACACCTGCAGGCAACGCCAACTCTGAAGACTAAGAAATGCCTTTCAACCTATAGTTTACACTTTTTTACGTGGTAGCTCAATGCTGCAACTTTGTTTTGGTTTTTTATATTATAAGGGGCAAGCGAGCATGCGACTCACCTGATGACGAGAGATTACCGCCGCCCACGAATAACTTTAGGGCATTACAGGGGGTTGCCGGTCTTATAAAAAGGAGTAAGCTCTTTTCTTGAAGGTCCCTACCCTAAGTCGTATCGATCCGGAAAAGTCGCCGTTAGTAAACGATTGTAGTACAACTGAGTTGACGCGATCGGGTAAGGAGCACGCTCTCACAGAACACCAACGTAAAATAGCAACTCAATACTGCTGTTTCTTTTAGTGAGTGTAGGGAATAGTAAACACTTTTTACTGGAAACAAGGCATTCCATCTTAGTCCTCAGGGGTGACGACGCATCTGCATTTTGATTCTTAACAAGATAAATGTAGATTTCTAGTAGCAAATGGATGCTGTGGAGAATAGACATCTACAACCATCCTCGATTAAGAATCAAAACGCAAATGCGCTGCCACCCCTGAGGACTACGAAAGAAGGCTTCGTATTTAGTAAAAAGGAGTACCCTTTTTCTATAAAAAACAAAGTAACTGGTTTTGTAAAAAAAAACTGAAATGACGAACGAATTTACCGTCCACCTTATGTCCACTGCAGTACATGGTCCCCTACAGGTAACTTCAAGCAAATAAAACTACTGATGTGTTGTCACCTCTGAAGATTAAAATGTTACGCCTCTCAGCCTCTAATCAACTGGCCCTCTATACCCTACACAGCAGTGCAGGCACTCACATTGGGATTAATATTGGAAACAGGGTGGTACCTAACCAGAATGAATCCCAGGCCGGAAAGGTGCTACCACCTACTCCTACCTCACCCAGTGACAGCCATCATTTGATAGACTGGATGCGTAAAAGGAATTTTAGGCCTTAGAACGCACGCTCATCTTTATTGGGGGAGGCCTATGTTCAGCAGTGGACTTGTGAAGGGCTGTAGTCAATGTATTAATGAATTTACTTGATATTCCATACTAGTCCGTAGTGGTGACAATGCGTTTTTTGATTGTTAGGTAATCGAGGATATAAGATCAAATGCCCATAAGTCACAGTGTCAACTTACCATCAGGTGGACTAATAAGTCTAGGCTAGACGTAAACTACTCAAAACTTTATCATTACTCTCAGATCAGTACAAAAGCATTTGCGTCGTAATTAAAAAATGACTCCAGCTGAATATTATTTCAGCAACAGGAGTCAAATGGTTTAGGATGTGGACTTCAGACTCAGAAAGTCGTAGGTTCGTCACGCAGTTCAACTATTGTGTATACCGCTCCTTACGCAATCGTAGTACTAGAAATCTTTGATAATAGGCAATAATCTCTACTACTTATATTTATTCCGTATAGGGCAGTGGCAGTGTATGAACATCCACTACTACAATTTTACTATGGGCAGTATCATGGAATATCATAAGAAGCGAAAAGGGAAACCGGAACGTGAGATGGGCAGCCTCATTTTCCTGATAACATCTCCAAGTTATAAAAATTGCACCTGCCAAACCGCCTGCAAAGTGTGGCAACTATGGAAAAATCGCTCCTGTGAGGCAATTAAGGGGGAGGCTTATGTTCAGCAGTAGACTAATATAAGGCTTAAATTGTAATGAATGACTATGATAAATTTTTACTCTCTATTTTGGCTCTTCGCAGTCGGTTAAAGTTACCGTTATTAGTCAGATGCATCTATTTCTTTACTAATAATCTTTTATAATGACCCAGCAAAATCCACAATCAACAACTAAACAAATTTACAAGGAATAATTGCTTGCAAGTTTATCAGTCACGACTCACGACGTCTTCTCGCACAAACGCATACAGCAAAATTTATATGCACTCCGTTATATTTTTTCTACCCACGAAACCTGCCCCTTGTTCTCATCCTTTGTTTTGTCAATGACGTACATACACACATTTTTTGTTTTAAGACGAATACAATTGTTTTTTTCGTTTACAGGTAACCGGAAGAATCGATTTCACAACTGGTAGGGGCCGGTCCCGGGAACCCCGAACAATGCCAACCTGCCGTGTACCTGCAGTTGACGTGACTCTAATAATATTATCATTAAACAAAAGATTGAAGTTGAACATTAGCAGATAATGAAAGCAATTTTCAATGTTTTTTTTAATAGTATAACGCATTGAGTTAATACAATATAAATCAATGGTATAACGTGACAAACGAGCACACAGTCCACCTCAACGACTACACAGCCTGAAGTGTAGTCGTTGGTCCACCTGATGGTAATTGGATACTGTGGCCCCTAGACATCTATATCTGTCCTCGATTAAAAATAAAAATACAGCTGCGTTGTCACCCCTAAGGTGTAATTCCTCGTTTCCAGTGAAAATGTTCTCCGATACACTCACCATAATATAAAACCACGGATTTGCTCCGTGTATAAAACACAGGAGCATTAAGTTGCTATTTTATGCTGCTATATGGCGAAAGCGTGGTCCTTCACCAGTCGAGCCGACCCATTCGTGCTATAAACATACTATAGCTGCAGCGTGGCTCTGCTATGTAAAAGTTAAATAGATTCGTGTTATTTTTCCCGTAAAGTCCACAGCTGTCCACAGTCCTCTCACAGGATAGCAGGATATACTGTAGTTGTTACATTTGGTTAATAGGTCATCTAATTAATTATTTGTCGCAGCACGATACGTATAAAGGTGTTCCTTAAACTAACAGTCATCATCATTTTCATCATTACAGTCGTCTCAAAGTCAACTGCTGAACATTGACTTCCCCCAAAATATTGACTTTTTGGGGGAATATCTTCCATGGTTACTTGGCAGGCTAAAATAATAAAATCATTCTCATTTAATATAGATTACAAGAATACTTTCGAAAGCTATTTATGCATTTATAACTGCTTCACAAAAAACTGGCCTGGGAAGAAGTTTGATCATGACAACCTAACTGCTACTGTCATAGCTCTCTGTTCTATCATAGGCTACCTGGTAGAGAATATCATATAATAACTTGAAGCTAATAATCCAATAAAAACAATATAAGCAGCAGGAAACCCAGCGGGACTATTTTTGTGGGTTGACAATCGGATTTTTTTTTATTTTGAGTTATTTTCAGGAAGATGCTATATCTTGTTCATCTCCTGAACTAATAATATGTAAACTGTAGCGGTCACGTAAGATCATCTATCACCCTTCTCGTTCTGTGGGTGTCGTAAGGATGTAACGGACGTCTAAAGCAAATTTCAGAGAGTTCAATATTTCGTTAAATGGCAGTATCACCACGTTCCGGTGACTTTTTGCAATAACGATCGTACTAACTTGCCACCCGAGCATTTTTTATTTTTTATAGAAGATGGACAGTTTGTTTTATAAATTTAGCGGTTTTTTTTCGAACATAATCTCCAAGTTTTATGTTTAAATAATACTAGTTTTTACGGATTTTATCGCGTAATCAAAGAGCTGTTTGTTAAGCAGTGGTAGAGCCACGCGGCAGCTTTGCTGTTGCACGTATGGGCCGGCTCAAACCGGGGTGGTACCACGACCTCACAGAATACCGGCGTGAAGTGGAAGCTCTGCTTCCGCGTTTCGTCTGGTGAGTGCAGGTGGCCGGAGTCCCAAATCCCCCCCCCCCCCCATCAACATGGTAGCGGAATTAAATAATGATAGACTACCCCAGGATGGGTATGGATGGGTACCAGCACCCCTGGAGAATCCCTCGCTGAGCATCCACGACCATGTTTCTCCACTTCTGAGCGTGGGTGCTCAGGCTGCCCCGCGTATTCTGGGAGGGGGGGGGGCAAAATTCCGCTCAAGACTACAACTGCTCGGGGCAAACGGAGCAACAAGACCAAGGCGACCCCTGCCACGCTGCCCGTGAATTTCTGCAATATCAGGGGACTTCACTCTAACCTAAACGCCGTCCACTACCATCTCGAGACGGCGAGGCCGGCTCTGCTCTTTCTGACCGAGACGCAGGTGTCCTCTCCGGCTGATGTCTCGTATCTCTCCTACCCGGGGTACAAACTGGAACACTCCTTTGTGCCTCGGGCTGGAGTTTGCGTTTACGTCAGAGAGGACATCTGTTCTCGACGCCTCGGCAGACTTGAAGGTTCGGAGCTGTCCATCCTTTGGCTACGCGTAGACAGCGACGACCATCCGCGCGTCTACGGGTGCCTCTATAGGTCCCATAGCGGTAATGCCGAAACAGACCGACTCTTCGACCACGTCCAAATGGCTGCAGATTCGTTGCTACAGCAGATCCCCTCCGCAGAGATCGTGATCCTCGGCGACTTTAACGCCCATCACGCCGAATGGCTTGGTTCACGTTTAACCGATCATGCGGGGAGATCTGTTCATGATTTTGCCTTGGCATATGGTCTGACACAACTGGTTACTTCGCCTACGCGGATTCCAGATGTGGAGGATCATGCACCTTCCCTGTTGGACCTTCTGCTGACCTCTCACCCGGACGGATATCAGATTTCCGTCGACGCCCCTTTAGGCTCCTCGGACCATTGTCTGGTCCGGAGTGTTGTGCCACTCACGCTGAAATCGCGGTTGCATTCTGCAGGCTGCCGCCGTGTTTGGCACTATAGGTCAGCCGATTGGAATGGGATGCGGTCTTTCTTTGCATCCTACTCTTAGGGGCGGGTTTGCTTCTCGCCGGATGATCCCAACGTTGTTACGGATTCTGTTACTGATGTGGTACTTCAGGGTATGGAACTTTTTATTCCTTCCTCTGTGGTGCCCATTGGAGCCAAACCTCAGCCATGGTTTGGTCGCTCCTGTAAAATAGCATCATGCTATAAGCAGGAGTGCTACCAAGCCTGGGTTGATGCATCAGCGTCCTGGGATGTAAACACCAGCGCTCTAAAAAAGAAGTATAATTCCGCCTTTAGGTCCTTCAAAAGAGTCATTGCCAAGGCAAAGTCAGAGCACATAGGCAGAATTGGCGAGAAACTAGTTCGCCTTCCTTCTGGAACCCGTGCATTCTGGTCTCTCGCCAAGGCTGTCCAGGGGAATTTCTGTCAGCCATCTCTTCCATCTCTGTACAGGGAGGACGACTCACTGGCCCATACTGCAAAGGAGAAAGCCGATCTTCTAGGCTCTTTCTTTGCGTCTAACTCGACTCTCGATGACGGGGGGAGTACGCCGCCGACCATCCCGCGGTGTGAGTGCTCCATGCCGGAAGTGCAGTTCACACAGCGCTCGGTTCGCAAAGCACTCCTCTCCCTGGACATCCACAAGTCGAGTGGGCCTGACGGAATCCCCCCAATTGTGCTGAGGACGTGTGCTCCAGAGTTGGCACCGGTTTAAACGCGTCTTTTCCGGTACTCCTACTCCCTAGGCGTAGTCCCAAAATCATGGAAGACGACTTTCGTCCACCCGATCCCTAAAAAAGGCGACCGCTCAGACCCGTCCAACTACCGGCCAATCGCCATCACCTCCTTGTTCTCCAAAACAATGGAGTCCATTGTAAACTGCCAGCTCATGAGGTACCTTGAGGATCACCAGCTGATTAGTAACCGCCAATACGGTTTTCGCCGTGGTCGGTCAGCTGGTGATCTTCTGGTCTACCTCACTCATAGATGGGCGGAGGCAGTGGAGTCCTAGGGGGAGGCATTGGCCGTTAGTTTGGACATTGCGAAGGCCTTCGATCGGGTTTGGCACAAAGCGCTTCTTTCGAAGCTCCCTTCCTATGGGCTTCCCGAGAAATTGTGCGATTGGATCACCAGCTTTCTTGCAGATCGGAGCATCAAGGTCGTTGTAGACGGTGCAAGCTCCGATTGCAAGCCTATTAATGCTGGTGTTCCACAGGGCTGCGTGCTATCGCCAACGCTGTTTCTTCTGCATATCAATGATATGTTGCATACCCGTAACATTCATTGCTATGCAGATGACAGCACTGGTGATGCTCTTTACACCGGCCGAGCCAATATTTCTCGGGAAAACGTCTCCGAGTGCCGGGACAAACTTGTGTCTGAAGTCGAGTCTTTGCTGAACAGAGTCTCGGATTGGGGACGACTAAATCTAGTCCAGTTTAACCCCCAGAAGACACAAGTTTGCGCGTTAACCGCTAAAAAGAACCCCTTTGTCGTATCCCCTCAGTTTCAAGGCACTCCCCTTGTTGCCTCAGCCAGTATGGGAATCCTCGGCGTCGACATATCGAGTGACGTGCAGTTTCATGGTGACTTGGAAGGGAAGGCCAAATTGGCCTCTAAAAAGCTTGGCGTGCTCAGCAGAGCGGGACAGTATTTCATGCCGGCACACCGCCTGCAACTTTACAAGGCGCAGGTTCGGCCGCACATGGAATACTGTTCCCATCTCTGGGCTGGGGCTCCCCAGTACCAGCTCCTTCCACTTGACCGCATCCAGCGCAGAGCGGCTCGAATCGTCGACGACCGAGTGCTTTCCGATCGGCTCGATTCACTGGCGCTGCGAAGAGATGTTGCATCTCTTTGCGTATTTTATCGCATCTATCACGGGGAGTGCTCTGAGGAATTGTTCGGATTAATCCCAGCCGCCAAATTTCATGAACGCACTACACGGCAAACGTCCCGATACCATCCACACCATCTGGATGCTTGGCGGTCCACCACTGTACGTTTCACAAGGAGTTTTCTTCCACGTACAACCTCTCTGTGGAATAGTTTACCACCGGCGATTTTTCCGGACCGATACGACCTGGGGACCTTCAAGAAAAGAGCTTACTCCTTTCTAAAGGGCCGGCAACGCACCCGCAATTCTCCTGGTGTTGCGGTTGATCATGGGCGGCGGTAGTCACTTAACATCAGGTGAGCCGCATGCTCGTTTGCCCCCTCTTCTATAAAAAAAAAGCTGTATTAAATAAAATGGCAGCTCAATACAGCTGCGTTTAATATTGTGTGTGTAGAGAATCGGAGCCCCTTTTTGCTTGAAACGAGGCATTCCATCTATTATAGTACTTACTATATTTATTACTTATACTACTCAGAGGTGACTACGCATCTGCAATTTGATTCTTAATTGACACAGATTACCCCCTAAATCTGTGTTAATTGAGGATCAATGTAGATGTCTATAGGCCTAAGTATCCACTTACCATCAGGTGCACTGTGTGTTCGCAAGAAACACCAATAAAGTACATTTTTATTATAAAAACAATATACCATGTCCTTTAAGAGTTAAAAATAAAGACAGTAAATACCTAATGATTATCTGATTTCAAGGCACTAGTGAACGGGCTTGTTACGTTAAAATAGTGCGATTTAGGGTACCATTTAGGGCTTCCTGACCATTTACCACCAGGTGCAATTTTGGTCAAGCACTTGGCTTATATTAGGTAAAAAATCACAAAACCAGCACCCGATAGGTAACACTGTAATTGCGTTATTAAAGAAATTTTATACTTACTTTGTTAAAAGTCTCATCGCGCCATCTACCGAAATAGACAGAACAACGTCTACCGGGCCAGTTAGTGCATTAATGAAATTTCCTACAATTAAGACTGAAAATCTAAAAGTAAGTTTAAAAAAATGTTAAGTATGCCTTGATTAGTAAGAGCTATTACAAAATTGACGACTAATTGGAGGATAAGAAGTTTGGAAACAAAATTATTTCTGCACTAGTAATCAACTCTTACAATGCAATACATTTAATTAAGTACTTACATAACTACGTAATAAATATTTGATACATAAAAATAATGATTTCTTATATTTACGCGAATACTACAGTTTAAATTAGGTACACTAATATTAACTATGTATTTATTCCCAAGCTACCAAATACTTGAGATCCTATGTGAAGTGACCGTGACCATGGGTGCTGTAAAACACCCGAAATGTCGGCTCTTACAAAGTAAAAATTAAATGCGATATAATCCATAAAATTTGTTTCATTTAATACATCAAAATAAATCTGAAGTACAGTTGCCACGTAGTGACGGCGTAACAGAATTCACCACACATGATCCTCTGGGTGTCGAAGCGGTGACAGAAGGAAACTAAAATAACTACGGCTGCCAACCTGCCTTCCACATGCCAGCTGTGGCAGATATCCATATGAGGCAACCAATATGTACAATCTACAAGTTCAACCAAACTGTGTACTTTGATAGACTATAATGAATGAATTCGTTAAGAAATACGTGCATACTGAGTAGTATAGTTGTAGCACGAATGGGTCGGTTCGACCGGGAAGAACCACGCTCTCACACAATACCACTGTGAAATGGTAGCTTGATGCTGCTGTGTTTCGTATGGTGAGTTTAGAGAACCGGAGACCCTTTTTACTGGAAATGAGCATTCCATCTTAGTCCTCACGGGTGACAACGCTTTTTGATTCGTAATCGACGATAGATGTAGATGTCTATGGGATGCAGCAACCACTTACCATCAGGTGGACTGTGTGCTCGTTTGTCACCGTATCCATTTAAAAAAATGTTTTTCGATACGACTACGGAGGCTTACCTAATTTTTTGCGGTATATATTCATGACAAAAAATCACAAAATCCTCTGTGGTCGCGATAAAAAGCATGACAGAAAAACGGTCTATATTATGAGTCCCTTACATATCTGTGTTCCAGTATTACGAGCAGAGACTTGAAGCCCGCGCTGTTCTCATTAACTTTGATGGACTCATCCATGTCTTTACATGTCATCCTATTTTCGTTTATAATTTCGCAGAATATGCAAGTTTGCTTACAATAATGTCCTCCACCAGCGAGCATGTGGTAAATTAACACTTTGGATTGATTTATAATTTTATTGTTATAGAATAAGGGTGACAAACGAGCAGACAGCCCACCTCATGGTAACTGCGTAGTGTGGTCCATAGTCATCTACATTTATCCTCGATTAAGAATGAAGTCGAGTACCCCGGTCGAGCTCATCCATTCGTGTTTACAACTATAATATACCTGCATCATAAGTCTACCACGTATAAATGCTTTCTTATACTAGCTTAATTAACTTACTATTACAATTTAGTGTAAAATATTACTTAACAAAACCGCATTACCACACATTTACTAAATTCACATTAGAAAAAAATATGTGTGAAATAGATTAATTAGGCACGTCAACGTCACACGTATGAAATCTCTTATGTAAATTCACGTGAGATTTATAAAATCACAAATCCCGCGAATTTTATAATCGTATTGTTTCAACTACACTTTCACTGCGCGATGAAAAAAAGAGTTAAAGAAAACAAACGGCTGGATAATTCGGTCTGGTATCACCGCCCGCTCGTTATGCATCTAACTAATTTCAACTCAAGCAAAGTTAACAAAAACTTATAGTATACATTGTTAAGGCGAATAATTGTTGACTGACATTTTAATGAAGCATACCGTCTTATCGCATGCAGGATGCAGATTTCAATAGGCTATGCTGGTCACTTGCCATCATCATGAGTTACTTTGCGCAAAGACGTTAAAAATTAGCTACGATCCGCGTAATTTTTATTAATTTTATTTTTAAAACGATGTGTCTTAGTTTCAAGAACACCTCCTGTCCTCGGAGGCTCTCTTTAAACGATTAATTGAGGGAGGCGATGTTATTTTATTACGCATATCTTAGCTAAATATTTTTTAACATCTTTAACACTTACCCATCCGGTCAACTGCAAGCTCATGTCATGATTATCAGATTTTAAAAAAAAACTGATTTAATCTTGGATCTAAAATTGGTTTTGAATCTAAAAACATCGGTGCGATGTAATTTCCCAACATAATAAATTGTTTATAATTATAATCTTTCATCACCATCATCATCATTACAACCATAGGCCTTCCCCCAAATAATGCCACAAGCCACGGTCCTGGAGTACGGGCACGGTATGGGCCAACCGTATAACTCGAAGAACCACCTACCGATGGGGATGAGTTCTTGACTCAACGCACTGATCGCAACCTCGTACCTGTACCGGTACCGGTTTTGATTACTAAATTTTTAGTTATTTTTATTGTTAAGAATTAACACGCCTCTATTAGATTCGCGTGTATCTATGTAAGGGAATCTTTTAATGTAATTTTCACTAACTTGTAGACGGCCGATTGATTAGAAAATTTGTACTTGTATCAAGGACCGACAACGATACAATAATTTAATAACTTTATCCTAGTATCCTGATCAGGATCACCAAGAGAAAAAAATATTATCGGGATCATCACAGCACATGATTAATACAAGTTCAATTATTTTAAACTTTTGTATTATTATAATTTTTTTGCTGACGAAATATCACTTCTCTGATATTCTTGATTATTAACAAATGAGGGTCGCGACAAAAGAGGATACACTTGACTACAATTCATCGCGGTAAGAAATAAATAGTGTAGTCTCGCTTCTTGTTTGACAGAATAACGAAGCCTAGAGTAAATAATCTAAGAACGAAGCATAGTGGCTAAGTAATTGATATAATACATACATACATACATATTGGGCATTCGGTATACAATGGGCAAGTGCGACTCTGTGGCCCGAAACTGCGGCGTTCGGATATCACACGGAACAAGTGTTCGTAGATTACATCCTATGGCCTACAAATAATTGTTAAGAGTCTGGATTTTTATAGACATAGTGTAATTTATAAATAGTTTTTATAATATTTTTTGATATACCACGTATTTTTCTTTTCTTACGTTTTATTTCCTTGCACTGGCATCAGATTCTGAGCTATTCAACACTTTTTCACAATTCTCTGACTCATCGGGAGGTTTAATTTTAATTAAATTACTAAATTCGTCCCGAACAGACAAACACGAAAGCGCGTTAAAAAACATGGTAATGTAAGATGTCTCCAAGATGCTGAAGAAAATCCTTATGTAGGGGAGAAACGTCTTTAGTCTAGTATATTTTAATTATTTTAAGCAAATTTAAAAAGAAAAGTATATTTGAGCGGTGAAAGAACATCCACTGCCCCATGCCGTCCCGTGCGTGTTGTGGAAGACCACAGTGGGAAACAACCCGGGAGATGGACGCCATCTTCCCAATAATTACTAGAAAATAAAAACTGCGACAGCCAATAACTCGCGAAGCGTGGCAGCCACAGATGTAAGATAGAAGTTGTTGTTGCTGTTTCTTATATTTCTATGGTGGCAACTATGGCAAATATTCCCTTTGTTAACATTTCCATCCCTTTATTAACTATGTGTAACAGGTATATATGTAACCACTTGAGGTTTAATACGTTTAGAATTTGAGTAATCTATGGTATAGATAGATATGGTATAGTTTATGATATAGAATTAATGGTATTATACTATATGGTCTTTATTGCACTCAAAACAATTTGTTAGTTGATAAATTCAGATCAATGATATTTAGATCTTAGTTTTAGTCCACACTTTGAGCCATGAGACTAACTTCACTTCAAATAAGGATAAGGTAGATAGATAGATAACTCTTTATTTCATTTAAACCTAAAGTTATTACTACTTAACCACAGGAGGTTATATCGCTTTAAGCGATTTCTACCTGACAAACTTAACGTGAAAGTAAATTGTTGTTTTATATTTTGAAGGTGCAACGTAGAATATTAAATTTACTGAAAAAAAAAACTAATTATTAAATAACATTTATGTAATATATATAAAATTCAATGAAGATAGATGAATAAATATATATTCGAATATGCATATGGATGGATGGAGGATAGAATTCAAATAATATTCCTTAAGTAGTTTTTAAAAGAGGTATTGTTTTTTTAAATATGAAAATGGCAAAGATGTTTACAGACCATTGTTGGTAAGTGACTACGACTTTTCATCCTACGCAGAAGGAGCTTACTGTATCTTTAAGTCTTGCATTGGCAATAGGTCTGCAGTAAGTGACAATATCCTAGATGACCCCTGGCATTAGGATCAGATTTGATAGACCACAAATCCTCGCGATAGAACATCGACACCTATTAAAATTATTTGTGAGGCTATTGAAATTAAAAAAATACTAATTTCAGTAGAGAAGGCTTGTGATCTTGTAATTAATAAAATTATACCAAACCAAAGCATATCACTGCAAGACTTTAAGATGCAGAACTAAAATCATTAAAATATTTAAAAGCTGAAAGTATTCCGTGTTAACTACGAAATCGGAACGTAAAATATCTCAGTCCCCCTGCCCCATGACCATGGGTGTTGCAAAGCACATGAACCATCAGGAATTAAAACTTTAAAAGGTAAAAATTGAACGCAATAAAATAAGTAAAATTAGTTTTTTTTTTCAATGTATAGTATTTGCATATATACTAAATCATAATATTTCACTTTCAGTCTAATTTTTATAATAATGTTAACTACATCAATCACAATTAAATGCTTATGTAAAAGCACCAACACAGGCGTTACTTAATATTTTGTAAGCCAGATAACGCTGGACTGCCTGTTATATAAATTTAAACCCGTTTGGGTAGTATTTTGTAGAAAAATACGATGCTGAAACCTGTAGTCCCTGATACAATAAGTTTATATTTATAACAAAAAGAACCTATGTGACTCGGTAAATAAGCTGCGAGGGTTATATCTATGCCATTTGGAAAAAAATTCTTAAAGAAATGGTTCTTACGAATTTTCGTCTGTCTGTCCGGATTATAACGCAACTTCACAAACAGAAAAATAGCAATGCTAAGAGTAATCAAGGCTATATTTTATCCGATAAACTTGGATATATTTTTTAATAAATCGATAAAATAAACGCTGTGAATGAAATGAATCAAATTAGGCCACATTAAATTATAATCAGCAAAGCAGCGGGACATCTCAGAACAAACAAACAGACAAATTAATGTTCTTTAATTATGATATCTATTGACTGGTATCGACACCACTACTTATACCTACATTTTAAAATTTAATTACCCGTCAAAAACAAACAAATTGCATTCTGAAGTAGCAATGTGCCAAACATATAGCTCTAAAAACCGACAACTAATAAGATAAGCCACTGGCAATGGCAGTATTGAGCGACCCCTCCCATACTAGATGCAGAAACTCTCTGATGATATATTCAGGATGTGCATGATGCAGATGGCTCAAGACGGTGTAGTTTATAAGAATGGCTTAAGTTTAGCTGTCGACTTGTTGAGTTAATGGGCCGTAATAATGGTAATGATGATGAACACATTCGATTCCTTTTTCTTTTTCTACTTAATGTATAAAACCATGAAATTTTATAAATAAAACATTAACATTAGCGTACGTAAACAACAACAAACTTCAAAGTTACACCGAGCGGTTTGAACCGTACAATAACTGTGTAGTTATGGACTACCGCCGTTACTTACCGAAGTTAAATCTTGTTGAAGTCCGCAAATAACTGGCGGTCAGCACGGCTGAGATCTTCACAAAAACTCTCACTCACTAATTAGTTAAATCTGATTCGCACGAGTAACTCCGGCACGCGATAACGACATGCGGTACACGACCGCGCACAGCGAACACCGAGTGCGGTATGCACTATGCACTATGCAACCCGTATTGAATTAATGACTGACTTGAGCTGAACGCCGTAAGCCGTAACTTGTTCCCTTGCTCTTTATAGAATAAGGGTGGCAAAGCGAGCACACAGCCCACCTGATGGTAACTAGATGCTGCGGTCCGTACACATGTACATCTATCCTCGATTACGTATCAAAATGCAGATGCATTTTCATCCCTGAGCGTTCCAGTAAAACTCCACCTTTCCAGTAAAAAGGGGCTCCGGTTCTCTACACTCACCAAACGAAATACAGTAGCATTAAGCTGCTATTTGACGCTGGTATTCTGACAGTGACGCGGTCCACCACGGTCGAGCCCACCTGCTGCAGCTTCTATTACTACATACATACATACATAAACACTCACGCCTGTCACCCAGAGGGGTAGGCATAGACTACCTACGCATACAAGTTTAAGGGTACTTTTAATTTGGTCCATATGAATATATCGCCAATTCAGTCGATAAACTTCCGCCTAGAGCATCATTTCCCGACTCTGTCGATCACTTTTGCGACATAAATTTGGTTTGTCACTCTCTCCTCGTTCATTTTTTCTACATGACCAAACCATTTAAGCATTCCTTTTTTAATCCTGGTCACAACATCATCTTGCATACCACACTTTTATCTTACCACAGTCATCTACCATTCGATATTGAGGAGAACACAATAAAACCATATTATGTATAAAAAGGTTTATTTATATATTTATTTTACACTTTTGTGTATTAATGTTTGAAGATACAAGCGGCGGACTTAATGCCATATTATGGCATTTTCTACCAGTCAACCGGAAAGTTAGTTAGTTAGTTGGAGAAATGTGTACTGCTGTGGACTAGGGTGAAAAACACAATATTGATAAAATTTACACACACATACACACACAGACACACACGTGTAGGAAATTATTTCTTCCAAAGAGCCTTTGATCTGTTGTGTACCGTGTAGTGCCGGTGCAAGAATACCCACTACCCTTCGTTGACTGCCTCGTTGGTCTAGTGGTTGTAGTAGCGAGACTGCTGATCATGAGATCCTGGGTTCAATTCAATTATTGACTTTTCCGTCAAGGAATTCTCAGTAGCTGCCCCGTACCTCGGAAAGCACGTAAAGTCGTTGGTCCTGCGCCTGATCTTTCTCCAGTCGTGTCGGTGGGATCAGCGGCAGAGTTTTGTAAGCTGTAACGGTAACGGTTACCTTTTGAAGGCCATGGTACCTAATATATATATATATATACGCCTCGTTGGTCTAGTGGTCGTAAGAAAGTCTATATACCAATACACATAAATAAAATTTAAATGTCGCTCTGTCTACCAGTCTGAACTAAGCTTCGATATGACTGAACAGATTATATTGAATGTGTTAATAAAGAAGGACATTTTTTCTATAAACTTTGTGGTATATGTAACAAGCGAGTTGCCTGTAAAAAAAGAACATACAATAAAAAAAATGTAAAAGATAAAATGTAAAAGAGATACCTACTCTTCCACACAAATAGATAAAACTGAAATGTGTGTTGGTAATATTAAAATATCTGGCTTATATTAAGCTCAGAGATGATGCTATGACATAAATAATAATTTTTTTAAATTTTGTCTGTCTGTCCGTGCGAATCTTCGGTGTGTCTGAACCAATTGTGAGGGAACTTTACGAACAGATAGAGTACAGTGCCAGGAGGCATCCAGGCTAGGCAGTAAATACTTATATTTTTCCATGGAAAAATATTAATTTTTTATAGAATAAGTGTTACAAACGAGCACGCAGTTCACCTGATGACAAGTGGATGCTGTGGCCCATAGAACATTTATCCTCGATTAAGAGACAAAATGCAGATGCGTTGTCACCCCTGACGACAAATGTGGAATGTGTCGTTTGCAGTAAAAAAGGGTCTCCGGTTCTCTGAACTAACCACACAAAACACAGCAGTATTAAGCTGCTATTTTACGCTGGTATACATACTATGAGAGCGTGGCGCTTCCCCGGTCGAGCCAACCCGTTAGTGCTACAACCATAATATAGCTGCAGCGTGGCTCTACCACGTAATGAAACTGTATAATCCGATCCTTTCTAAGAATCAATGGGAATAAAATTCGTACTATAATACCATCATCTGACGTCCGCGATCGGCGTTGGTATAGCTCATATAGGGCCGGAACACATCATGTTACTACGTATATCTTATCTACACGATAGTTACAATAACCGCGTAAAATACGGAAGTATCGGACAACCGTCACGTGTTGCAGGCGTTAGAATACCCGTAGCGGTAACAATATCCTCTAGCCCATGTCGTCCCGTGGGACCAGACTAGAAAAAAAAAATATGGGTCAATATATTGGGGTAGTCTATTTTCAGCAGTAGACTTTAATAGGTGTAGCTGTTTATTCAGTTTACTCGTTTTAATTGGAAACATCCAAAAATATACAATAGCAATGAGAAATGGTGTCTTCACGAAAACAATGTAGTGCTATAATCTGTACATCCATACAAATAAATAAACTTGACGAGCTTTTAACTAAATGCGTAAAAAAGTATAAACTAACATAGAAATAATTTAAAAAAAAATCTGCCTGACCGTCTCTTTGTTCGATTAATCGAAATGGCTCCACCGATTTCGTGGTGACTTTCACTGGCAGATAACTGATGTTATAAGGAAGAATGTAGGCTACTTTTGTTTTAGAAGAAGCATAAGAGTTCCGCGAAAAATAATTAAAACCCATAAAATCTAATTGTAATAAATTCCACGTATACGAAGTCGCGGGGAACAGCTAGTCTGTTATTAAATGAACTGAATCATATTCTCAGTGTATTAACATCGAGGTGCGAGGATGAGCACTTTGAACTATCGCCGCCTTTAATCTTTAGAGAGGCGCCACCGTGCACAGAGTAATAAATAACAGTACAACTGTGCTTTTTAATCAACTTTATTGAATTATAAATTTTTAATTTCAATCATTTACGTACATTATCGTCCACAGTAAACATTGAAATATTTAATCTTAATGTGTACTATAAACGAGAGTACATATAATGGATATATCCATAACGTCTTATTTAAAAACTAGTGACCTGTTCCGGCTTCACCTGGATATGATCTATTAATGTGACATTATTTAAATTTTTACCAATTTTTCGTTTATTGAAAAAAAATCTTTATATTTTTCTTATTAAATACTATAGCTGAGGAAGGACCTGTCATTACTCTCTATCTCCACCTGTTTGTAATGTTTCCTCACAATCGATGAATCCATTCTAAAGACAAGCACGGACAAACAGAGACATTTTTAAATCATTATTTATTTCTTAATATAGCAAGTAAATAACCACTGAGCTCAGTAGAAACCAGTTATTTCTGTATTACATAATAATGATAATTTATTTGCCTTGAATTTAGGTATTTAAAATAAGATGTTTAGAGAGTACCTAAACGATCCGTACATTCTACCATTTTGGTTTGCAAATATTAAATTAAAATTTATTTCTTAACAACACTAGTAATTAATTATAAATAGATTTAATATGATAATTATGAGTATGAATAGTTATTACATTATCATAATTAAAAGTATTGTATTCTTAAACAATTAGCATAATACAAACAATTAATTAACTTAACTTTATTTAAGTATGGGTATCATTTAAAAGGTCCGATATTGAATAATAGCACCTCTTCAATAGTAAAGAAGTAAGACTATTTTTAAATATTCTTATGGGTGGATTTTTTACATAATTTGGAATTTTGTGCCATGCCCATAATACTTTTTTTGATAAAGCTGTTTGAAATCTTCCTGAGTACAATAAGTCTTTATATTGCGTTCTTGTAGATATAGCTCGTACTCGTACAACATACACATCAATTTTATTAAATATATGTATAATGTATACATTTGTACAAAAAAATGTTCATACAAGGATAGCTCACGGCAGGAAATAAACGAAATGACATGATGAAAACTAAAATATTAAAAAAATTTTCAAAAAAAAGATGACTGTTTACTTAATAAACATTTATATTCATTAAATGCAAAAATTAAAAACTCAACAATTTGTTTTTAATTGAGACTAATCAATTCTTTGAATCAGTGCTTTCTGTAATAGTTATGTGCGATGTTGCCTCTGACGGTATTACTATGACAATTGGTCAATGATAACTAAAGTAAGAAGTATGTTACAAAAGTGTTGGACATAACATTATCGAAGTATCTTATTGATACTGCATCTACTGCTATTCCACATCTGAATTAGGATATGGAATAACAGTAAAAGTCGCCACGCTATCCGAGAACATTTAGTATTGCGGTATATTAAAGGGGAAGACAAAACAAATTTTCTTAAACATCTTCATCATCATAATCACAACACTTTACAATTGCACCATTCAACATAGGCCTCCCCCGAGACAAAGCTCGCTGAGCGGTCTTAAGCTTCCTCATACGACCAGCAGTGAAGGACCACATCTCAGATCCATTGCATTGCACTGATTGTACACTCTTCTTTTCAGGTTTTGAGGACTTCGTGAAAAAATTACGTAATCTCCCAAACGCTGCCTAACCGAGTTGGATTCGTCGATTGACCTCTCGGTCGAAATAGCATTTACCTAGGTAGTCGGACAATTTGTCCTAGATAACCGTACTCGTCAACACCTTCGAGCGTAGTTTTCCTTACAACTGCCGGCGTAGATGTTACACGTAACATTTGTCTTGTCCATGTTCGTCTTAAAACCTATCAGTTGGAAGACACTAGATACCAATAATCTTAGAGAGTTCAAAGTTTAGTAGTGATATAAGCCTGTGACCAAAAGACGAAATAATCTTCATTTATAACTTTCGGTTTTTTTTAATAGAAGAGGGGGCAAACGAGCTTACGGTTCACCTTATGTTAAGTGACTACCGCCGCCCATGATCAAACGCAACGCCAGGGGAATCGCAGGTGCGTTGCCGGCCCTTTCGAAAGGAGTAAGCTCTTTTCTTGAAGGTCCCCAGGTCGTATCGGTACAAGAAGGATTTGAGTTAATCTGATTAGACTGTTTCCTGAACTTAGGCTTTCCCCAAAGATTACCACAAAGCACGGTTCTCAGCCACCTATCGAGCAGAAGGCATCTATCGACTTAAGCCTGTGTCTTCAACAGTGAACTTGAGAAGGGCTGTCATGATGATATGATGATGAGACTGACTCCTGATAAAAATAAAATAAAATATATTATTAAGAATTTAATAAGATACCTTTACTACTACTTACTTAATTTAATTTATAAGCTTTTTGGATGGATACAAGTTTTTTTAAGATGTTTGTTAATAAATAAAAAATAAATAGAGATGATAACCTAGTTGAAGGGACTAAGCTCCCTTGTCACATGACACGCAGACATATTTTTGGTTGCTAATAAGGTCATTTAATTATTTTACTTTGATTACATTCATTTTTAAAATCAAATAATTATTTACTAACCTCTTAAAATTATTTATAATACTAGCTATCCGCCCCAGCTTCGCATGGATGATTTCCTGATCTCGACAACAGCGCCACCTAACGGGTCCTATTGTGAATCTAAATCGTTCTCGAATCAACTTAATCACACAAACACCTATAAACTTTCATCAAAATCGGTGCAGTTTATTAAGAGGCGTTCATTTGCATTTGCATGTTTCATACAAAGTTAACCTTCTGACTTTAGTTCTACTATGTGCAGTGTACATGCGTTTATCATGCGAGGGGCGCAAGTCTACGCGAATTGTTTCATTTTGCCGGTATTGTTGATTACAGGACATACAAGAATACATAAGTACCGTTGACGTTGAGAAATGCTTTGTCAACAAAGCATTTCTCAACGTCACACAAAACTAAAACATGTAGTAATGTTTTATTTTGTACAAACAAGTGATGACATTCAAACATTGAATAGTGATAGTGAACTTGATGGCAAGTTGATGCTGTAGCTTGTGGCCCGTACGCAACCTCTATTATGATTCAAAATCCAGATAAGTTGTCACTTCTGAGAGGTCTTTAGCTCTTATCACTTATGTTATATTTATTTAAAAATGTATGTTTTGATTATTTAATATTTAATTTTAGAAGATGATGAATTCGGATATCAAATTATTTATCAGTTATCGCCTTTGTCAAATCAATGATATGGTTGGATCCAGGAAATATTCTAATTGATAGTAACTAATGGAATTCTTTGAATAAATTTCATCCAATAAACTGTGTCATTATTTTGCAGTGATTAATGATTATATGTTTATTGAATTTCGATTTATCTATTTACTTTACGATTTATCTATTTACTTTAAGTATATTTCAACAGATTGGCAAATTTTCAAAACACTGTAGCAACTCCGGTGACAAGTTATAAAATAATTGCTCCCAACAATTTAAAAAAATTAAATAAATTAAATTGTTAATATCCTTGTCAATTTTGAATTACAATTCTTAAATACGACTTAATTGTGTTTGTTAAATAAGTAAAAGTCATAAGTATTTTAATTAATGTTTAGTGTTTCAACTAAAACGCTATGCATTACGCTGTTATTTTTCTCTGGTATTTTATGCGAAGTACCAAGTCCTCGGGACTTATACGCCCTAAACAATTGTTGTTTTTGTTATGCTCTTCATTTTAGTAAAAACGAATGCACGTTCTGAACGAAAGGAGTGGCATACGCGTCATTCTGACTGCGGCGCTCCCGGAAGTCCGGCTGGACACACCCTCTAACTTTTTATTATCTATTGCCTATGCACTTGTGCTACACGCTGTAAAAGCTTCGTTTCACGTGATACGGGCTTTTAAGTTAATTGTGACAATTAATTACCACCATGAGGGCGACAAGATATATTTTATTACGAGCTCAGTTAGTAAAGCTACATGATTGATAAATACAAGTAGCTCTAGGAGCTCAGGAACGTTCCTTTTGGTGGCCTTAGCGAGGGAGTAAGAAGAGTCCATAAAATAACAAGCTAGTGGGACCACGTTTAGGCCAAAATATGGGCTTAGATAGAAAATTGTGGAAGAAGAAATACGAGACTAGCCCATTCTCTACATAATCACAGACTCAGTATCCCAATAGTCCCCTTTAATCACATGCTAGGCAAGTTACACAATTGCTACATTCATTTTGTTATACCACATACTCGTAGATATGAAACGTATAAGTCCTAGACCAACATGGGAAGCGAAAGATCTACTACTCCCTGACGAAAAACCAGAAGCTTTATCACTATTAATACGGAGTTTTTTTTTATAGGAGAGGGGGTAAACGAGCTTACGGTTTACCTGATGTTAATGCCACCGCCCATGATCATCTGCAACGCCAGGGGAATTTCAGGTGCATTGCCAGCCTTTTAGAAAAGAGCAAGCTCTTTTCTTGAAGGTCCTAAAGTCGTATCGGTCGTAGTCGTAGTCGGTAAACTGTTCACATCTACAGAGAGGTCGTACGCGCTAAAAAACTCCTTTGAAGCGTACAGTGGTGGACCGCCAAGCATCCAGATGATGTCAATAGTATCGTGAGTTTTGCTGCGTAGTGCGTTCATGAAATTTGGCGGCTGGGATTAATCTGAACAATTCCTCAGAGCACTCCGCGGCAGCAACAATAAATCGAGCTGATCGGAAAGCACTCGACGGTCGTCGACGATCCAAGCCGCTCTGCGCTGGATGCGGTCAAGTGGAAGGAGCTAGCACTGGAGAGCCCCAGCCCTGATATGGGAACAGTATTTCATGCGCCTTGTAAAGTTGCAGGCGGTGTGCCAGCATGAAATACTATCCCGATCTACTGAGCACGCCAAGCTTTTTAGAGTTACTGTAAGCTCGTTCTGCGAAGATTGGACCAAAACTTTATATTTGAAAAATAAAGGTAGCCGTGCTAACTATGACTATGTTTTATTCAAAGCTATACATGCTTATGTGTTATATATATATATATAGTACCCGGTTGACCGAGCTTTGCTCGGTATTTTTCGCTCGATTTTTTTTTTAATTCGTGTGTTTTGGAAATTATATTTAGATACAAATTACATACTGATGAAATATAAATAATATTTTTTGATCTTAGCGACATAACAGAAAAAACGGAACTGGTTATTTGAATAAAAAATCATGAGTGCAATTATTTTAATTTAAATTTTCGTGTTTTTAAAAAATACTAAAAAAAGAGCTCGAAAAAATAGATTTTCTCAAAAAAGAAAGGAACTTGAAAAAAAAAATTAAAAAAGTCGGTCGGTCTGAGCTCGAACCGGGGTTTTACGATTCTGTGATCGCCCATTATACCAATTAAGCTATTTATAATCATTGACAATCTGTCAAAATTTACCTTCTTATTCTAACGATATTGTAGCAGTTTTTCATTGCCTAAAAACACGGACAAAAAGACATTTTCTAAAAATAAATCCTAGCTAGATCGATCTATTATCCCCGAAACTCCCTGGACACAAAATTTTATGAAAATCGTTGGAGCCGTTTTCGAGATCCCGATATATATATACAAGAATTGCTCGTTTAATAGTATAGGATATATATTAGTTGTAGCACGAATGATGGGTCGGATCGAACGGGGCAGGATCTCGCTCTCACAGAATAACAGCGTAAAATAGTAGCTTAACGCTGCTGTGTTTCGTATGGTGAGCGTAGAGAACCGGAGACCCTTTTTACTGGAAACGAGGCATTCCATCTTAGTCCTCAGGGGTGGCAATGCATCTACATTTTGATTCTTAATTGACGATAGATGTACATGTCTATTGGCCACAGCTTCCACTTACCATAAGATGGACTAAAGACATTAATTAATTCGCAACCATCCGCTTAAAAATACAATGATGTGTCTTACCTGGAATGAAGAACACCTCCCGCCCTCCCTCAATTGAGTGCGCTAATTCCATCACCACTTATCCCAGCACCACTACTCCCAACACCACTACTCCCGGCACCACTACTCCCAACACCACTATTCCAGGAAAGACACACCATCGACGACAATACGACACGTGTTTCGCCTCTACACGAGGCATCTTCGGGTGATGTAGACTCTACGGTTTAGCGGTCAGCCGCGGTGCGAAACACGTGTCGGTCTTCCATATAAGAGAAGTGTCAGTAGGTTTTCCAGTCACGGTTTTCTGAACGATGTTATCCGAAGGACTCTGGTCTCTTGACTTAAGGAATAGTATCCAGGAGTCCACGACTTGTCGTCGCCGCTGGTGACAAGAGGTTCATTTTTTGTCCAAAGGCACAGACACAGACACAAGTGTAGCAAATCAGTGCAGAAACGCAGCCAATATTCGTAGCACTACAACACGGGAATAGGACTGTATAGTATGGAAATAACTCAGTCACTTTAATATAAGGATTTCGATTATATATATAGACCGTGGAATTTTATTTATAGTGTCGATTTTTCATAATCGATTTTTCGTGTTATAGTATTTGACTTGTGTGATTGTGTGCCTAGACCTTGAATAGATGAGTTTTATTTTCTTTTATATAATTATTTACAATCAGGCTTAGATATTATAACATCGCATTTTCAAATTTTCTAATTAAGAACAATCTGCGAGGTCTGGCATCATTTAAATCAGCATCAGAAGATGATATAAATCTTTAAAATTATCACACTCGTTTCAACAAAATAAACTGTTTGTCGAAATGCATAGAGCTCTCCGAAATTTAATCCGATAAACCAAAAACGAGCAACCATATATATTCATTAATTTCTTGAGGTTCTATTTAAAAAAAAATAGGTCATCAAATACCTCCTTCTCAGTCCCAAGATGTTATAGCCCATGGCAGACCGCTCTAGTTTACTTCTATACACGCTAAGCACTTGAGAAGACCGCATCCCGTTACCGCAAACTGGGAAGCCAATACAAGTTAGGACTCATTCACACTATAAATCTTATGTAGTATTCTTCGATCAACAATACCAACTGTTGATCGAAGGTAGTATTAGATAAGGCTGGTCATCTTTTATATTATCTTTATCGTCACGTATATATTGTAAATTATTTGTATAATAACCTACACACATATAAATAAAATTGAAGTAATATCGAAAAAACTGTGTTATTACTAGTTGCATTGTCATTAGCATGTCATTAAGACATGCTAATGACAATGCAACTCTATATCCTCCCATGCCTGTAAGTAAAGTAAAGTAAAGTTACAGCCTATATACGTCCCACTGCTGGGAACAGGCCTCCCCTCATTTCTGAGAGGGTTTTAGGGCAAGGAAGTATCCGCCGCGCTGCCCCAATGCGTGTTGGCGAACTTCACATGTCTTCGAAATATTTTTTTTCTTATTCCTCAGACATGCAGGTTTCCTCACGATGTTTCCTTCACCGCCGAGCACGTGGTATATCAGCACTTATAATTGCAATTAACAATTTCATTGGTGCCGGCGGGGATCGAACCCGGGTTTCTCGCTTTCTGTTATATTTACAGCGAGCGCTAACCATCTGAGCTACCACGGCTCTCCCATGCCTCTACATTCTTGAAATTGCAAAGTTTGTAAAACAAAAAGAGTATTATTTCTGACAAGCGAAAGAGATTTATACGCAAAATACCAGAAATGGCAATAGACTTGCTGCTGAAATTATACCCAAGAGTGCTCGGTTTTAAAAAAAAACTGCTACTGGATGTGTATGCTCATATTTAATAAAATACCCCAAAACATCAAAGACTTGCCCCTTAATAGATTTAAAGGTGCCCGTTAGAGGTGGCTAAATGAAATGATCATTGTTTTTTTAATGTGAATGACTACCTAAATTTGACATGATGTGACACAACAGTTGTTCTATATTTTTAATTGTGTTTTCAATTTTAATTATTTTTAAATTTGTATGTATTGGTAATTTGCAAACGATGACATTTTATGATGAATATTTTAATTGAATTCGAAATTTTAATAAAGTAAACTTAATTATAAAAAATGTATTTGCATGCTATCCATAGATGGCTGAAAAAGCTGAACTACACTTTACGAGTACAATAACTACGTAAATGTACCCTTTTTTCAAAGCAAATAAATTTTCATTACTTCATTTCATGAATAGCCTTAGTTACATTTTTTGCCTGTCTGTCCGACTAAGTCTTTGGGATGGCCGAACCGATCTTAGTGAAACTTTAGGAACAGGTAAAGAGCAATTCCAGGAGTGATCTAGGCTTTATTTTATCCGAAAAATTTAGAAATTATGAAAAAAATGATAAAATTAAAAAATCTTTCTTTTTTCTTCATATTATTAACGCGCCTTGAGTGAAGCAATATCATATTTGTCGCAGGCTCGTAACGACTATAGAAATAAAAAAGTAAAGAGGAACGATCATCATCATCATCATTACAGCCCTTCACAAGTCCACTGCTGAACATAGGCCTCCCCCAAGTAATGCCACAAAGCACGGTCCTGAGCCACCTGCATCCATCGACTTCCTGCATATCTTACCAGGTCGTCACTCCATCTAGTGAGGGGTCGCCCTAAACTACGCCTACCGGTACGAGGCTACCACTCGAGAACCTTTCTTCCCCATCGGTTATCGGTTCTTCGAGCTATATGGCCGGCCCATTGCCACTTCAGCTTACTAATCCGTTGGGCTATGTCGGTCACTCTGGATTTACTGCGGATATCCTCATTTCTGAGTCTATCACGCAGAGAAACTCCAAGCATAGCCCTCTCCATAGCTCGCTGAGCGACCTTGAGCGTCCTTATACGGCCAGCAGTGAAGGACCAATTCTCAGATCCGTAAGTCATCACTGGCAACACGCACTGGTTGTACAATCTAGTTTTTAGAGATTGAGGTATACCTGACGAGAAGATATATCGTAATTTCCCGAACGCTGCCCAGCCGAGTTGAATCCGTCGATTGACCTCTCGGTCGAAGTTGGACTTACCTACTCGGACTATTTGTCCCAGGTAAACGTACTCGTCAACAACTTCGAGCAAAGTGCTCCCAACAACTACCGGCATAGGTGTGACATGGACATTAAACATGATCTTTGTTTTGTCCATGTTCATCTTAAGACCTATCCGTTGGGAGGCACTATTGAGGTCATTGAGCATAGTGCTTAAGTCCTCCAGCGATTGTGCCATAAGGACTATATCGTCGGCAAATCGAAGGTGAGTGATGTACTCGCCATTGATGTTAATACCGTATCCTTTCCAGTCCAGTAGCTCGAAAACGTCTTCCAATGCAGCGGTGAAGACTTTCGGGGAAATAACGTCACCCTGTCTTACACCTCTCTGCAGTTGGATAGGTTTCGAGCTCTGGTTCTGTACTCGGATAGCCATCGTAGCCCTACTGTACAAACACTTCAGCACTTCGATATACCGACAGTCAACTTGGCACCGCTGAAGGGACTGCAGCACCGCCCAAATTTCGACGGAATCAAAGGCTTTCTCATAGTCCACATACGCCAGGCAAAGTGGCAAATTTTTTTTCAAAAACAAAATTTGCCGTGTAGTGGCGGTTAAGAATATCCACTACCCCATATCTTCCCGTGGGTGTCGTAAAGGGCGACAGAGGGAAACAGGCAGGAGATGGGCAGCAGCATCTTCCTGATAACAGCAACTGTACGACAAAAAAACTGCGGTTGCCAACCCGCTCGCCAAGCGTGGCAACTATGGTAATATACCCCCCATGAACAATTACACAAATAGACGGCCCCCAGTCCCCGGCGGCCCCGCTATTCCTGGCTACGGTGGCGACCATGGTAACGGCGGGGCAAGGGGTGCTAAGAATCTCCGGTGGAGGTTCGGTTGCCACCTACGACGACTCGACCTGGCAACATTTAACGCACGCACACTGAGGACTGACGAGAAGATCCTGGAGCTGGAAGAAGAGATAGACAAGTTGCGCTGGAGTATTATAGGATTATCCGAGGTCCAAAGAGAGGGGGAGGACACGGTGATTCTCGAACCCGGCAACTTGTTCTATCACCGGGAGGGCGACCATCTGTCCCAAGGAGGTGTCGGATTTATCGTCCACAAGTCTCTCGTCAACAACGTTGTAAAGATTGGGAGTGTGTCGACGAGGGTCGCGTACCTGATACTCAGAATCACCAAATGGTATTCGGTGAAGGTCATACAGGTTTACGCACCAACCTCGGCACATCCCGATGAGGAGGTGGAGGAAATGTATGAGGATATTTCTAAAGCCATGCATTCCTCCAAAACCCACTACACGGTGTTGATGGGAGACTTCAACGCAAAACTAGGCACAAGAGAAAGCGGTGAGCTGAAGTTAGGGAAATTTGGAGTAGGGCAACGGAACCGAAGGGGCCAGCAGCTGGCCGACTTTATGGAGAAAGAGGGACTCTTTATGATGAACTCTTTCTTCCAGAAGCGGCCCCACAGGAAGTGGACCTGGTCGAGCCCCGACGGTTCGACAAAAAATGAGATTGACTTCATTATGACGACCAGACTCCAAATGTTCAGTGATGTCTCAGTGATCGCAAGGGTGAAAACTGGCAGCGATCACCGAATGGTTAGAGGCACACTGAACCTAAACGTTAAGTTGGAGAGGTCTCGTCTAATGAGGTCAACGCTCCGTCCCCCTCGTGCTCTAATCCAGAATCCCGAAAACTTTCAGCTCGAGTTACACAACCGCTTTCAGTGCCTACAAGATTGCAATGCAGTGGACGATATGAATGACAAGCTCGTGGAAACTGTCCATGCGGTCGGAGCTAAGTTCTGCAAGACCCGCCGCAGAAGAACACAAAAACTCTCCGATCACACTCTTAATCTCATGGCTGTTAGACGGGAGATGAGGCTGCAATCGTCAACAGATTTGACAGCATACAGGCAACTGAACAGACAGATCTCCAAATGCATGCGGCGAGACTTACGCAACTTTAATACTGCTCGTATTAAAGAAGCGATCGAGCGGAACCAGGGCTCCAAAGTCTTTGTCAGAGATCTGTCTGCCCGTAAGAGCCAACTGTCAAAGCTGAAGACTGAGTGTGGCAGCATCGTTTCCGGGACACCTGAGATTTTGAGTGAGATTGAGAGGTTCTATGGGCAGCTGTACACATCATCGTTGGAGCCACACGCAAGTGTGAGTAACGATCCAAGAGCAAGTCTTATCCGACACTATTCCGATGATATCCCGGACGTCAGTCTAAGCGAGATTAGAATGGCTCTCCAGCACCTTAAAAACGGCAGGGCCCCAAGCGAGGATGGAATTACAGCGGAGCTTCTGAAAGCGGGTGGAACACCGGTACTTGAAGTCCTTCAGAAGCTTTTCAATTCCGTCCTCCATGGCGGCACTACTCCACAGGCGTGGAGCAGAAGTGCGGTGGTCTTGTTCTTTAAGAAAGGCGACAACGCTCTCTTGAAGAACTACAGACCGATTTCCCTTCTGAGCCGCGTCTACGTGCTGTTTTCGAGAGTCATTACGAATCGTCTCGCACGCAGACTCGACGACTTCCAGCCTCCCGAACAAGCCGGTTTCCGAAAAGGCTTCAGTACCATAGACCACATACATACCCTGCGGCAGATTGTACAGAAGACTGAAGAGGAACGAAGAAACATTTTATTTCATTTGCATTGCATTATCAAAAATAATCATGTAACAGGTTATGTTTAAAAGCGATAGGACTTCTTTCTTCTTTTCCTTTCTCTCTTACCTACTTCTTGAGCTACACAACGGGTTTATTTTTCAAAGAGTAGTCAGATTTTAAACTTAAGTTCTAATATATAAATAATATATAGGTACCGTTGTAGAATTTTTTCAAAATACGAGTATATAAGGCTTCTACTTTTATTTGAAACTATCCCAAATAGAATGTGGTTTATGGGCAGCACCGTGTTTGCCTACCGATAGGCCCTTGCGAATGTGTACAGTGAAATCAGTTAAAATTTTACTGATTGACTGAAAAAAAGTACAGAAAGTTTGAGATTTTTTTTGATTAATTTTCTTCACCATTTGCCTATTTCTTATTCTGAACCTTCTCTGCAAATTCAGCCGATTATTGCAAAATAATCCACTATTGCGTTTTGCTTAAAGGAAAGTTGCTGGAACGCTAATAAGAGAGATAAAAAAGATTATTATATTTACAGGTTGTATGATACTACAGTATAGCCTATAGCCAGATATGCCTATGTGATATTACAGCCACTTAACATCAGGAAAACTGTGAGCTCGTTTAACAGTTTCATTTCATCATCTTCATCATCATCATCATCATTACAGCCTTTCAAAATTTCACCGCCGAACGCAGGCCTCCCCATAAATTTCCTCATAGGAGGGTCAACCGTAGTTGCCACGCGTGGCAAGCAAGTTGGCAACTGCAGATTTTATTCTGCTGTTATCAGGAAGATGCTGCGCTCCATCTCCCGGTTTAGTTTCCCTCTATCGCCTCTTACTACCCCGCCACTACACGTGGTTTATCCGTTTGCTAATTAATTGTTTGTTGTTTTTTTAATTATAGTTGTTGTTTTCTGTTATAGTAAACTCTGGTAACTGAATATGTAAATTCATCATCATTACAGCCTTTCACAAGTCCCATGCTGAACTTAGTCTTCCTACAAGATACGGTACAAAACACGGTCCCGAACCAACTACATGTATCGACTTCCTCCCCGTACCAGGTCTACATTCCGTCAAGTGGGTAGTGTGCTGTGCTGAAGTGGTAATGGTCGAGCTCTAGCAATATAAATCAAAGTGCCGACAACTGATGGGCAAGGGAAATTATCTGTCAAGATTATGCATGGAAAATTTTAAAATCCATATCCATACTTAACATAATCTTATGAATGTATTTAACAGAACACCGTATAGCAAAATACTGTCAGGCCTTATTTAGATACAAGCGGTTCGCTCCGGCTTCGCGCGAGTGATTTCTGGATCTCGCCCACAACGCCACCTACCGGGTTCAATTGTGAATCTAAACCATTCTCAAATCAATTTGAGAATTTAATCATACGCACACACAAAATTTTATAACGTACAGAAGTACAGAATTGTTATATATATATATATATATATATATATATATATATATATATATATATATATATATATATATATATATATATATATATATATATATATATATATATATATATATATATATATATATATATATATATATATATATATATATATATATATATAAACTAGCAACCCGCCGCGACTTCGCTAGATACGATCCATTAATGTGGCGTTATTTAGGTTTAAGATAGTCATCAAAGGCTACTTGATTTATCAATTATTTGCTTTTGATTTGCTCTTTCAGCCATTCCGAAGTTTAGACCAGACAGACAGACAGACCGATATGTCAATCGTTGTCGACAGGCAGACAAAAATTTTAAAAACGATTATTCATGTCTTAATGGCACACAAATATCCCTCTGCCCAATAAAAGGCACTTATTTCAATATTTACGGCCTGACAAATATTATTTATATGTATAGATGTATAGATTTAAGACTGGTGTAAACTACCCTTTACTCACTTAACCTTCTTTCACATAATGCCGCCTAAGGCTTTCCTACTTTCCGCCTATCAGCTGTCTTCCAGTTTGCTTAAGCGACGGCCTCTTGAACAAAGGACGTCCTTATTACAGTCGCTAAGTCAAGCTTAAAACTTAAGAAAACGTCGCGGAACTTTCCTTTAAAAAAAGCATTTCATCTCGTTGATGCACACCGAAAGACAGCATCGTGAGTCGTGACCGCAGATCGTGACATAAGTTCAGCGCATGTTAATGCGTGGGGAAAAGAAAATTATATATACTTACGTTTACTAGTTATTAATTTTATACAGATATAATTACAAAACCACATGCAGTTCCGATAATCTTCGTCTGCCTCTATGTTCATACATTGTGAACTTAGGTTGTTTCTGAATTGGGCTCCGTTCAATATATTGTTTTTATTTTATAGAATAAGGGTAACGGCTAACGGCAGAGTTGGAAAGGGACGTCCTAGGCCAAAAGTTTATCGACCAAATTGGCGATGTATTGAAAACCGGCCAAATTAGGAGTACCCTTAACCGACGAGCAAGTATACGGATGTAGAGGAGGCGAGAGAGGTGTGTCAGGATCGTGCCAAATGGAAGTCTGTAGTCTCTGCTTACCTCTCTGAGTGACAGGCGTGAGTGTTTATGTTATGTTATGTAATAAGGGTAACAAACGAACTCATACTTCACCTGATGGTTAGCGGATGTTGTGGTTCCATAAGCATTTACATATTTATCCTCTATTAAAAATTAAAATGCGAATGCGTTGTCACCTCTGAGGACTAAGATGGAATGCCTCGTTTATAGTGAGAGTCTCCAGTTCTCTACGTTCACCATATGAAACATAGAATTAAGCTGCATGCGCTGGTATTCTGTGACAGCGTTCCTACCCCGGTCGAGCTGACCCATTCGTGCTACAACTGTAATATAGTTGCAGCGTGGCTCTACCACATTAAAAATGTTTGGAACATGATACAAAAGTGCTCTGTGGCAGCAATGTAACAAGTCGTGCCGATGTCGCCTAATATAATTTACTGGTCACTGATTTGAGTAATGCGCTTAGAGTAATAACGTTCATATGAGTAAAGCGTACACAGTGATTATATACTCTCTGCATATGCGTTTTCGCTACATAAATGTTTGCCACATGAACGTCTGTCAGAATATTAACTAGCAAAAATAATGCCCTTTCCTCATTGTTCGTTACGATTCATACAATAGCGATGCGATTTACAGTCTACTTTATACGAGATCTTATCGATGTCAACATGCTGCCTATTTTCGAGATGTTCGCGCTGTTACTCTATGCGACTCTTACAGCTTCATGTGACTCACATGAAATTAATTAAAAAAGATGAAATTAATTAAAAAAGGGAAAGGCAATGAACGTGAGGATGGTCATGATAACGGTTTATGGTTTGGTATTGTCACCAATCATCATGTCGCCTAGTTAGGCTTTGGACATGTTATAGGTACATCTCAGGATTTGCTTTCTTCTTTTTCTTACTACTAAAAAGTTTACTTAATTAATGATTTGTACATGTGAGCTTTACCACGTGCTCGGCGGTGAAGGAAAACATCGTAAGGAAACTTGCATGTCTGAGAAATAAGAAAAAAAATACTTTGAAGACATGTAAAGTTCGCCAACACACATTGGGGCAGCACGGCGGACACTTCCTTGCCCTAAAATCTCTCAGAAATTAAAGGAGGCCTGTGACCAGCTGTGGGACGCATATAGGCTGTAACTTTCACATGTGAACAGAGGTTTTTTTTTCGAACCAGTGGTAAAAGCATAAATGATTTTTAATGAGTAGGTATTCTTGTAATTTAAATAGAATAAAAAATATTTTATTCCATTAGTATATGATATAAATATAAAATATTGCAAAAAGTGTATAAAAATCATCATTTTTTTTTTTATACATTAACAACACACCTTTGCGCCAATAGTTGGGTGCAAGGTCCGATGTGTAGAGCCGGCCCAAGCCGGCCTAAATGTCACACTGCGCTGGTTCGAAGGTGTAAATAAAAACCCACGTATACACGAAGTTTGCACGATTTATTAGAGATTATGAAACGTAATAAGTAAACTGCGTCGTTAGAAACCAATACATCATGTTTTTAATTAACATGTCCTGACAAATGAATCGATCGTCAAACAAATTTGCAAGCAGTGGAAATACCTCGTTAATAATGATGTTCTTCTGGTAAATTATCAATTTACCAGAATAACATCATTATTAACGACCGTCCGCCACGTCTCACAATCTTTTATGTATTATATTATTTTTATTTTTTCACATTATCCGGACGACTTTTTGTATTCTTTGTGACATTACCAAGTATAGATTGAATACAGTAGAATCATTTTTATTTAATACTAGCGATCTGCCCCGGCTTCGTACGTACGTATGGATTCTATAACAGCGCCATCTACCGTGCTAAATTATGACTATAACCTCCACGGAATGCAAGCAATATGTTAACAAAAATTTTACCGCAACCTGTTGAACGGTATGGCAGCGCATAAAATACGAACAAACAAATATGTATTATAGAGCCGTGGTAGCTCAGATGATTAGCTCTCGCTATGTATTTCACAATACGCGAGCAAACTGGGTTCAATCCCCGCCGAAATTGTTAATTGCAATTTTAAGTGCTGGTTTTCCACGTGCTTGGCGGTAAAGGAAAACATCGTGAGGAAACCTGCATGTCTGAGAAGTAAGACAAAAAATATTTCGAAGGCACGTGAAGTTCACCAACACGCTTTGTGGCAGCGCGACGGACGACGGTACTCTTCCTTGCCCTAAAAACCCTCTCAGAAATGAGGGGAAGCCTGTACCCAGCAGTGGGACGTATATAGGCTTTAACTTTAACATTTTAACTTTAATTGTTATATATATTATATAGATTACAAGAGTACTTATTGGAAGTCATTTATGCTTTTACCACTGGTTCGGAAAAAAAATTGATGTAAATAAGGCAATAAGCACTTTCGAATTTCTAAGCTAAAATATTCTAAGCTCGTTCCTGATGTGTATATCGTGCTTTGAGTATTCCTCAAAGATATCGTGGCACTTTGTTGTCGCTAATTTGTGGAGCCAGCCTTAGAGTGGCTTTAGCATTCGTTTTCCTTTCCAGTTATTCAATTATTTTTAAAGTTATTTTTAATGAAGTTGAGAAATGATAAGAATTTTGGCTGGGAAGATATTTTGCTTGCATACGGCAAAAAACCCAAAACAGGAGCATACACAACACAATCAGATCCGAATACAAAAGATTGTTGTTATAGCAGAGTTGGCTTCGTCTGGGATTCAACCTAAGGCCCACGACGTAAGAAGCCAAGTTCCTGATCATCCAGCCACGCGGTCCACAGTAGAACAGATAACGAAGTACTTGGGAGCTGTTTACATTTGTAGCCGGTGCGGAGGCGAGGTTCGTGTGCGTGGGTGATGTCTACATTAAGTATCCTCAACATTGATGGTGATAAATATTCAGTCATAAATTATTGTTTTTCCTTATTTATTACTTTTAATAATAACTATTGTGTCATAGTTGTAGAGCGTGCAGTGGCGGTGCACGGTATCCACCAGCCCATATTGTGAGTGCCGCTAGAGGCAAAGGGAAACCGAAACAGATGATTGGTAGCAGCATTTTCCCCGCCTGCCAAGAGTGGTAAATATGGCATAATCCTCCTTATGAGGCAATATATAGGGGGATCTAAGTTCAGTAGTGGATGGATAAATGGATGGATGAATGGTGTCATAGCCAAGGTAGCTCAAAGGCTAAATGTACGGACACAACCCGTGTTGAATCCCTGCAGGCACTAATGTAAGTACCTAATTCCTTGATTAAAACTACTTTTACTGATTTATCGCTAATAATTTTATTATTGTTTATGCATAGATCGGACCATAAACAATAATTAAAAAAGCTGAAGGTACTCCGGGCTTAACAATGACATCGGGACGTCAGTCATCTCAGTCCCCCGTGAGCATGGGTGCTGGAAAGCGTCCCAAACGTCGGGAATTAAAAATAAATGTAATTAAAAGTAAAATAAACGCGATAAAATCCGTAAAAGTAGTTTTAATCAATGTGTAATGTTCGCGTAAATATAAGAAATCATTATACCTAATTCCTAATTACTACGTGTTCCTGTTCCTGCCCATCTCTTGTTTTTTTCCCCTCTGTCACCTCTTACGACACTCACGGGATCATATTATTGGGTAGTGGATTCTCCATCGCCGCTAGTATATGTTGTCTATATAAGTTGTGCAAAGGTTTGAATATAGTTTGAATGCGAAAGTGTAAACGATAGAATATATCCAATCTCTAACATAAATAATTGTAGGTTACTAATATTGATGTTATTTTATAGAAATATTTTTATGCTTTATTGCAACTTTAATAAGTAAAGATTACAAAGAGCGTACCTAATGCGTATTGGAATTCTCTAGCGGTAGCTCAGAAATATACTTGTAAGTGCTCGGTGTAAAAACAGAGGGCGAGCATGCATGTCAACACGACAAAGGAAAACTTCGTGAGAAAACCTGCATATCAATCGATGACTTCACATGTAAGTCCACCATCACTCATGAGGGCAGTGCGGTGGACCCAAGAATGGGACGCATAATGCTGTAAGTTCAACTAACTTTTTGAACTTTTATATAAGCAGATAAACTGATGCTTTTTACGTGGTAGAGCCATGATGCAACTCAGTTCGACCGGGGAAAAACAACGCTCTCATAGAATACCAGCATAAAATTGCAGCTTAACGCTGCTGTGTTTCGTATGCTGAGCATAGAGAACCGGGAGAGTTACTTGATACGAGGCATTCCATCTTAGTCCTCAGAAGTGACAAAGCACCTTAATTTTGATTTTCAATCGAGGATAAATGTAGACGTGTATGGGTCATATTATCCACTTACCATCTATACACCAATAAGATGCTATTTTATGCCAGTATTCCGTGAGAGCGTGGTCCTACTCCGATCGAGCCGACTTATTCGTGCTTCAAGTATAATAAATATAGCTGCAGCTATACCACGAATGTGCCACATAGAAGCCAGTTGTTTCAATATTACAGACGGACACTCAAACTTATTTTGGATCTTTTTATACCCTTACGTATTTTAAAATGCTAGTAATCTATTGATAATTTTTAATTAAGACGTTCTCTAGATAAGCACCCTCGCGAAAAGGTGTCAGTTATTGTACCAGCATGATCGATTTGATGCGATGCTATACAACATCTTATCAATCAGCATTATCTTTGAATGAAATGTTTGAAAATTCTTTTTCTCTGTGCGAGCTAATCACGAGATGATTTTGCAGTTTTATCTGCGGTGAAGTATGCTGTAATCAAAGAATACTATAATACACAATAGAATGGCTGTCAACCTTATTTTGTACCGAGGTTCTGCGTCGCAGGGAGCACACATACAAGCAATTACCTCGTATTATCAGTTAATCACTACTACAAACCCGATTCTCTGTGTTGACAGTCGGATTTTAATACATATTTATTTGTAAAGAGCGTGCAATTTTGAATTTTTTAAATAATTTACATGCGAAATTTGGAAACGATTGTAACGTCAAAACACATCTCGTGTTGACATTTATACGTGTGAATTGACGTGTTGGACTGTGTGCACGGTTGTTACATTAATATTCTACAAAAATGCTGTGGCCCATAAACATCTACATCTGACCTCTAATGAAAATTTAAATACACATGTGTTGTTACCCCCTAGAGTTAATATGGAATGCTTCGTTACTAGTAAAGGGTCTTTGGTTCTCTAAACTTATATCAAACAAGAGAATTCTAATTTACTCTAATATTTTGTGTAAAGTGAACAGTGAAAAGTGAAAAAGTGTTCGTGAACCTCCACCTAGAGCAGACCTATTTGTGCTACAGAATTTAACGAGAAGCCTAAGTATAAAATAGCCTCTTTCGAAGCTCCCTTCCTATGGGCTTCCCGAGAAATTGTGCAATTGGATCACCAGCTTTCTTGCAGATCGGAGCATCAAGGTCGTTGTAGACGGTGCAAGCTCCGATTGCAAGCCTATTAATGCTGGTGTTCCACAGGGCTGCATGCTATCGCCAACGCTGTTTCTTCTGCATATCAATGATATGTTGCATACCCGTAACATTCATTGCTATGCAGATGACAGCACTGGTGATGCTCTTTACACCGGCCGAGCCAATATTTCTCGGGAAAACGTCTCCGAGTGCCGGGACAAACTTGTGTCTGAAGTCGAGTCTTTGCTGAACAGAGTCTCGGATTGGGGACGACTAAATCTAGTCCAGTTTAACCCCCAGAAGACACAAGTTTGCGCGTTAACCGCTAAAAAGAACCCCTTTGTCGTATCCCCTCAGTTTCAAGGCACTCCCCTTGTTGCCTCAGCCAGTATCGGAATCCTCGGCGTCGACATATCGAGTGACGTGCAGTTTCGTGGTCACTTGGAAGGGAAGGCCAAATTGGCCTCTAAAAAGCTTGGCGTGCTCAGCAGAGCGGGACAGTATTTCATGCCGGCACACCGCCTGCAACTTTACAAGGCGCAGGTTCGGCCGCACATGGAATACTGTTCCCATCTCTGGGCTGGGGCTCCCCAGTACCAGCTCCTTCCACTTGACCGCATCCAGCGCAGAGCGGCTCGAATCGTCGACGACCGAGTGCTTTCCGATCGGCTCGATTCACTGGCGTTGCGAAGAGATGTTGCATCTCTTTGCGTATTTTATCGCATCTATCACGGGGAGTGCTCTGAGGAATTGTTCGGATTAATCCCAGCCGCCAAATTTCGTGAACGCACGACACGGCAAACGTCCCAATACCATCCACACCATCTGGATGCTTGGCGGTCCACCACTGTACGTTTCACAAGGAGTTTTCTTCCACGTACAACCTCTCTGTGGAATAGTTTACCACCGGCGATTTTTCCGGACCGATACGACCTGGGGACCTTCAAGAAAAGAGCTTACTCCTTTCTAAAGGGCCGGCAACGCACCCGCAATTCTCCTGGTGTTGCGGTTGATCATGGGCGGCGGTAGTCACTTAACATCAGGTGAGCCGCATGCTCGTTTGCCCCCTCTTCTATAAAAAAAAAAAAAAAAGCCTCTCGACAGTAGCCTAATGGCAGGACGCGAAACGCGAACTCAAAAAGGTCGTGGGTTCGAATCCACCATTCGACTACTGGCGTGAACCATTCGTAACACAAGCAATTTAAGCTTACCACGAGTGGTTAAAGGGAATATTAGTAATGTTTATAGCATTGTTAATATTCTTTTTTTTTAAATTAAAAAAAAACATAGAATAAAAAATATTGCAAATTTCGCGTTACTCTTAGAGGTCAAAATGCATCGATACTTGTCTCTTATTAAAGTTATCAATAATTTTTAAATCATAGCGGTCGCTTCGCTTTTAGAGAATCTAGTTGACATTTTAATTAATTAAGCGGAATGTAAATTAAATCATGTCATTAACCGAACGAAAATGGAAAAGATGAATGATTGCGTAAACCGAGGAAAAACAGCACTGGTTATATACATAGGTTCTTCTATATAAGGATATCACGACTACTTCTATTGTTCTGCTATCCTAGTGGTAGGACTTCTGTTCTGGTTACGAGTATGTCTGGGTAGCTGCCACACTTTTACTATTTCCGCCATTAAATAGCGGAACTGGATCAGCTGTGTTTTAGTCTAATGTGTGTAGCGCCGGTATAGTTACAGGCATTCCATCTAAAGTCATCAGAAGTGACATATGTAACCTTCTTAGTTTTAAGTTGGTTTGTACGTGGTTGGACTTTTTAAACTAATAACAGTGACAAACGGAAACACACTCCACCTGATTAAATGTAGACGCTGTGGCCCACATATATTCACGTTGAAGCAAATGCAGAATGCGTTGTCACCTCTGAGGACTAAGACACAGCCGCCCGGTCCCGGTCGAGACTTCTCAGAAGTGAGAAGACACCTGTGCCCAACAGTGGTACATATATATGTATACTTATAAAGGATTTAACTTTACATTTACTTTAGTATTATATGATAAAAATTATAAGAAATAACAACCGTAACTTGTTACAATATAATTTTATGAGAAACACAATTGGGTTCCGTTATTAAATATTTGCATGCATGAAAACTGTAGGCGTAACAGCAAAAGCCTTTTTAGTATATGTATACTAGCTTGCCAGGCAGACTATTAAAAGTCCTTAAATTCGCCAAAAAAAAATTGTGGATCACTCATGGGCAAAAAAACTATCCTATCTTTCAAGGTGGTCCAAACTGCAGACGGTATGCAAATTTGATTAAAATCGGTTAAATAGTTTAGGAGTCTATCGCGGACAAACAACGTGACACGTAATTTATATATATTAAGATAGCCATTCCTTTTTTTCAACTAATAATTTTGTGCGACATGACGATATAGCTACTAGTCGTGATGTATCACAGATTATGGTTAAGCAGCAGTGCTCGTTTGTTCCTATTTGTATAAAAACCCTACACTAGGACTGGGATTTTCTCTTCTATCATGGAGATCTTTTAATGATTTACATACAATTAAATAAGATCCGATCATCCAGACTCGAAATACCTATTTCCAGGCCATACAAACTTCCAATCTGCGGCTGCGGTAGCCACTGAGTCTTCACAGGTCTGGTTACCTTATCTAAAATAATTAATCATAGTAGTGTCATCTACACGGGAAAATGTGGTCTTTCTGGTTGCTAAGTTTCCTATAAGATGGTCAAGGAGGACAACACCTGCCACACGCGTCATACTTGTGAACAGATGCTACTTGTGTGGGCTGCTCAGCTAGGATTGCTTTATTTTTAAGGTCCTTTTTCAGTGCATCATAGAAGATGCTTCAGTTGCCGATGGTTGTGTTAATGTTTTCTATTATATATTTATGTACTATGCTGTAGTAATAATAAGTTAAAAAGACAAAAACAGGATACCTGATACCTGTACAATTTCTTTTGCCGTTTCTGCTCCGGTCAAAGGAATCTTAGTAAAATGTGATATATTTTAGCCCTTCGATATAAAAATATCAGTAATTACATACACTTACGAAGAAAATAAAACTTTGTCAAATTAAGCATAGTGTATGCCACTCTAAGGTCAATTGTCATTGCTTTTTATTACTAAATTTAAAGCTGTTTTGAAATGAGTTTGTTGAGAGAAACTCCGCACCTACCCGTTTTTTGTCATTTTTTAAAGTCAATATTACTTACATTCTTTAATATTGTATAATATAGCATTATAAAATTATATAGATTGGAAAACAGTAGCAGTCCCATCGATAATTGAAGCGTGTTCTTTTCGAAAAGATAGTAGGTAGTAGTATTATTGTAAAAAATGACATTCGACTAATAAAATTTTATTTCATCTTTCGTTGAAATAATAAATAAAGTGAAAACTGTCTATAACGAAATTCTAGGGACCAGACAATTTATGTCGTTATAAAGATATTTCGTTAAAAGGAATGAGTAGAAAATAAGCAAATATTAAGAAAATAGGTATTTTATAGAATATATTAACAATTTAAGCCTTGATGATAATAATAATTTAATATTAGATTATGCACAATTTTGCTGTGCTAATATTTAAATTGCACTTTGCTACGTATTTTGACATTCATTCAAAAATTCTAGGATAGGTAGTTTACATTGGTAGGCCTTTTAAACTTTCCAAGCCATCCTTCTGAGACCTTGAAATCTATGATATCCAGCTGTTCAGCAAAATATTCAGCCTTTTATTTTACAAAAGGTCCAGTTATAGCCATATTTTAATGCTTTGCTGCTCGAACGTGCTGCTTTCGTATCTTCTTACAAGAGCTACCTTCCTTTTCACCCAAGTGGACAAGGACAAGGACAAGGTCTTAAAACCTTGTCCTTGTCCACTTCCAAATGGTGCATACAGTGGACGGACACATTTTTTTCACCGTTTTCTATTGCATGAAGCTAAGCAACTTTTTGGTCGAGAGACAAAATATTTCTTTTACAGCTAGATATGTTTACCGAATAGATTTCAGGTTCACACTAATCGATATGGTAAATCGTTATTCGGCCTCTACTAACATTGTATTGAATGGTAGGCAATAACCATAATATACAAAAAGAGTGCAGATATCAATTTCCTGGAACTTTCTAACACATCTGGGAATCCCAACGCCATCGGTGTTAACATAGGTCATACTATAGAAAAATTAGTGTTACGTAACAACGGCTTAATATTCGCTAAAGAGAGCGTACCGTTCGTTATAGAGAGTGTTATATAGAAATTGTTCGTGTGAAAACCAACCAAATTCAACTAATATATATTTAATAGTTTTTTGTAAAAACTTTCGTTGGAGCTAGTTTTAACTGTTTATATAATTTTATGCCATTTATTTTCCTTGCGACAACAACGAGATGAAATAGAGTAGTGATTTTACTTATGCCCCCACTACACTGTAAAAAATAATATAAAAGTACATATTATTTATCCGAAATCGTTTCATGAAATATTAACAAGACATTAAACAGAATTATAATTTTGTGAGCACTGTAACGTCGACAGTTCAATCGTAAAATACGTTACAAAAATTGCAATAACGATAAAATGTTTCATTTCGAGACTAACTTAATAAATTCCGGCTTATGTAAAATGTGGGCGCAAATTATTATAATTGCAGATAATTGCACATTTTAAGTTAATCTCAGTAAACGAACAAGTTTCGGACAAACCTCCCTTTAATTATCGAGCCTTAAATAAAAATGCAATGCTTATACATTTGTGCTTATTTACGAGGTAAGCCCTGATAATGTCAGACGTACTTAGGTACATTCCATCGAGCTCGGTTGCCTTGCACCGCCTCGCCTGCCTCCCGGCGGTACCCTCGCCTTACGTGACCTGATTGTGTCATTCAAAATATATTATGAATATGACATCGAATCACGAAATATTTACTTAAAACAGAAGACGATACATTTTTATTTAAAAACACATTTCGACCTATTCCATTACAGTCTATGAAGTCCAATGCCTCTTCTATAGATCCTATAGCTTTAAACGAGCAATTCTTGTATATAAATATATATATAATCGGAATCTCGGAAACGGCTCCAACGATTTTCATAAAATTTTGTGTGCAGGGAATTTCGGGGGCAATAAATCGATCTAGCTAGGATTTATTTTTAGAAAATGTCTTTTTGTCCGTGTTTTTAGGCAATGAAAAATTGCTACAATATCGTTAGAATAAGAAGGTAAATTTTGACAGTTTATTAATGATTACGAATAGCTTAATTGGTATATTGGACGTACACAAAACCGTAATACCATGGTTCGAGCCCAGACCGACCGACCGACTTTTTTTAATTTTTATTCAAGTTCCTTTCTTTTTTGAGAAAATCTATTTTTGAGCCCTTTTTTTAGTATTTTTTAAAAACACGCAAATTTAAATTAAACTAATTGCACTCATGATTTTTTATTCAAATAACCAGTTCAGTTTTTTCTATTATGTCGCTAAGATCAAAAATATTCGTATTTCGTCAGTATGTAATTTGTATCTCAATATAATTTCCAAAACACACGAATTAAAAAAAAAAACGAGCGAAAAATACCGAGCAAAGCTCGGTCAACCGGGTACTTGCCTTATAGATGGGATTTTGCCATAGTTACCACGCTCAGCAGGCGGTTTGTTGTGTTGCGGCGGTGTAAGAATAGAATAGAATAATTTTTATTCAGTGTACATTATTACATAATTAATACTTAGTAAAAGTCTTTTTTTATTTACTACTGATTCGAAAAATACATCTATCCTGGGAAAAACCAATAAGAAATAAGAAACCCAGCAGGATTATTTTTTTACAATCATTTGGTATATATACATATACATATATATATATATATATATATATATATATATATATATATATATATATATATATATATATATATATATGAATTATAATTTATAATAGAACCAGCATGGTAGCGATTACTTCTGGGAATGAATTCATTCACTCACTCACTTCATTCTTTATTCACTTCATTCTCAGGGGTTATTTTCAATAATGTGGGTATTCCTATTTATTATGATAACCCTTTATATATGATAACCTTTTTGTGCAGTTTTTCTTTAATATATTTTTTAAACTTGTTGATTGTCAAACTGATGTAGACGCTTTTACAACAAAATCCTAGAAAATGTACAAAATTTAACCTACACAAAGTTCAAAATTTTATTAAACTAAATTTGTATAAAAAGGGTTATTTATTATTATTATTATTATTATTATAAAGAATTTACGGATGATAATAATTAATAACCCCTGGGAAGGGTGATCGCTACCAAGCTCTTTCTAATTTGTTTTGTGTAGTTAATTGTAACGTACATGATTGTAAGGTGTTATTTAAAAAAATAGTCCCGTTGAGTTTCTTTCTGGTTCTTCCCAAGATAGAGTTTTTTTTTTCGAACCAGTGGTAAATTTAAAAAAAGTGTCTTTCAATAAGTATCTATTATTTATAATCTATAGGGTATAAAAAGTTTCTGTTACTGTTTCTGTGGAGTCTTAGCATTAGCTTGTGTTTGTTCCTAGTATTTGAAGTATGAACATCTTTGTTCTTGTCAAAGCATTTCATGTTTTATGTACATTACATTTTCGTGAATAATAATTGTACAAACTTATTAATGTGATGCTAACGTTAATACGTTTATTTATTTAAATTTTACTCTTTGCAATATAAGTTTGAAATTGCCCATACGGTCCTCTTTCTTTTGCAAACCTAAAATGGTTTCAATGTCGTTTGCTTTACCCCACAGCAAAATTCTATAAGACGTTACGCTATGAAAGTAACTAAAATTTGTAAATTAACCTAGCTGTTTCAACATTAGTGAGACTTCTAGTTTTTCTTACAGTCCCGTCTGAAGTAATTCCAAGAAGAACAGTGGTATCCATAAAACTCAACTGCTCCCCATTTAAGAGCACATTGTTTTTCTAATGCTTAACATTAGGTATTGAATATTTTATACATTTCGTTATATTGCCGTTTAAAAGCCAATGTACTACTATCGTAAGAGCATTATTTACATCGTCATAATAATTGACTGCCGTTTGAGTTTAAAACTAAAGGGTTGTCATCACCAAATAATATATCGTAATACCCCTACAAGATAAAGTAGTCATTAAAATAGATCAAGAACAGGAATGAGCGATGAATAATGCCTTGAGAGACATTAATTGTAATAGTGCTACTACGGTAGTTTAAAACACACGGTTCCAATTTGGAATGATATTTTTTCTTTCCCCTCCGGAAAGCCGGGGAGGGAGGCAGTGAATGCTCATAGCATACCACGTAGCCGGCTGCGTTGTTATGTAGAGAATTTTACCCACTAAATACTGCCTTAAGGGATTGGCTTACCGATCTGACTAGAGATCTTTAAGCCGTAAACTGACGCGACCCTCCTTGGAAGAAATGAGGGCGCAAGCGGCGAAAAGCCGCTTAGAAGTGTGCCTAACTAAGGCAGATTATATGGTGTATTAAGTAGGCTCGGCCTGAGCCGCCAGTAGGCAGTTCAGGTCAGCCGAAAGCTTGTCGGTTCCGAGAGAGAGTTTCTCGGTCTACGCACACTATAGCGAGTGTGGAGGGCTGCACAGGCAGCTGTCTCACGAATGAGATGATTTGGGTGGGACTCTGAGGCTTTGAAAAATCTCTCAGAGAGTGATTTAAGGAACTGCTGGATTGTTAGGAACTCTAAGTCTCGGTAGAGGTCGACATTACGGACATAATAGGGCGAGTTCGTGGCCCTACGACAGAAGAGAGTTTGAACTATTTGAAGTTCATTTATAATGTTGGGTTTAGCATGTGCGAAAATGGGGGCCGCGTAGGTCATAACAGGTCGTATACAGACCTTATAAAGGGTTCGCTTGTTTCGGAGGGACATTTTACTGTGTCTGCCCAACATGCTATTGAGCCTACCCATGTAAAATCGCGCGGTGCGAGTTACTTTCGTGATATGGGGCTCGAAAGTGAGCCTTGCATCAAGGGTGACGCCTGAATATTTGGCTTTTGTTTGCCATTGGACAGGGGTTCCTAACATCCTGATTGGCGGAGTGGGGGTGAGAAGGCGTCGTTTATATTCGAAGCAAACGGTGGAGCTCTTCTCCGGGTTTACGTCGATACGCCATTTTTGGAACAAGCTCCTAAGTTATTTACTGACTTTTGCATCTTGTTCCAATTTTTTTTTTGATTTTTTTGATTCTTGTTCCGTGGCAGTGAGTTGCCTTTGGAGTAAAGGGCTGTGTCATCTGCGAAGAGGGCTAGTTTAACACCATTCGACGGGATAGGGATGTCGTTGGTGAATAGTATATATAGGAGTGGGGCAATCACAGAGCCTTGAGGGACACCGGCTTTGATTATACGAGTAGAGGATAGTGTGCCTTCGTGTCTAAAACGAAAGGTACGATCCTTCAAATAGAAGGCTACGAAGCGGACGAGACGGTCAAGGAGGCCTAATTCGTACAATTTGTAGACAAGGCCTTCATGCCAGACTCTGTCGAATGCCTTGACAATGTCGAAAAAGACCGCGATGGTCTTCTGACGACGAGGATAAAAACCGCTGAGGATGTATTCCACTATGCGGTGAACTTGATGGGGACACGAGTGTTTGGCTCGAAACCCGAATTGTTGAGAGATGACATGAGGGTCGCCTTCTGTGGGAAACAAATGGCGCCTCAGGCCTACGAGAATAACTCGTTCGAAAAGTTTGCCCATGGCCTTGAGGGAGGCTGATGGGACGGTGATTAGAGGGGAGGTGGTGAGGTTTGCCTGGCATGGGAATGCCAATGACAGTTGCCTCTTTCCAAGAGGTGGGAAAATAGCTGAATTCGAAGCAGGCGTTGAAATAAGGCGATCACCTGCTCTGGAAAGTGTTTGAGGGCTTGATTGGAGATGCCATGCACGCCCGGTGCTTTTTTGGGCTTGAGTCCTTTGATGGTAGATGAAATCTCATCATTGGACATGAGGTGGTGGGGGGTGAGTTCCGGCGACGGACCTCGTCCTCCACTAGTTTGACATGTAGGTTGTGAGCTGGGAGAGCATTGAGCGGCGACGCTGTCAGCGAAGCACTCAGCCTTTTCTTCGTCCTCGAAGGCAATAGAGCCGTCGGGACGAGACAGAGAGGGAGTATGCGTAATAGCGTCTATCCGGAGGGCTCTCGCCATCTAGTAGTACGCTGTGTGAGAGGGGGAGATATTCTCCATGAGATTGCCCCTTTCGAGTTCTCTGAAATCTTTGAGGCGGTAACGTAGTTTGCGTTTAAGGCGGTGGGCTGCGAGTCTATACTCGGGACGGGGATAGCGTGCAGCTCTACGGAGTGCAGCTTTTTTAGCTTTGAGCAGGTTGCTAATATCTAGAGGATCACTAGTTTTAGCAACCGGGACAACCTTTGCAATCCTTTAAGAGAGGATGTTATAAGAGTGGTGAGATTTTCGACCGCGGTGTCTATTTTCCCTGTACTGTCAAGGACGTCGGAAGAGAGGGTTATGGGAGGGTCCGGAGAGTCCATAGCCCAGGCTAGAGACTTCTTGAAGCCCTTCCGGTTGGTGTAGGTTTTGGAAGTGGGAGTTGGAGGTGGCTGACGGCCAAGAAGGAGGGATACAGGACGGTGGTCGGATCCTAGATCATCGAGAGACTCGATTGCTCCAAGGTTAAGGGAGACTCCCTTAACTAGAGCAAAGTCTAGCACGTCAGGAGCGTAGTCAACCTTTTCGGGATAGTGGGTGACAGCGAGGGGGCTGTAGACATTCAGGTCGAGAGAGTGATATTCAGCAGCACCTTGCCACTACTATAGTTCATAAAAGATAGCTTGATCTCTGCGACAGCTTCGGCATGCCCATAAAGTATGACATTGACAGGTACTGTCTGTACTACTAAGAAATTCAGGACTTCATAGGCATGATTTTACTGACAGCTGTCGCAGAGATACTAAAGTAAGAACTATAGTAGTAGTGCGGCAGGTCCATTCAGTACGCTTGGAGTTAAAATCTCCAAACATAATGACTGAATTGCCTTATGCAAGGATGGCTTCGAAATCGCTCTTAACGGGAAGGGTTCCGCTAGGGATATAGCAAGAGGCTATAATGATAGACTGGTGTCCAGTTATGGCTATTCTAGTAATTGTGGCTTCCATACTGGTAAGCGTCGGAGTGGGGATGTGGGAGCAATGAAGCGACTTTTTGTAGTAAATGGCAGTACCGCCGCCTTTGCGATCGGGTCTGTCATTTCGAAGAAGTGAATAACTTTTGATAGAAAAGCCTTTTGAGACCTTAGGGCTGAGGTGGGTCGCCTGAAGTAGGAGGAGGTCGACTTCGCGATCTCGAAGAAAGAGCCTAAGCTCAGGTAGGTTATTTCGCAAACCGCGGATATTGAACCAAATAAGCAAAACGTACCCTTTCACATCTGCTAAATCCCCAAAAAAGGTGACGCATCTCTGGCTGCCACTGTCACGTTTCTTTTAGAACGAACGGACGTAACGCGCGTTTTGTTTATTTTAAAGGGATGAATTCGCAAAAGCTGAAAATGAAGGTCAACATGGTGATTATATTGCTTCAAATATTTTTTTAATATGAAACTGTTATTGAATAAATTGCTGCGTTACTTACCACAAATTGCAATATAAAATATAACTCATTTTTCACGATGCACCGTAAGATTTTACGATGTTTATAGGAACCACAGACAATATTATTTAAGAAACAAAATAAAAAACATACGTGCTGACCTAGAAGTGTGAATAGTATCAATATTTAATTATTGTTATCATCATCTAAATTGAGATTTTGTAAGTTATGCCTTTTGACACTCGGCTTATATCTGAGAGCATTGGCCGTTTTTCTCAATCGATTTGGCACATACTATAACTATTTCCAGCGTAACGAGAAAACTCGCATAACAGGTAAGTAGCAAGGTGGAGAGAAAACATGCATTTTATTTGCACCATAAATGTATTTTGTAGGATCTAACGAAATTACTCTAATAGACACCAGACACGGCCAGTTAAAATGATCAGTTGAACTGACGTACATCAAAAACTGACCGTGAGTGTGGAATCTTAAGTTTAAATTTTCAACTGACGACAACCCACGGATTTTTTCGGTCGTACTGTCAGTTGCAATTGCTCAGTCGAACCGACGTAAATACAAAAACTGATCGTGAGTGCGAAATCTTAAATTGAAATTTTTTACTGATGGCACTCCACGGAGTTTTCCGGTCGCGCCGTAAAAAATCATGGTTCAGTTCGTTTTAATTACTGGTAAGTACCTACTTTCTTAGTAGGTACATACATTATTTCTATGCTATTTAGATTTTTTATTATTTCATATATTTAGAGAATTTCGTTAGGCGGAGGATGAAGACTAAGGCGACTGTGATGATGTCACCTACCTTATGATTGACTCAGAAGATGGGTAAAGGATCTTAGTGATGCTACGTAGAACCATCGTGTTTTTTTTTCAACTCATTTTCAAAAAGGTTAATGAAGACCTAGATGAGTATGATGATATCACCTAGCTGATGGTGGATTCCGAAGGTGGGTATAGGATCTCAGTGATGCCACTAGATAGGACGATCGTGTTTGAACTCATTTGAAAGGGCTCATAAAGACCTAGGTGACTATTATGATCTCACCTTTCTGATGGTGTAACACGAATGTGGATATAGGGCCTCAGTGTTGCCACTAGATTGGACGATCGTATTTTAACTAATTTGAAACGGCACATAAAGACCTAGGTAACTATTATGATCTCACCTTTCTGATGGTGCAATACGAAGTTGGATATAGGATCTCAATGACGCCACTAGATAGGACGATCGTGTTTGAAATCATTTCAAAGGGCACATAAAGACTTAGGTAAGATAAGATAAGATAAGATAAGATAATCATTTATTGTCATAACTGTGTACATGAGGTCTTACAAATACAGAGTATAGTTACAACAGTTTGTCCATTTCGGACATACAATATAATAAAAAATAAAATAAAGCACTACAATAAATCAATAATTACTTCCAAAAAATTCATCCAAATTATAAAAACATTTTGATAATAACCATTCTTTTAACTTTTTTTTTAAATCTTGGGCTCTCTAACGATTTAATGTATATAGGTATATGGTTAAAGATTCTGATTCCGCTTATTAAAGTACTTTTACTATAAATGTAACTAGATGATTTAACAATGCACACATCAAAAGCGTGTTGAGTTCGTAAGTTCTTTTTTGATTCTTTTTTAACATTAAAATGTTGTTGGTTATCTTTGACAAACACAGAAATTTCAAGTATATATATACAAGTCAACGTCAGAAATTTACAATCTATAAATACATTTCTTAAAGAGTCATATTGATTAATATTATACATAATTCTTAAGCACTTTTTTTGCAAAACAAATGTCGACTGAATGTCTACAGAATTGCCCCAGAATATAATTCCATATGTTAGAAGTGGATAGACATGACCATAGTAATAATTTTTTGCTACATCTCTAGATGTTACTATTTCAATATTGATATGGCGTAACAACTGCTTGAAATCCTACTGTTTACTTTCTCAACATGTGATTTCCAGTTCAAATTACTATCAATGTTGATACTCAGAAATCTCATATCATGCACTTTCTCAATTTTTTCACCGTCGATTATAATATTTAATTCAATTGGAGCTTTTCTATAATTCCTAAATTCTATTAGTTTTGTTTTTCCCAAATTTACTTTTAAATTAATTGAAGTTAGCCAGTTCACTACTGTGTTTAGTGTATTATAAATTTCATTCACAAAATATGCATCGTCTAGTTTATCTCTTGATAAGAATATTGTAGCATCATCAGCATACATTACACATAGATGATTGATCATTAATGGAAGCTCGTTTATGTAAATTAAAAACATCAGTGGGCCTAGTATGCTACCTTGCGGTACACCTAGGCTTAATTTTTTGAAAATCAGAATGCACTTGAGTTATTGATTTTGTTTTTTTGTCAAATGTATCTAATATTGTTGCCTGTATTCTGTCAGTTAAATAAGATTCCATTAATTTTAGGGCTATTCCACGTATGCCTATATGTTCAAGCTGTTTTATCAATATATTATGAACAACACATTCAAACGCTTTTGACAGATCCAAAAAGAGACCAACACAAGTCCTTTTTTGATCTACATCTTTCCAAATATCTTTCAAAACTTTGAATATAGGCAATGTCGTGTTCTTCCCTTTTTGAAACCCAAATTGATTTACATTTAAAATCTTATATTTGTCTAAAAAAGATATTAACCTATTTGATATGACTTTTTCGAATATTTTTGAAAAATTTGATAATAGAGCAATAGGTCTATAATTGTTCATGTCATTTTTGGCACCTTTTTTGTATAAAGGCTTTATTAGTGTTTTTTTTCAACTCATTTGGAAAAATTCCTGTTTCTAAGGTCAAGCTTATAATATACGTTAGAGGTTCCGCTATTAAATGTGTACTTGATTTTATTGCTTTCATCGGTATATTATCATAGCCTATACTTTTTTTGTTCTTTAAATTATTCATAATGTTAATAGTTTCGGAAATATTTACAGGAGTCATAAAAATGCTATTTAAATTTGGATTAGTCATTGGTTTGAATGTTATGTCGCCAATAGATTGGATAGGATTATTTAATTTGTTATAATAGTCATTCATTAATTTAGCTATGTCATGAGGTTCATTAATTATAATGTCATCTTTTTGAATAGTTTCTATTGTCTCTTTAATATTATTTATTTTTGTAGTATTTTGTTTAATAACTTGCCACGTAGCTTTGCTTTTATTACTTCTTTGGTTTATATAGTTAATGTTTGCATTTCTTTTTGATTGCTTAGTAACTGCCTTCATAATTTTACAATAAGTTTTGTATCTATTTTTCACAGCAAGGCAGTTTGTATACCGTTTCTTTAAATATAAGTGTCTTTTGTTCCTACTGGATATCGTAATACCTTTTGTTTTCCACTTTAATCTCTTTTTATATGTTATTTTAATTTTTTTATTTGGCACACAAAGACCGTAAATCAGACTAAACTGATCTAAAAATATTGTATACGCGTCATTGGGATCACATTGTGAATAAACATCTGTGAAATTAATCTGTGATAGGTATTTTAAGAAAATCTCTATATACAAGTCTGGGTTTCTTATAAACATATACCAAAACTTATTCTTAAAGCTTTTGTTTGAGGGAATCGATATCAATTGACAAGTATTATCAGATACCCCAACATCTAATACACTAACATTATATTGTTTCATATTAGTCATAATATTATCAATACATGTTTGTGAGTGTGAAGTAATTCTGGTAGGTATCAAAATAGTAGGATGTAATTTATAAGCCTGAAACATGTTCAGTAGCGATTTACTTTGTTTATGATTTTCTAATATATTTACATTAAAATCACCTAATACAAATATATTTTTATAACAATTTCGTGTTCGTATTGTTATTTTTCTTAATAAATACTCCATATTAATCAAAAAAACATCCAAGTCACTATTTGGTGTTCTATACACGGATATTATTAAATAGTTTAATCCACTTATTAACACACCACAACATTCAAAATGATTTTCTATAGCCATTTCTGATATCCATTGAAGTTCGTGATAATCAATAGAATTTTTTACAAAAATGGCAACACCGCCTCCCTTTTTACGTTTCCTACAGAAATGATGCTACTTTTTTATATCCATCAATTTTAAATATGTCAACTTCGTGATTCTTTAAAAAAGTTTCACAGAAATAACATACATCGATGTTTTTCTCCAGCATTAGCAATTCCAATTGTTCTGTTTTTGATTTAATACTTTGAACATTTAAGTGAATTATATTAAAACAGTTTTCATCTTTATTTACGAAAAAAGTCTGACTTTTTGTCACTTTCAATAGTTTTGTTAGAACCTAGAGTAGCATTAGCTTGTTTAAGTTTTATTTTGTTGAAAATATATGGAATAGTTAGTTGAACTTTACTTATATTTGTGTTATTATTAGTAACATTATTCGTCTTTGTGATATTATTTTTTTGAAGTATTGTGTAATTTCTTTTTGCACTATTTTTGCGTTAGGTTGTTTTAAACATTACGGTTTGATGGTGTTATAATCAACAAATCTATTTCTGTAATCTACACTGAGTATTTCTCTTAACATAAGTCTACTCATATATAACTTATAATGTTGCTTTGTGTCTCCATAGTTTAATGGTACGAATCTATCGTGATGAAATTGAGAACACAAGAAACGCAACTGATCGTTTAATTTACCAATATTTAAGATTTTGTTGTTTAATATTTCACCAACTAGTACATTTGTATTTGATAGTAAGGATAAGTGGTAATACAGAGAAGATCTGAAGCTAAGTGGGTTGCGGTCGTTTGAACCCGCTATAATTATAACATAGTCAGATTTAGTAAAGTCTTTACATATAGTATTACAATATGTTAAAATTTGTGATAGAAAAGCATTTGGTTTTACTATAGATGTCACTATGAATTCTTTATCAATTATATTTTGGAGTAAACTTCGAAAACCTTTACCGTTTTGATCACTTAATATTAATACCTTTTTTTTCGTCTCATTTGTGATAGTATTGTTAGTGGAGTCTTCTCCTTCCTGTGCAGGCAATTCAGTAGTATTATCCACATTTCTTACACTCTCCGGTGTCTTTTTTGGGCTGGATGATTTATTCTCATCTGATTCATTATGTGGTTGAGTAACAAATTCATCTTTTGTTTGGTCTAAGCATGTGAAATCAAATTTATTTTTATTTAGGCTCTTGCGTCCTCTTAAACTAGCACTTCTTACCGGCGTTGTTTGACATATGTGTGTCAGTTGTTTCGTCTTTTTTTCATAGTTTAAAATTTGTCTTTTTAGAGTGCTATTTTCCAACAATAAATTTTCTATTTCTGTTTCGGCTATTTGGAGTTTATTTTCTAAGTTAGCTATTTTTATTTTGAGGTCATCCAAAACCTCGTTCATAACAAGACCTTCTTCGGGACAGCTTCTGTTTAAATTCGGTGTTTTGGAAACAGAGAAATCATCATCCTCCGAAACCTCAGAGTAGAGAGATGCAAAAGAGTTTGCATTTGTAATGTTTACATTATTTTTACTCCGGCGTGTAGCAAAGACTTGTGGTGTCGATGTATTACTTGCCTGTATTTCAGCTGATGTTGATGGGTTATTTGTAATTTGACATTTATTTTTGCAATTTTCACAGTTCCAGTTATGACTTTCCTTCTGTTTCATTAAATAAAACAATTTCTCTGAGATATTCGTGCAAGTGAGATGATTCAATTTTTTACAGTGAGAACATTTCAAAAACTGTCTATTAAAAATAATCTTGTCGCATTTTGTACATTTTCTTGTCATTGTAATGCAGTATTGAATGTCCGCTTTGTTTATATGTAAAAATGTCCGCTTCGCTCGTGTGTCTTAAAGCCAACAGAGATAATAGAAATGACTCACCACAAGTGTACGTTGCAGCGAGTGTAGTGTACTATAACATAATTTGTCCGTTGTGTATAATTTTTTAAAATGGTTTTCGTTATATCTTCGAAGTAAGAAAAACTTTTTATAAACAATTTTCACTATTATATTACTGAGTTCACTATCTACACTTTAATATATAACACAACAATGATCTTTTGTTTTTATATTGGTTCACAATTAAAAAGCCAGGAGCATAGAAATACGTGTCTACCTTGTAAAGCGCACATAACTTAATCCTGACTGTGAGGTGACTATTATGATCTCACATTTCTAATGGTGCAATACGAAGGTGGATATAGGATCTCAGTGACGCCACTAGATAGGACAATCGTGTTTGAGCTCATTTGAAAGGGTTCATAAAGACCTATGGTTGGGCGGCGGGCCTAAGGGTTCCCGAGTTCAATTCCCCGGTCGAGCCTTCACCCTATTACGCGATTTGTTACACTAGATGGACTGTATACGCGGGTTCTTCCTATGCCTAAACAAGATGGCGGATGTGCCACGCGGTTCCTTGACAATGCACTCGCTCTTCCGAAATCTATTGCTTGCCAAGGTTATGAAGGAATCCTATTTGAGCACATTAGGAGAAATGAAATGGGGCGGGTTAACTAACAAAACAAAAGGGCTCAAGTAGGAAACTAATTAAAAAGAAAAAACACACTTATCGGGGTATGACTCCGTTGCGACTGATGACACTTCCGTTACGGCGATGCGACGTGAAGTGGGCTCCTCCGGGGCGCCCCAGAGATGCGATCCAGGCCAGTTGTGCGAAGGAAGAGAGCGGTGCGCGACGATATCTCACACTATGTGAGGCGGTTACTTCTGGAGCGCGACTGTCCAAGGTGCGGTTTAGACTAGCGGCGCGAAGCCAAGAGAGCGTGGCAAGAGCGCGTGGGCAGAGCGCACTCGAGGGCAACGCGCGAGCTTATATTGCTTCGGCTTTCTCACCAAAGCATCTCGGTCGGGCGCGCTTGTCATTGGTCGAAAGAATCACGGCACCTTCTAGCCTCTCCTCTTTCCCCTCTCAGTGTGTTTACGGAAGGGATATTAGGTTAAAGGAAGGATAAACACTTGGCAAGTATACCCTCGAATAAAATTAAAATACACGAATCGTTTCCGCGTAATCAACCTAGGTGACTGTTATGATCTCGCCTATCTGATGGTGCAATTTAAAGGTGCTTATAGGATTAGAGCCGTGGTAGCTCAGTGGTTAACGCTTGCTGTAAATATAACAGAACGAGAGTAACCCGGGTTCGATCCCGCCGGCACCAATGAAATTGTTAATTGCAATTTTAAGTGCTGATTTACCACGTGCTCGGCGGTGGAGGAAAACATCGTGAGGAAACCTGCATGTCTGAGGAATAAGAAAAAAAAATATTTCGAAGACATGTGAAATTCGTCAACACGCATTTGGGCAGCGCGGCGGACACTTCCTTGCCCTAAACCCTCTCAGAAATGAGGGGAGGCCTGAGCCCAGCAGTGGGACGTATATAGGCTGTAACTTTACTTTTACTTTTTACTTTATAGGATTTCAATGACAGCGCTATTTTTATATTTTTATTATTATTAATTTTTTTTATAGAAGAAGGGGCAAACGAGCATGCGGCTCACCTGATGTTAAGTGACTACCGCCGCCCATGATCAACCGCAACACCAGGAGAATTGCGGGTGCGTTGCCGGCCCTTTAGAAAGGAGTAAGCTCTTTTCTTGAAGGGGGGACCTTCGTTCGTATTGGTCCGGAAAAATCGCCGGTGGTAAACTATTCCACAGAGAGGTTGTACGTGGAAGAAAACTCCTTGTGAAACGTACAGTGGTGTTCCGCCAAGCATCCAGATGGTGTGGATGGTATCGGGACGTTTGCCGTGTAGTGTGTTCACGAAATTTGGCGGCTGGGATTAATCCGAACAATTCCTCAGAGCACTCCCCGTGATAGATGCGATAAAATATGCAAAGAGATGCATCATCTCTTCGCAGCGCCAGTGAATCGAGCCAATCGGAAAGCACTCGGTCGCCGACGATTCGAGCCGCTCTGCGCTGGATGCGGTCAAGTGGAAGGAGCTGGTACTGGGGAGCCCCAGCCCAGAGATGGGAACAGTGTTCCATGTGCGGCCGAACCTGCGCCTTGTGAAGTTGTAGGCGGTGTGCCGGCATGAAATACTGTCCCACTCTGCTGAGCACGTCAAACTTTTTAGAGCCCAATTTGGCCTTCCCTTCCAAGTGACCGCAAAACTGCACGTCACTCGATATGTCGACGCCGAGGATTCCGATACTGGCTGAGGCAACAAGGGGAGTGCCTTGAAACTGAGGGGATACGACAAAGGGGTTATTTTTAGCGGTTAACGCGCAAACTTGTGTCTTCTGGGGGTTAAACTAGACTAGATTTAGTCGTCCCCAATCCGAGACTCTGTTCAGCAAAGACTCGACATCAGACACAAGTTTGTCCCGGCACTCGGAGACGTTTTCCCGAGAAATATTGGCTCGGCCGGTGTAAAGAGCATCACGAGTGCTGTCATCTGCATAGCAATGAGTGTTACGGGTATGCAACATATCGTTGATATGCAGAAGAAACAGCGTTGGCGATAACACGCAGCCCTGTGGAACACAAGCATTAATAGGCTTGCAATCGGAGCTTGCACCGTCTACAACGACCTTGATGCTCCGATCTGCAAGAAAGCTGGTGATCCAATCGCACAATTTCTCGGGAAGCCCATAGGAAGGGAGCCAATGCCTCCCCCTTGAACTCTACTGCCTTCGCCCATCTGCGAGTTAGGTAGACCAGAAGATCACCAGCTAACCGACCACGGCGAAAACCGTATTGGCGGTCACTAATCAGCTGGTGATCTTCAAGGTACCTCATGAGCTGGCAGCTTACAATGGACTCCATTGTTTTGGAGAAGAAGGAGGTGATGGCGATTGGCCGGTAGTTGGACGGGTCAGAGCAGTCACCTTTTTTAGGGATCGGGTGGACGTAAGCCGTCTTCCATGATTTTGGGACTACGCCTAGGGAGTAGGAGTACCGGAAAAGACGCGTTAAAACCGGTGCCAACTCTGGAGCACACGTCCTCAGCACAATTGGGGGGATTCCGTCAGGCCCACTCGACTTGTGGATGTGGATGTTCAGGGAGAGAAGTTTTTAGAAGTGTCCTACCAATTATTAGTAATTTGTAGGACACTTATAAAAATTTATGCCCCTAAATGGGGAGAAAACCTAAGAAAAATAAAGAAAACTAAACTAAACATAGTGTACCTATATGTGTTATGTAACTTAATACAATACGAAAAATGTATTATTTCATAAAACTCAACATATTTGATTATCAAACAAATCAAATAATTATTTTATTAACTCTAGATTTCTTTTAAAACATTACCTCCACACTAATATTTACTCCTGTATCTTGGAGGCAGTTTACAAAAATAATTTGCACAAGGACAAACATCCAGACTCGGAACAATTATTTGTAGACCTTACAAATACTTGTTCCGTGCGGGATTCTAGCCCGCAGCCCCCAGCGCAGCAACTCATCGCTAAGCCACTGTGCCACGGAGCTTGTTTATGTTATCATTTTTGTACAATCTTATGCTGGGGCTACACTAACGAGAAATGCCGTTAATTATCGCGTTTATAAGATGTTGAATGTAGGTGTAGCCAAGACTTAACGCGTTAATTTGACAATGACATTAACAATGCCGTTTGTCGTTTGGTGATAATTCAAGTAGCGGCACATCAAAGAGATTAACGAACGAAATAACGAGTTGAAAATACATTCAAAAAATACATAAATAAATAAAGATCCAACCAGATGGAAGCCCTCGGCAGGGGAGACCAAACCGCCGAGGGTTAGGAGGAAAGGGAAGGAAACCGACGGACGATGCGGGCGGTATCGAAGAGCACTGCCTTCTTCATTTGAGCCCGGAGCGGTCCGTCACGGAATCCCAGACGCCTCAGATGACCCGAGAGGCTGACTGAGATTAGCCCATTCGCAGAGACGACTACAGGAATAATTTCGGCCAGCCGACCACCCCACCTGTCGGTCACCTCGTGAGCCAGGTCCAGATATTTTGTTCGCTTATCTGTTTCGGCTTTCATGAGGTTCTCGTCATACGGAATGGTAATGTCGACCAAAAATATCCTTGACTGTGCCCGGTTCATCAGCACAATGTCAGGCTTATTCGCAAGAATAGTCCTGTCCGTGATGATGGCCCGGTCCCAATAGAGCCTGGCGCGATCATTTTTGAGCACGGCTTCCGGCAAGTACTTGTAATACGGCAATTTCCGATCCACGAGACCGTATTTCAAGGCGAGCTCCTGGTGAAGAATTCTGGCTACTAGGTTGTGCCTGTGCAAGTACTCAGAGTTAGAAAGCGCCGAACAATCGGAGATGACATGTCTAAGTGACTCTCCGGGATGGCGACAAGCTCGACAGACGTCGACGGTGCCATTCTTTAGGATGTATCTCCGATAGTTGTTGGTCTTAATAACCTGATCCTGTATTGCACAGACAAAATCCTCGGTTTCCCCGAAGAGGTCACCGAAACGTAGCCAGTTGAGGGAGGCGATTATATCTACTAAGGGCTCATGTAGAGCCCTGTAGTGCCTCCCGTGGAGCTCCTTCTCCTTTCATACGGTCTCCCGGTCGGAAATGCTAAGCACTGCTGGGTCCTGCCATTGCTCGTTGGCTAAGGATAGAGGGGTAAGCCCTTTATTACTAGAAATGACGTCGTTATAGAATGGATCACCCGATCTCGCCGGGAAGTAATGACGGAGGCTGCACACTTCGCGATTATGCATGGTGAGTGCGCTCAGAAAACCAGGCCCACCGTGCTTTCGCGGCAAGTACAGCCTCATTACCGACGATCTCGGATGATGCATCCTATGAGACGTCATGGTAGTGCGGACTTTTCTATCCAGGGCGTTAGGTTCGGTCTGAGTTCACCTGAGTATGCCAAAGGTATACATGAGGATAGGCATGACCCAGTCGTTATATGCATGTCTTTTATTCACACCGGACAAAAGGCTGTTAAGCACTTTGGTCAAGCGTGCATAAAACACGTCGTAAACTGACTGTTTCATACCAGCCTCATGGATACCGATGTTCTGTGACATACCCAGGTATTGGTATGTTTCAGCCTCGGAAAAGGTTCCTAAGTTGACGGGCATAGACAAGTCTATGCCCTCAGAGTTAGCAACCCCTCCCCTTTCAAGATGAAGGACCGCACACTTATCCGTCCCCAGATCCATTCCAATGGAATTGCTAAATTCACAAGTGATGTTTAGCAATTCCATAAGATGGGAGCGACTGGAGGCGAATAACTTGAGGTCATCCATATAGAAAAGGTCAGGCACTTTTGTCCCTCCTTTCCGTAGCTGAAATCCCCTCCCGGAGCCCCCCAGTAAGGTACTGAGAGGGTTCAGAGAGAGGCAGAACCAGATTGGACTCAGAGAATCGCCCTGGAAGATACCCCTTCTTATCCTTATGTGGTTCTCCGCAGCCATCATCCGCTCGCCCAGATGACAAAGGGTCGTACTCCACTGCCCCACACACTGCTCGAGGAAGTCTCTAACTGTACAGTCAATCTTGTACAGCTCGAGGACCCTCTTTAGCCACGTATGGGGCACCGAGTCGAACGCCTTTCTGTAGTCTATCCAGGCGCCAGATAAGTTCCGACGGTTGCGTTTCACCATTGTGCCTATGACTAATTATCATTATTGTTATGATTAATATTTTCAATATTATTATTATTGTTTTATTGATATTATTATTGTTATTTATATTTATTAAATTTTAAAATTATTATTAAAGATTAGCCTTAAAGATGTTTAACAAAGGTGAATTAGAAACATTTGTTTGTGTGCATTGTTGTCATTATTATTTTTTTAAATCTCCAACTGTTCCAGCACACACAGTCGCAGCCCCTTATTACAAGTATGTAAGACTTCAAAGGAATGGTCGCTGGCTAGGTTGCAGGAGCGGAATAATAAAAAAGTTATTACGTTTGTTGAGATTCTGCAAACAGAACCACGTTTGTGGGATCCGAGACTCAAAAGTTTTAAGAATCGTACAGCGCAAAATGATGCTTTGCGACGAATTATCCAATTATTGTGTTTTCAGTGCCGTCTTTAAGGCAGGGCCCGCAGGGCCCTGGCCCGAGGCCCCGAGGTAGGCAGGGGCCCCACAATTCTGAAAATTTTCGATATACAACAACAAATTTTAAATTTTATAACATAATAAGAAAAATATCAAATCACACACTTGGTAAAATAGAAACAAGATTTAGAAAATTTGTTTAAAAATTTATTTTTGCACTAAAATAACAGTAATTATATACAGCTTAAAAAACTTTTTTTCCTTACATAGGCCCCAGCCAGTACCTTGGCCCATAGCCTCGTTGATCCTAAAGACGGCACTGTGTGTTTTAATATAACTATCGAAGAATTAAACAGGCGAAGGAAAACCGAATCGGTTTTTATAGAACTATTTTTAACAAGTATAAAAAGTCTTCAAAGAACATTAACGCCAACTATAACGCCGTTCAATGACATTGAACTTTAATGACGTGGAGCGTTCAAGTATATCCATCGTTATCGCGTTAAATTTAAAGCAATACTTGCTGCGTTTTTAGGTATTGACGTTTCCCGTTAGTGTAGCACCAGCATTAGCGCGTTCGCTCGATGCTCGACGCAGGGGCGGGGCGACATCCATGGTCGCGCGTTGGGCTAAGCGTTAAAATGTGAATATCGATAGTCGATATGTTTTTCAATAAAAAGCTTAAATTTTTTATTTTGTCCCGTAAATCATTTTATCTACTACTACCCAATCTTCTGTACTTTATTTTATTCTATTAATAATTTTGCCCCGGTTTATTTATTTGCTTACTATCTTAAGATGTAATGTAATTTGGTATAGTATATCTCTGTAGTATTAAAATTCCTACAATCTACGAAACTTAAAACTACTTTACTAACTGTGTGTTTTTGGCGGGAACTTGACCATCGACGGATTTTTGCTTCTGTTTTATCGCTTATACAATGGTTTGAAGTGTATTTTGATTCGTAAAAGTGATGCGATTTTATGATTTAAGTGTCTGCGCGTGTAAACTATTAGAGAAAACGACGAAACAAGTGCTTCGATGTTAATATAAACCTCAAGTTATTTTGATCGGTTAGGCGTTTTATGAACTTGAGTTACTGTCGTCATCGACTGTCTGCTGGGTAGATAGTTTACTCCCGTTCTATCTAAATAGCTGTTAAATATTTGATTTCTTCAGCTACATCTGTAGCACCTGTACTTCTAAACATATTTAACAGCAGAACATATAAAACAACGAGTGTTTTTGAAAACTCTTACGGAAAAATATTGGTACACATAATCGTCTTATTTAAATTAAACAATAATTAATAGGAACTATAATCTGACATTTTCATACATTTATAATTCAATTTGCTTAATAAATATAATAAATGAATAAACTAAAATGACTTACGGTTGTTTTTTTAATAAAGCTGATATATCGATATTTTAGTATACGGCCCCGTGGCACAGTGGCTTAGCTATGAGTTACAGCGCTAAGAGCCGGGGGTTCGAATCCCGTACGGAACATGTATTTGTATGGCCTACAAGTAATTGTTCCGGGTCTGGATGTTTGTCCTTGTGAAATTTGTGTTTGTAAACTGCCCCCACGATACAGGAGAAAATCCTAGTGAGGAGGTAACGTTTAAAAAAAAGGGAAAGAAGAAAAATAAAAAAGTTTAGATGGTAACCCTAAGTGTAAATTAGCAGGACACTTTCCAAAATTTCTCTCTAGGAGATTTTTGTTTGGTGCATAACCTAGTTGTAAACTTAATTTGGGTGATAATGTTACGGATGATATATTTTGTAAGGTGTATACAGTATATAAGATTAATGAGTGCAGATGGGATGCAAGGGAAAGTTAGTGTACGAAACAAACCCAATGAAAGTCGATCTAACACTGAATTTATTGTAAAGAATTATAAATTGATGTATAGGCAAAAGTACGGAAGTTACATGATTTCGCATTTGCAACGCAGGAAACAGAGTAAATGGGGCCCTGCACTCTATTGTCAAGAGTCAAAATGTGTCAAAAAAGGCACGTATGGCAATTCACAATGCTGTGTTGGTCCCTACTTTAACGTATGGTAGTGAAAGTTGGGTATGGCAGAAGAAGCACGAGAGTAGAATAAATGCAGTAGAAATGCGGTCGTTAAGGAGTATGTTAGGGCTGAATCTGAATGACAGGGTGAAAAATTGTGTGATAAGAGAAGAGTGTGGTTTGCAAGATGATGTTGTGACCAGGATTAAGAAAGGAATGCTTCGGTGGTTTGGTCATGTGGAAAGAATGGGTGAGGAAAGGTAACAAAGAAAATTTATGTTGCAGAAGTGAATGGCAGAGTCGGAAAGGGACGTCCTAGGCGAAAATTTATCGACCAAATTGGCGATTTATTGAAAACGGTCCAAATTAGGAGTGCCCTTAACCGACGAGCATGCATGCGTAGGTGTATGGATGTGAAGGAGGCGAGAGAGGTGTGTCAGGATCGTGCCAAATGGAAGTCTGTAGTCTCTGCCTACCCCTCTGGGTGACAGGCGTGAGTGTTTATGTATGTATGTATTACATGATTTCACAAGTGACAAATGCATTGTTTCTGCGTGACCTAAATAAACGAGTCATTGAAATAAAATTACATAAAATATGTGCGGTAACCCGTACATATTTTTATCCAAAACAGAAACAGACACAAATTTTGTTATTTCATCATAGCGAAATTTCAAGTTTTCAAGTTCAAGAAAATTCAAGTTCTCTCCGTTACCATTTAACGCTCTTAAAATATGCTCAAAGTTATCATAGTTGGTAGCTGGAATGTTTTTTGTACTAAACTTTTGATGGTTTAATCTTCTTTAGGCATTAACGTGAATTATGCTTCTGCTGCTAAACAATCTCATCTTACTTGTAGTATTTGGTATGAGGAAACAGCAGGAAGAATGGATTCTACGGATGGTAAAAACATAATATTTGTTAAAAGACAGGAATTGGTTAGTGAAAGTAAGGAAATAGAAATGATTAGACATCTTCACGGTGACATTTTCAACCAAGATAAAATTTTAATTAATGGTGTTGAAATTAGTGTAAAATTAGTTAGATCAAGAGAGTTTTAATTTAATTGCTGGATCAAACGATGTAAGGTTTAAAATTTGCATTACGGACGAAACTCTTATTGTCTGGCGAGCACGAAGTAATACATACACTTGGATTTCTACTCGCACATCAAAAGTTTTAGCTTCTAGCACTGCTAAATATACTATTACTTGAGCTGAAGTAAAAGTTTTAACAATTCAATTTAACAATTCCATCGGGTATTAAAGGTAAAACTCTTCGTAATATTGTTGCACGGCTAAGTTGACATCTCATCTCATGGCACTAGCGCCATCTAGTGTCGGGTAACAGAGCGAGGAGAGAGCTTTCCAGAAAATGACATGACTAATTTTTTAACCGACAGCGCCATCTAGTATCAAATTGAAAAACTAAACTTTCTAGAAAATCTACACTCGATCTTTCTGCGCTTGGTCGGTTGGCGCGATTTACTCGAATATTCTGGAATATTCTGGATGTTTTCGTGGAAGAGCCCTATAGAAAGGCGCTGCAATACGCGATCGGGGGAGTATTGAATTTGGCGAGACAAGCGAAGCTTCGGAGCGGAATAAAGTGAATCAGTGTGATTAATTATTGGTGTTTTAAGTTTTAATTTGTGTAAAGAAAATTAAAGTGTTAATTTAGGTAATTCTATCGGCAATTTTATTGTCACGAACCTCAAGCTCGTAACAATATATTCTTAGGACAGGTATCCAAAAGATGTATAATTGGATTTATGAACTATTCTGCGCTTAATGGTTCCCTTACTAAAAATCCATTTAACTTTGAAAACTATGGTATTAATTCTTTCAGCCTATATATTGATGAAATGCCTTCAAAAGCTTTGCAACTATCTTTTAATAATAGTATATTTACATCAGCATATCATACTCTATTCTCGGTAACGGGTATTCACTTTCTTAATGAAGTAAATGGAATATCTTGTGAACGGTATGCCAAAGGTTAGATACTGTATATTAGCATTTAACATAACTTCTGATTTATCAGCAAACTTATCATCTCATTGGAATCTCATAAAGCATGGTAGTGTTGCGCGCCTAAGTTGATGCCTGGTACCTGGCACTAGCGCCATCTAGTGTGCAGGTGGCCGGAGGCCCAAATCCCCCCCCCCCCCATCAACATGGTAGCGGAATTAAATAAAGATAGACTACCCCAGGAGGGTACCAGCACCCCTGGAGAATCCCTCGCTGAGCATCCACGACCATGTTTCTCCACTTCTGAGCGTGGGTGCTCAGGCTGCCCCGCGTATTCTGGGGGGGGCGAAATTCCGCTCAAGACTACAACTGCTCTGGGCAAACGGAGCAACAAGACCAAGGCGACCCCTGCCACGCTGTCCGTGAATTTCTGCAATATCAGGGGACTTCACTCCAACCTAAACGCCGTCCACTACCATCTCGAGACGGCGAGGCCGGCTCTGCTCTTTCTGACCGAGACGCAGGTGTCCTCTCCGGCTGATGTTTCGTATCTCTCCTACCCGGGGTACAAACTGGAACACTCCTTTGTGCCTCGGGCTGGAGTTTGCGTTTACGTCAGAGAGGACATCTGTTCTCGACGCCTCGGCAGACTCGAAGGTTCGGACCTGTCCATCCTTTGGCTACGCGTAGACAGCGACGACCATCCGCGCGTCTACGGGTGCCTCTATAGGTCCCACAGCGGTAATGCCGAAACAGACCGACTCTTCGACCACGTCCAAATGGCTGCAGATTCGTTGCTACAGCAGATCCCCTCCGCAGAGATCGTGATCCTCGGCGACTTTAACGCCCATCACGCCGAATGGCTCGGTTCACGTTTAACCGATCATGCGGGGAGATCTGTTCATGATTTTGCCTTGGCATATGGTCTGACACAACTGGTTACTTCGCCTACGCGGATTCCAGATGTGGAGGATCATGCACCTTCCCTGTTGGACCCTCTGCTGACCTCTCACCCGGACGGATATCAGATTTCCGTCGACGCCCCTTTAGGCTCCTCGGACCATTGTCTGATCCGGAGTGTTGTGCCACTCACGCTGAAATCGCGGTTGCATTCTGCAGGCTGCCGCCGTGTTTGGCACTATAGGTCAGCCGATTGGGATGGGATGCGGTCTTTCTTTGCATCCTACCCTTGGGGGCGGGTTTGCTTCTCGCCGGATGATCCCAACGTTGTTGCGGATTCTGTTACTGATGTGGTACTTCAGGGTATGGAACTTTTTATTCCTTCCTCTGTGGTGCCCATTGGAGGCAAATCTCAGCCATGGTTTGGTCGCTCCTGTAAAATAGCATCATGCTATAAGCAGGAGTGCTACCAAGCCTGGGTTGATGCATCAGCGTCCCGGGATGTAAACACCAGCGCTCTAAAAAAGAAGTATAATTCCGCCTCTAGGTCCTTCAAAAGAGTCATTGCCAAGGCAAAGTCAGAGCACATAGGCAGAATTGGCGAGAAACTAGTTCGCCTTCCTTCTGGAACCCGTGCATTCTGGTCTCTCGCCAAGGCTGTCCAGGGGAATTTCTGTCAGCCATCTCTTCCATCTCTGCACAGGGAGGACGACTCACTGGCCCATACTGCAAAGGAGAAAGCCGATCTACTAGGCTCCTTCTTTGCGTCTAACTCGACTCTCGATGACGGGGGGAGTACGCCGCCGACCATCCCTCGGTGTGAGTGCTCCATGCCGGAAGTGCAGTTCACACAGCGCTCGGTTCGCAAAGCACTCCTCTCCCTGGACATCCACAAGTCGAGTGGGCCTGACGGAATCCCCCCAATTGTGCTGAGGACGTGTGCTCCAGAGTTGGCACCGGTTTTAACGCGTCTTTTCCGGTACTCCTACTCCCTAGGCGTAGTCCCAAAATCGTGGAAGACCGCTTTCGTCCACCCGATCCCTAAAAAAGGCGACCGCTCAGACCCATCCAACTACCGGCCAATCGCCATCATCTCCTTGTTCTCCAAAACAATGGAGTCCATTGTAAACTGCCAGCTCATGAGGTACCTTGAGGATCACCAGCTGATTAGTGACCGCCAATACGGTTTTCGCCGTGGTCGGTCAGCTGGTGATCTTCTGGTCTACCTCACTCACAGATGGGCGGAGGCAGTAGAGTTCAAGGGGGAGGCATTGGCCGTTAGTTTGGACATTGCGAAGGCCTTCGATCGGGTTTGGCACAAAGCGCTTCTTTCGAAGCTCCCTTCCTATGGGCTTCCCGAGAAATTGTGCAATTGGATCACCAGCTTTCTTGCAGATCGGAGCATCAAGGTCGTTGTAGACGGTGCAAGCTCCGATTGCAAGCCTATTAATGCTGGTGTTCCACAGGGCTGCGTGCTATCGCCAACGCTGTTTCTTCTGCATATCAATGATATGTTGCATACCCGTAACATTCATTGCTATGCAGATGACAGCACTGGTGATGCTCTTTACACCGGCCGAGCCAATATTTCTCGGGAAAACGTCTCCGAGTGCCGGGACAAACTTGTGTCTGAAGTCGAGTCTTTGCTGAACAGAGTCTCGGATTGGGGACGACTAAATTTAGTCCAGTTTAACCCCCAGAAGACACAAGTTTGCGCGTTAACCGCTAAAAAGAACCCCTTTGTCGTATCCCCTCAGTTTCAAGGCACTCCCCTTGTTGCCTCAGCCAGTATCGGAATCCTCGGCGTCGACATATCGAGTGACGTGCAGTTTCGTGGTCACTTGGAAGGGAAGGCCAAATTGGCCTCTAAAAAGCTTGGCGTGCTCAGCAGAGCGGGACAGTATTTCATGCCGGCACACCACCTGCAACTTTACAAGGCGCAGGTTCGGCCGCACATGGAATACTGTTCCCATCTCTGGGCTGGGGCTCCCCAGTACCAGCTCCTTCCACTTGACCGCATCCAGCGCAGAGCGGCTCGAATCGTCGACGACCGAGTGCTTTCCGATCGGCTCGATTCACTGGCGTTGCGAAGAGATGTTGCATCTCTTTGCGTATTTTATCGCATCTATCACGGGGAGTGCTCTGAGGAATTGTTCGGATTAATCCCAGCCGCCAAATTTCGTGAACGCACGACACGGCAAACGTCCCGATACCATCCACACCATCTGGATGCTTGGCGGTCCACCACTGTACGTTTCACAAGGAGTTTTCTTCCACGTACAACCTCTCTGTGGAATAGTTTATCATCGGCGATTTTTCCGGACCGATACGACCTGGGGACCTTCAAGAAAAGAGCTTACTCCTTTCTAAAGGGCCGGCAACGCACCCGCAATTCTCCTGGTGTTGCGGTTGATCATGGGCGGCGGTAGTCACTTAACATCAGGTGAGCCGCATGCTCGTTTGCCCCCTCTTCTATAAAAAAAAAAAAAAAAAAAAAAAAAAAAAAAAGTGTCGAGGAACAGATCGAGGAGGGCTTTCTAGAAAATGCCATTCCTGAACTTTCCACCAACAGCGCCATCTAGTATTGAATAGAAGAACTAAGCTTTCTAGAAATCCCCACACACGATCTTTCTGCACTTAGTCGGTCGGGACTAGTATTTGCTGTAACATTCTGGATGTTCCGGTGAAAAAGGCCAATTAAGGCCGTTTGAATTGACCGAGGCAGTTTTGAATTGGCGATACGAGCGAAGCTTTCGGAGTGAATTAAAGTAAACTAAAGTGTTAAGTGTGATTAATTATTGCTATGAGTGTGATTTAAGTTTCAATTGGTGGTAATTAAAGTGTCAATTTTGGTAATTCAATCGGCAGTTTTTATTGTTACGAACCCGAATCTCGTAACAGTAGTATAAGATTAGAAGTAATGGTGGTTAATATAGCGCAGAGCACCATATTATAGCGCGCTATCTCTTCATAGCACATAGCGCGTGTTATGTAAGTAGTCGCCATGTCGCTATTGCGCTATGGCGCTTTGGCGCTATCAAGTATTAATATCTAGCGGCAATTAGTTCTAGCAGCAGCGCTGTTGGGAGAGGACGTGTGACGAAAATTTGATCTCGTAGCGCGCTATTCGTCACGCGCAAAATTATGATTATGATTTTTGGAGCACAAAATAACAAAATAATCGCCAACACCTTTCCAATATGGCGTAAATGTATGACGTCATATACTGTCCTATGTTTTGGAACGAATCACCAGTATAGCGTCGATTCATGACGTCATTCGCATTCGACAGTGTACTGGGTTGTATTTCGGAACATACATATCTCGACACTTGACAGTTGACAGCTGTTGGTTTCGTCTTGTCAAAATCGCGTAAATGTGTAAAATATGGGAAAATCTTCCCACAGAATCTTCCCGTAATCAAGAATATTAAATCTTAAACTGTCTTTAATTTATTAATAACTATAATGTTCGGCAAGGCATACAAATTAAAATCTAACAACACACTAAAAATTCGGAAAAGTACACAATAATTTTAATTACTTACACATTTTTAAAATTTAGGTTTCATTCTTATCGTCTTTTTCACTGTTTTCTTACAGAAAACATTTAGCGCAGCGTATTTTAAATGAATTCCCTGCTGCTATAAATGAGAAAGTAAAAGAGTTAGTGCCAGTAAAATCAAATAGCAGCTGTATGAAATTAATTCTACATTCGGGTGATACAGTCGGCGTATACGTTGTTGATAGTGTACCTGTGATGATAGAAACAGGCGAAGCGTTGGTGCCTACTGTATGTGCTCTATGGAAAGTGCCAGACCGCCTACCGACCCTCATCACTCCTTCTCCAGTGTTACCTAAGGTATTTTTACTACTTAGCACAATCAGTTCCATTAACATGTATTTAAAAGTGTCCAATGTACAATAAATTGATGGATCCCACTACCTTTTGTTGTTGATAATGAATTTGAACCGAGCCTTGCCAAAATGTAAACTGGACTAGGCGTCTTCAATGCAATTGTATATAGGCTTTTACTATGATAAAAAAGTGAGATTTACTATCTTGGTCTTCATCACAACCTACCATCAGGTGATATCGTTGTCAAGCACTGGCTTAAAAAAAACAAGGTGATAAAAAGGTTTAATTTCCCAAATGCTGTTTAGCCAAGTTGGATCTGTGGAATAACCTCTTTTCAAAACTTTTTAAGATATAAAATACTACCCTCATAAAAGGATTCTCTTGGCTGGCTGGTATGCTGGAGGCAGTTTACATACATAAATTGCACAGTTGGAACACACACACACACACACACACATACATCAGAACCAATTATTTATAGGCTGTACAAAAATTTGTTAACTACCAAACAATAAGTTACTTTTTGTGTAGTTGACTTGGGACCTTAAAAAATAAAGCTTACTCATTTTTTAAATGCCGACAATGCACATGCAATTGCCCTGATGTTGCAGTTGTTCATGGGCTGCTGGTGACACTTGCCATCATGTGACCCACATGCTCATTTGCTTCCTCTTCTACATAAAAGAAACTTTCTTGCACTCTGTCTTAGGTAAGTTTACTCATCAACAACTTAGAGTGTAGTGCTCCTAACAACTACCAGCACAGGCATGACATACAAGTAGATGTTACATGGACAACCTTTGTCTTGTCCATGTTCATTTTAGGATGTTTTTTCTTTTTTAATTTAACCCCTACACTAGAATTTTCTTCAGTATTGTGGAGACAGTTTACACACATAAATTTCACAAAGACAGAACATCCAAGGCCTGGAATAATTATTTGTAGGCCATACAAATGCTTGTTTCATGTGAGATATGAATCCGCAGCCCTCAGCACTGCAAGTCTTTGCTAGGCCACTGGGCTAAGGAGCATTAAAAATTAAATTATTTGGATATAACAATGATTACATATATTCTAAAACATTCATATTAAAATAATTTAATAATTAATAAAGTATTTTATAACCAATAAGAATTAGTGAATGAGTAAAAAGTAAAAAGACCAGTAATAAAATTTATTTATTATAAATATTCATGTTCTTAACAATTATTGCCTTCTGATGTCTAAATTGCTTGCAACCTCTACCATCTCATTTATTAGCTTGCAGGGAGTGCACCACTATATGCACCGGGGGTAACATTAGCAGATCCAGTAAAATTCCCATGCTTTTCCTGTGGGTCTCTTATTGCTGCTGCTACAGTTGACAATTGCGATGCCGGCGCTGTGTGTCGTGCTGCTATTTCCTCTTCAGATCTGTTGAGGACTAATATGTAAGTACAGCCTGCTAGTTTTAAGTTATGGTTGTTTTTACTTTAAAGTATAAAATGTATATTAGGCTGATCTATTCTATTTATTTTGCTATTGGATTAAGCATGGTGCTCATATTTGTTCTTGATAATTCAATCATGATTAATTTTAATATGTGATAGAAAAATGCTGCAGCTATATTATTGTAGCATGAATGGGTCAGCTCAACCAGGGAAGGACCACAGAACACCAGTGTAAAATGGCAGTAAAAATATACATAAACAGGCACTCAACAACAATACCATCACATCTTTAGAACTCTTCTAGGGTTAAAGGTAGAGTAAAAGAAAAAGTTATAGTGCTAATGCACTTTTTTTATTTAATTAACTAATGTTAATCATTTTTTTTATTGAGGTTGATATCCTAGATATTCCAGATATTGTAACTCAAGTAAGACCTTGTACTCCATCTTTCATAAGCCAAACATATTTCCAGGGGTGTCTGAATGGAAACTTTACATGTATATGGAGACTTGCTTTGCAAAGAACCTAAGTTCACAAAGCTTGAGAGGCCAAAGTTTGATCCCCCCACCTACAATGACATTACTGAACATTGCAATGGATATAGCTCAGGTAAGTCAAAACGTGGTATATAAAATAGCATTAAGTTTATACTAGTAGTAGTTTATTAGTACTAAAAAAACTAAATAGTGTAAAAATTACAGTGTTGAAGAACGGCTCAGCATTGTTATTGAACTACTAATAACTACTCAAATTATAATAATAAACAATTACTATTAAAGTTTATAAAACGTTCTTTTACAAATTAGCAACTATGTGGAGGATAAGGATTTATGAAAGTAATTTTTAACTTTCCGCTATGAAAATCAATGATTTTCAAAAATTGAAAAGTTATTGGTTTCGCCCCCATTTTCGAAAGTCGAATTTTCATCAAATCTCGACGTTTTGAGTTCCTAGGAAGCTATTCTGATTATTCCTACGAACTTTTAAGCAGATGTAACGACCAATTCCAAAATATAATCAGATCTTAAGCATAGAAAACAACATCATTTTCTGCGAACCGCTTTAAAATCGGTTCATCATCATCATCATTACAGCCCTTCACAAGTCCACTGCTGAAAATAGGCCTCCCCCAAGTAATGCCACAAAGCACGGTCCTGAGCCACCTGCATCCATCGACTTCCTGCATATCTTACCAGGTCGTCACTCCATCTAGTGGGGGGTCGCCCTACACTACGCCTACCGGTACGAGGCTGCCACTCGAGAACCTTTCTTCCCCATCGGTCATCGGTTCTTCGAGCTATATGGCCGGCCCATTGCCACTTCAGCTTACTAATCCGTTGGGCTATGTCGGTCACTCTGGTTTTACTGCGGATATCCTCATTTCTGAGTCTATCACGCAGAGAAACTCCGAGCATAGCCCTCTCCATAGCTCGCTGAGCGACCTTGAGCGTCCTCATACGGCCAGCAGTGAAGGACCACGTCTCAGATCCGTAAGTCATCACTGGCAACACGCACTGGTTGTACAATCTAGTTTTTAGAGATTGAGGTATACCTGACGAGAAGATATGTCGTGATTTCCCGAACGCTGCCCAGCCGAGTTGAATCCGTCGATTGACCTCTCGGTCGAAGTTGGACTTACCTAGTCGGACTATTTGTCCCAGGTAAACGTACTCGTCAACAACTTCGAGCATAGTGCTCCCAACAACTACCGGCATAGGTGTGACATGGACATTAAACATGATCTTTGTTTTGTCCATGTTCATCTTAAGACCTATCCGTTGGGAGGCACTATTGAGGTCATTGAGCATAGTGCTTAAGTCCTCCAGCGACTCTGCCATAAGGACTATATCGTCGGCAAATCGAAGGTGAGTGATGTACTCGCCATTGTTGTTAATACCGTATCCTTTCCAGTCCAGTAGCTTGAAAACGTCTTCCAAAGCAGCGGTGAAGAGTTTCGGGGATATAACGTCACCCTGTCTTACACCTCTCTGCAGTTGGATAGGTTTCGAGCTCTGGTTCTCTACTCGGATAGCCATCGTAGCCCTACTGTACAAACACTTCAGCACTTCGATATACCGACAGTCAACTTGGCACCGCTGAAGGGACTGCAGCACCGCCCAAATTTCGACGGAATCAAAGGCTTTCTCATAGTCCACATACGCCAGGCAAAGTGGCAAATTGTACTCTTCAGTCTTCTGTACAATCTGCCGCAGGGTATGTATGTGGTCTATGGTACTGAAGCCTTTTCGGAAACCGGCTTGTTCGGGAGGCTGGAAGTCGTCGAGTCTGCGTGCGAGTCGATTCGTAATGACTCTCGAAAACAGCACGTAGACGCGGCTCAGAAGGGAAATCGGTCTGTAGTTCTTCAAGAGAGCGTTGTCGCCTTTCTTAAAGAACAAGACCACCGCACTTCTGCTCCACGCCTCCGGAGTAGTGCCACCATGGAGGACGGAATTGAAGAGCTTCTGAAGGACTTCAAGTACCGGTGTTCCACCCGCTTTCAGAAGCTCCGCTGTAATTCCATCCTCGCCTGGGGCCCTGCCGTTTTTAAGGTGCTGGAGAGCCATTCTAATCTCGCTTAGACTGACGTCCGGGATATCATCGGAATAGTGTCGGATAAGACTTGCTCTTGGATCGTTACACTTACGTGTGGCTCCAACGATGATGTGTACAGCTGCCCATAGAACCTCTCAATCTCACTCAAAATCTCAGGTGTCCCGGAAACGATGCTGCCACACTCAGTCTTCAGCTTTGACAGTTGGCTCTTACGGGCAGACAGATCTCTGGCAAAGACTTTGGAGCCCTGGTTCCGCTCGATCGCTTCTTTAATACGAGCAGTATTAAAGTTGCGTAAGTCTCGCCGCATGCATTTGGAGATCTGTCTGTTCAGTTGCCTGTATGCTGTCAAGTCTGTTGACGATTGCAGCCTCATCTCCCGTCTAACAGCCATGAGATTAAGAGTGTGATCGGAGAGTTTTTGTGTTCTTCTGCGGCGGGTCTTGCAGAACTTAGCTCCGACCGCATGGACAGTTTCCACGAGCTTGTCATTCATATCGTCCACTGCATTGCAATCTTGTAGGCACTGAAAGCGGTTGTGTAACTCGAGCTGAAAGTTTTCGGGATTCTGGATTAGAGCACGAACGGCAATCATGTTCTAAAATCGGTTAATATCGAGAAATAAATTAATGACTAAAAATTTCGAAAAAAGTGTCTTTTTTACATAACTTTTAAATTTATAGTCTCATCATTTTTTTATAATAGATTTTATTATTCTTAAAATATCTCGTCAGATGCTACCAATTACATCAAAATCGGTTGATCCTTTCGAAAGTTATCGTTGTCAAAAAAATTCAAATAGTCTTTTTTTAATAACTTCGAAATTTCTACTCGGATCGTTTTTAATGTAATCAGTTGACTAGTTCGTATATTAGTTTACATATAAATTAAACCTTGTAGTAGTGGTGCAAAGAATATCCACCGCCCCATACCGTCCCGTGGGGGTCGTAAGAGGCGGCAGAGAGAAACTGAACCAGGAGATGGGCAGCAGCATCTTCCTCGTAACAAGTTGTTGTTAACTACTCAAAATAATAATAAATTCCCGTTGACAACCAGCTCGCCAAGCGTGTCAACTATGGCAAAATCCCCCTATGAGGCAATCTATAGGGGAGGCCTATGTTCAGCAGTGGATTTTTATAGGCTGTGATGATGGTGATGACATAAAAGTTGTTTTTTTTTTATGAGTTACGTAAAATTTTCAGTCTGTCCTGCTTAGGTTTGCCATAGTTGCCACACTAGGCAATCATGTTCTAAACCAGTTTGTCTTTTATTATTTATGCTGTAATCAGGAAAATGCCGCTGCCCATCTCCATTTTCAAATCCCTCTATGTCGTCTTTTACGACATCAAAGGGTAGATATGGTAACCGCATAATAAAATCCATTACTTTGTTCTTCGTTTGTATCATCAACTACATATAAAAATATAAAATTTTAAAAATTTATTGTTACCCAGCTAAGCATCCAACAACCAATTAAAGAGGAATGGCCCAGCTTAGTAAAAGAGAACATCAAACCACCAGAAGAACCTACACCCTCCCCGGTTTTAAATGAACCAAGAATTATCCCAGAAGAAATACCAAATGTTGATGGCAATGAAGAATTGGATTTAGACGACACAGTTATCACAGGTAATTCTAGTTTAGTTACTGGCTTAATTTTAGTTAGAATTATAGTATAACTGTTCTCGTAATAGATTTGACATATATTATAATAATGTGTTCAGTGACAGTGTGTGATATTAGAGCAATTTTTTTACGTTTACCTTCGTTGTTTTTTCGTAAATATTTTTTTAAACTAGAAAGTTTCAAAACTAAATATAATTGCCCAGTTATATGCCACATACAGACATAGCCACAATCCTTCCTATGTACCTATATTGTTGTTAATAAAAAAAATCGTTCCAGTTTTGGAGGAGGGAACTGGAGAATACGAGATGATTATTTAATCAATTTTTCGTAGGTATAACCAGTTCAAGCAGCATTGTTCCCATTTGGTGCTCTAGTTTGGCTATTGAAGCACAACGCGATAACAATAGATCTTAAATATGTTAAAAATTAATTAGCCAAAACCCGCGTAAAAATAATCATTTAAATTATAATTATTTTCATATAAATTACCTATTTCTATCGCTCTCCCTCAATTGTGTCATATTGAGATGATCCAAGGGCCACCCCAGCCGCACCTTAACCTACTGTCGCTGATATTACTAGATACATGCTTTCATATTTTTAATATATTAACATAAGTCAAAGCCAAATCATAAAACGGTGACTTATCATAAAATGCTCAGGCAGATACGATCTGTCCAATTCTAGACTGCCATCTATACTAAGTAATGATATATGTCTGACTTTTCCCAAAGTAGTTTCTTACGACACCCACGAGACGAAATTTGATAATATGGACTCTCTTCTCATCTTCTCATTTTTTTCTAAACTGAATATTTTGCTCGAGAGACACTTCCAAAGTATTAAAATGTATCCCCTTGTAACTTCTAAAATAAGAGAATGATAAAACTAAAAAAAAATATATATGATGTTTATTACCATGTTAACTTCACCGAAAATTGGTTTGAACGAAATCTAGTAGGTAAGTAGTTTTTTTTAATACGCCTTTAACCGCAATTTACCTTTCATTCAATCAACTCAAATATAAAAATAAAAAACAACATTTAATTTCATAAACATAAACCTTATGCACAAACCATGAACCATTATTTTCTAATAATAAATCTGTAAAAGGTGCCTAAGTAAATAATAATTATAACTCGCGCGGGGAGTAGCTTGATCGGCAACGGGTGCGGAGCGCGCTTAGGGGTGGGTGCGCTTCACCGACCGGGCAGACTAGCTTGCAACATATCTATTTATTTTTGGCCTGTGGGGCAGACACGTGAGTAGGCATGTCGATTCACTCTTAAAAAATCGATCTCTGAATCGATATGAATCGAAGATACTGGAATCGATTATCGATTAAATCGAGGAATAAAAGATCGATTTTTGATTAATCGCGACATTTTCAAACGTGAAATTTCAAGAATTTGCGATTTTTTCTTTAATTGAACTTTAATATTTTTTTAAATAAAATATTAGTTATCTTATTAATGACCATTACTAATATTCCTTTTAACCGCTCCTAGTAAGCTTGAAATGCTTTTGTTAGCAATAGTTCGCACATACGCCACTCGATCCCTTTTTCTACAAAGTGATTCCATGTATCACTTTTATTGACATTTTAGGCTAAAAACAATATCAATACTTTCACTAAAAATTCAATACTTTAACAAAAGTGCAAACTGCAACATACATTTCTCGATAAATCAATTTCAATCAAATAGCTCACTATTTATCAAATTGAAATGAATGGTACACGAACACAATACTGGTTATTTCCTTACTATAAACTTCAACATATAATATTTATTTACAGTATCTAGTTATTTAAAAAGTACTCTGTCTGTAATTACAGCCCACAGTATGCATGTTTTTGATAATAAATGAAGTACATTCACAAGTTCACACTTCAAACAGGTTCACAGCTATAATATTATATTTTAGTATGTATATGTAGTCTTTGTTCACAGCACAGATTAAGATAGACCAACATTCCACAGGTAAGATTAGAATTATAATTTTAGAAATGAAAATGAAATGACAACTTTTCGATATTATTGGATGCGTTCATAAATATTTATTTTGTTCAAATATATATTGCGTTCAAATGATCAACCAAGTACGACCCGTACGTGCGTACGTTTTTGCATGCGTTAAAAAACTGCGGTGTCTTACCCAGACAGTTTTAGAATTTTATCGCTAATTCTTGAATCGGATGAATCAGTCCGATTCGAGAGGTTTTTGGATCGATTCAGTGAATCGATGCGGTGCTCCGGATCGATCTAAAAATCGATTATTTTACTCTAAAGAATCGATTTTTCGATTAATCCATTTTAGATTGACATGCCTACACGTGAGGGCAGACGTCGATGACACTCGAGCGCGCGGAGCTAATTTTTTAATTTTCTAAATATTGTACGTTTACGATTTGATATTGTTGTCGTTGGATAAAATTAATTTCAAATACTTACATCGAAATTATTCTTTTAAACTCATTTACTGTCTAGAAATATGTAAAACATGCACTTGGCCGCTTTTTAGTAGTATAGTTGCAGCACGAATGGGTCAGCTCGACCGGGGTAGGACCACGCTTTCACAGAAGCCAGCGTAAAATAGTAGCTTAATGCTGCTGTGTTTCGTATGGTGAGGGTAGAGAAACGGAGACCCTTTTTACTGAAAACAAGGCATTCCATCTTAGTCCTTACGTTTGATAACGCATCTGCATTTTGATTCGTAATCGAGGATAGATGTAGATGTCTATGGGCCACAGCAAGCACTTACCATCAGGTGGACTGTGTGCACGTTTGTCACCCTATCCTATATAAAAAAAAAGTTTGCATACATGAATTTCCATACAGACCCGGAACAATTATTTGCATTCCATAAAGTAACATTTAAAAAAAATTAAGTAAAAATTAAGGTTTGTGTATATGTAAACAGAAAAACTATGTATATATAAACAGAAAAACTTATTTAAAATACAAATTTTCAAGTTTAAGTTCACCTTAGTCTGTATCTGGTGAGCTTTCAACCTTCATTTGAATTGAAATGAAATGAAATGAATGATTTTTGTTCAATATAGATTATTGTATAATACTTATTAAAACTAATTTCTTTATTTACCACTGGTTCGCAAAATAACCTCTGTCCTGGGAAGAACCAGCAAGAAACCCAACGGAACTGAGACAGTTGCCCAAAAGCGGCCATTAGTCCACCGCACTTCTCCAATGCGTGTTGGCAGACTTCATATGCCCTCAAAACATTAATATTCCTTAGTCATGCATCATGATGTTTTACTTCAACGCCGAGCATGTGAAAATTAACACTTAAAATTGCAATTCACAATTTCATTGATGCCGGTGTAGAGCGAACTGTTACTATATGTATATCCTGAAGGTAATTTATATTTCCTAAGCATCAAAATAAATGAAAAAATGTTTATTGCAACAACCCCAACAATATATATATATATATATATATATATATATATATATATATATATATATATATATATATATATATATATATATATATATATATATATATATATATATATATATTGTAGCGGCGCTATCGTCGCGCCATAAACAAAACACACCGACGATGCTTAGATCGCGTTATCAAAGTTCCGAGACAGCTCTGAATTACCACATAGAGCGTTGGCCGCTCCCCGGGCTAATCATTTTGCTCAACGGAGATTTCCCCTTTTTCTTCCACGGCCAACCACATAATATATCATATGTGATATAATATATTATGTGGATATGGCATAGCTAATGTAAATGCTAGCTAATGTAAATTTAACAAGCTTTTGTTGATGAATAAATATAAACAAAACAAAAAACTTGTCTTACTCTCTCTGAATTAAAATTTCCTCCCTGTATTACTATAATTTGCTGTGTGGGCAGCGGCCTAAAATACTGTCACTCCCTTTTTTCCCGTGGATGTCGTACGAGCCGACAGATGGGAAATGCCTTATAAAAAAAGGAGAACTTAAGGCTTCCAATGGATGGCGGCATAACCTTCCCAGTCTTCGTCAGACCAAAATTGCCCAGACCTGTGATGGACAGCAGCGTCACAGGTGCCACGTGTCTGGCACTGCGATCGCCAACCCACGTGCTCAGCGTGGCGGTTAAGGGCAAATCCTCCAATGAGTAGCACCACAAAAACACGGCCCCCAGTTCCCGGTCGCCCCATTATTCCTGGACGTGGTGGCGGTCATGGCAACGGTGGGACAGGGGGTGCCAAGAATCCCCGGGAGAGGACAGGTTACCACCACAGGTTCTCGAAGTTGTCCAGGAATATACCTACCTCGGGCAGATCCTCGAAAAGGAAGCCGATCGGAGGATACAGTTAGGCTGGGCAGCATTTAGAAAGCTCCGTCGGGTTTTCTCGTCGCCCATACCGCAAAGACTGAAGACAAAACTCTTCAATCAGTGCGTTCTGCCCGTACTCACTTATGGTGTCGAAACGTGGACACTGGCGATACGCCTGCTCCAAAAGCTGAAAGTCGCTCAGCGAGCAATGGAAAAAGCTATGCTTGGAGTTTCTCTAGTTGACAATGCTGCCCTTCTTATGAAGAGTGCAATAACTTGGTTTAAGCTACTTTCGAGATAATCGCAGTTAAAGATTTAATTCTTGTTTCGTCTGTATCTTCGTAACTATGATAGCTATTTGCTTGTAACTTTCACTGTACGACAGATAAAATGATGTAGAATTCTTTGTTGTATATGATATTTGTACGTATATTTATATAGACTTCAAAAACACAATAGTGTATTTATCTGTAGGACTGTTAATTGATTTGATAAAGAGTTACTAATCATAACCGCAATAAGTAGACTACTTATTGCAGTTATCGTTAGTAAACCGACAAATTGCATTTTTGAGTAGCATATTAAACTGTATGTCCCGTAGTTTCTTTCCAACCATAAGTGCAATAAATGTCTTAGTTATTGTGCCTTTAATTAGTACAGTATTTTAATCAGACACAATGCAGCCATGGTTGATTGCAAGAATATTATAAGTTTACATAAAACGTAAAACATAATTACTATGTATGAAAATGTTTATTAATTTTTTTTAGTGGTAGAGCCATGCGGCAGCTTTGCTGTTGCACGTATGGGCCGGCTCAAACCGGGGTGGTACCACGACCTCACAGAATACCGGCGTGAAGTGGAAGTTCTGCTTCCGCGTTTCGTCGGTGAGTGCAGGTGGCCGGAGGCCCAAATCCCCCCCCCCCCCATCAACATGGTAGCGGAATTAAATAAAGATAGACTACCCCAGGAGGGTACCAGCACCCCTGGAGAATCCCTCGCTGAGCATCCACGACCATGTTTCTCCACTTCTGAGCGTGGGTGCTCAGGCTGCCCCGCGTATTCTGGGGGGGGGCGAAATTCCGCTCAAGACTACAACTGCTCGGGGCAAACGGAGCAACAAGACCAAGGCGACCCCTGCCACGCTGTCCGTGAATTTCTGCAATATCAGGGGACTTCACTCTAACCTAAACGCCGTCCACTACCATCTCGAGACGGCGAGGCCGGCTCTGCTCTTTCTGACCGAGACGCAGGTGTCCTCTCCGGCTGATGTTTCGTATCTCTCCTACCCGGGGTACAAACTGGAACACTCCTTTGTGCCTCGGGCTGGAGTTTGCGTTTACGTCAGAGAGGACATCTGTTCTCGACGCCTCGGCAGACTTGAAGGTTCGGACCTGTCCATCCTTTGGCTACGCGTAGACAGCGACGACCATCCGCGCGTCTACGGGTGCCTCTATAGGTCCCACAGCGGTAATGCCGAAACAGACCGACTCTTCGACCACGTCCAAATGGCTGCAGATTCGTTGCTACAGCAGATCCCCTCTGCAGAGATCGTGATCCTCGGCGACTTTAACGCCCATCACGCCGAATGGCTCGGTTCACGTTTAACCGATCATGCGGGGAGATCTGTTCATGATTTTGCCTTGGCATATGGTCTGACACAACTGGTTACTTCGCCTACGCGGATTCCAGATGTGGAGGATCATGCACCTTCCCTGTTGGACCTTCTGCTGACCTCTCACCCGGACGGATATCAGATTTCCGTCGACGCCCCTTTAGGCTCCTCGGACCATTGTCTGGTCCGGAGTGTTGTGCCACTCACGCTGAAATCGCGGTTGCATTCTGCAGGCTGCCGCCGTGTTTGGCACTATAGGTCAGCCGATTGGGATGGGATGCGGTCTTTCTTTGCATCCTACCCTTGGGGGCGGGTTTGCTTCTCGCCGGATGATCCCAACGTTGTTGCGGATTCTGTTACTGATGTGGTACTTCAGGGTATGGAACTTTTTATTCCTTCCTCTGTGGTGCCCATTGGAGGCAAATCTCAGCCATGGTTTGGTCGCTCCTGTAAAATAGCATCATGCTATAAGCAGGAGTGCTACCAAGCCTGGGTTGATGCATCAGCGTCCCGGGATGTAAACACTAGCGCTCTAAAAAAGAAGTATAATTCCGCCTCTAGGTCCTTCAAAAGAGTCATTGCCAAGGCAAAGTCAGAGCACATAGGCAGAATTGGCGAGAGACTCGTTTGCCTTCCTTCTGGAACCCGTGCATTCTGGTCTCTCGCCAAGGCTGTCCAGGGGAATTTCTGTCAGCCATCTCTTCCATCTCTGCACAGGGAGGACGACTCACTGGCCCATACTGCAAAGGAGAAAGCCGATCTTCTAGGCTCCTTCTTTGCGTCTAACTCGACTCTCGATGACGGGGGGAGTACGCCGCCGACCATCCCGCGGTGTGAGTGCTCCATGCCGGAAGTGCAGTTCACACAGCGCTCGGTTCGCAAAGCACTCCTCTCCCTGGACATCCACAAGTCGAGTGGGCCTGACGGAATCCCCCCAATTGTGCTGAGGACGTGTGCTCCAGAGTTGGCACCGGTTTTAACGCGTCTTTTCCGGTACTCCTACTCCCTAGGCGTAGTCCCAAAATCATGGAAGACTGCTTTCGTCCACCCGATCCCTAAAAAAGGCGACCGCTCAGACCCGTCCAACTACCGGCCAATCGCCATCACCTCCTTGTTCTCCAAAACAATGGAGTCCATTGTAAACTGCCAGCTCATGAGGTACCTTGAGGATCACCAGCTGATTAGTGACCGCCAATACGGTTTTCGCCGTGGTCGGTCAGCTGGTGATCTTCTGGTCTACCTCACTCACAGATGGGCGGAGGCAGTAGAGTTCAAGGGGGAGGCATTGGCCGTTAGTTTGGACATTGCGAAGGCCTTCGATCGGGTTTGGCACAAAGCGCTTCTTTCGAAGCTCCCTTCCTATGGGCTTCCCGAGAAATTGTGCGATTGGATCACCAGCTTTCTTGCAGATCGGAGCATCAAGGTCGTTGTAGACGGTGCAAGCTCCGATTGCAAGCCTATTAATGCTGGTGTTCCACAGGGCTGCGTGCTATCGCCAACGCTGTTTCTTCTGCATATCAATGATATGTTGCATACCCGTAACATTCATTGCTATGCAGATGACAGCACTGGTGATGCTCTTTACACCGGCCGAGCCAATATTTCTCGGGAAAACGTCTCCGAGTGCCGGGACAAACTTGTGTCTGAAGTCGAGTCTTTGCTGAACAGAGTCTCGGATTGGGGACGACTAAATCTAGTCCAGTTTAACCCCCAGAAGACACAAGTTTGCGCGTTAACCGCTAAAAAGAACCCCTTTGTCGTATCCCCTCAGTTTCAAGGCACTCCCCTTGTTGCCTCAGCCAGTATCGGAATCCTCGGCGTCGACATATCGAGTGACGTGCAGTTTCGTGGTCACTTGGAAGGGAAGGCCAAATTGGCCTCTAAAAAGCTTGGCGTGCTCAGCAGAGCGGGGCAGTATTTCATGCCGGCACACCGCCTGCAACTTTACAAGGCGCAGGTTCGACCGCACATGGAATACTGTTCCCATCTCTGGGCTGGGGCTCCCCAGTACCAGCTCCTTCCACTTGACCGCATCCAGCGCAGAGCGGCTCGAATCGTCGACGACCGAGTGCTTTCCGATCGGCTCGATTCACTGGCGTTGCGAAGAGATGTTGCATCTCTTTGCGTATTTTATCGCATCTATCACGGGGAGTGCTCTGAGGAATTGTTCGGATTAATCCCAGCCGCCAAATTTCGTGAACGCACGACACGGCAAACGTCCCGATACCATCCACACCATCTGGATGCTTGGCGCTCCACCACTGTACGTTTCACAAGGAGCTTTCTTCCACGTACAACCTCTCTGTGGAATAGTTTATCACCGGCGATTTTTCCGGACCGATACGACCTGGGGACCTTCAAGAAAAGAGCTTACTCCTTTCTAAAGGGCCGGCAACGCACCCGCAATTCTCCTGGTGTTGCGGTTGATCATGGGCGGCGGTAGTCACTTAACATCAGGTGAGCCGCATGCTCGTTTGCCCCCTCTTCTATAAAAAAAAAAAAAAAAAAAAAAAAAACCTGTTGTGAAAAATGTTACAAAATATCACTTTATCACCTAAAAATAAAAATTTCCCTTTAGGCCACTTGAAGTGTTTTTTTTTCACGAAAATTATGTAATCACGACTTAAGGAACTTTGCAATTGCACATATTAAAAGCAAGATAAGTAACTTTAAAAAATCAACTAATCGTTTGGACAATTTTTATTTTTTTCCTAGTATATAAAAAAATGTTATACTTTATCTATTAAGGCAGATTATGAGATCAATCTTTAAGTCAATCTTAATTACTTAAAGTTCAACGTTAAGAAAACGTTGGAATCTGAGTAAAATGTATGTTTGACATGTCTGAGTTTAATGTATCATCTTAGTTTTTAGTCACTGTGTAAATAAAACTTATTGGGAGCATGTTCGCGGCGATAATGTAATATTGTTGGGTTGAAACTTTGAATATTGTGTCCAGTGATTTAAAAAACGTATGTCGCACAACAAATAAAACCTTCCACGCTTCGGCGATAGTTGCTGAAATCACATCAACCCTTGCAAATGAAAAATTAATAAAAAACGCCCGTAGATTCAGGAAAACTAATAACGGAACTTTTCTCAATACGTCACTCATTGGTCTCACTGGCCCCGCAAAGCCTATATACATCTCTGAGTATTTTACTCCAAATGCAAGAAATCTTTTTTACCTATCTAGAAAATATGCCAAAGAAAATGGGATATAAATATTGCTGGATATCCTATGGAAAAATCTATATGCGCAAAAATGAGGGAAAACAAGCACTAAAAATAGATAATGAAGAGGAATTAAAGAAATTATTGAACTTACAAAAGTGACTAGTAATAAGTGTGATAATGTCTCTTATTAGTTTTAGTTCCATTGTTATTCAAAACTAATTTAATATTTTTAAATAATGTTTACCTATTTTTGCCGTGTATAAAATGTAACTTGCTCTTAACTGTTCAGTATACTCACCTAATACTTATTTCACTTATTTACATAATACATTCAAACACAACACAACTCAATCACACACTCATTAATAGTAAACACTCACTCTCAATTGTTATATTTTTATTCAAAACTAAATTAATATTTTTAAATAATATTTATCTACTTTTGCTGCGTATAAAATGTAAATCACTTTTAAGTGTTCAGCATACTCACCTCGTACATATTTCACTTATTTACATAATACACTCGAACACAACACAATTCAACCACTCATTCATTAATATTAAACACACACTCTTAATTGTTATATTTTTATTCAAAACTAATTTAATATTTTCAAATAATATTTACCTATACTTGCCGTTTATAAAATGTAAATCACTTTTAACTGCCCAGAATACTCACCTCATACTTATTCCACTCATTTACATAATAGATTCAAACACAACACAGCTTAATCACTCACTCATTAATAGTAAACACACACTCTCAATTGTTATATTGTATATACGATCCATTAACTATAGCTTTAAAATTAACAATACCACTCCAAGTGATTATTTTATACTGTTAGTTAAAGAATTTAAGTTAAAAGCACACTATGTAACGTCTTTAAATAAATTACAAATACTTAGTTATGGGCTATTACTTATAGTAGTTGCTTTACATATTTATTGCACACAATTTAACTTTTTGTACTCTATTACTAATATAATTAAAAGGCGATAACACAAAAAACTTAAGCGATGTAGTTGACCAATTTACAATATCAAACTCATCACTACTTTACGACCTGGATAATTTGTCTAGGTTAATATCTGATCAAAAACATAAGTTAATAATAATGCATCAAAACATTAGAAGCATACCTCGCAACATAGATGAACTTAAAGTTCTAATACATAAGTCAGCTTTAGAATGGGACTTAATTCTTCTTACAGAATATGGGTTGCCGTCCACTCACTATATTCCGATAATGGATGGCTATAACTATTGTAAAACTTATAATAACGCAAACCAAAATGAGGGTGTAGTGGTGTATTTCAAAAAATCTTTGAATATAACCTGGCAGGAGCTGTCAATATCAGATTGTAATTGTATTCTTCTAAAAATATGTAAGGATACTATAGTCATTGTAATTTATAGACCAGTTGGATTTAAGGATCCCACAAGTTTTATTGAATCACTTACTAATACGCTTGATCAGTATTCACATTATAAAACAATAATTATAATTGGCGATATGAATATAGATATTTTTATACATAGTAAAGACTCCTACTCTACATATTACTTAAATAGTCTGGCGTCTAAATATATGTTACCAGCCCACACCTTCCCTACCCATGGCAAAACGTGTCTAGATCACGTCATATTGAAAACAAAACTTCGGTTAACCTGCTACGTTGCGGAGACTTCCATTACTAATCATGATACTCTTATATTTCTATTAGAGGCTACTCTAGATACACGTAGTTTGCCGCCGAAAATTAGAGAACGTGTAAATTACGATAATTTAGATAGTTACCTTCTCACTTTAGACTTTAAAAGTATTTATTCTATGGTAGATGTTGACTCAGCAGCTACATTCCTATTAGAATCCCAAAGTAATGCTTTAAAAATGAATATTAAAACAATTAAAGTTTCTAATCGCAAAATTATTAAAAAGCCCTGAATTCCCTGGATTCCCAGGTATTTTGAGATGCTTAAGATATCGCGACAAATTACACCAAACATGTAAAAAATATCCGCATGATGACGTAATCGTAACTACATAACGTTACTGTAATTACTGTAAAGAACTACTTAAAAAACTGAAAAAAGAATATGAAAAAGCAGAATTAACATCAGCACTTAAAACAAGCAATAAAAACTTTGGAACACAATTAAAACAGTCACAAATACGAATAAATTAAATAATAATGCCGATATATTATTAAACAAATGTGACCCTAAAGCTTCAGTTAATTATGTTAATACATTTTTGTAAATATAGGTAAATCTTTGGCGGAAAAACACCACGTTAATAAAAACATTCGTAGCATTTTTCCTACAAACATATATCAACACTCCATGGTACTTATTGACACGGACGAACATGAAATAGAGACAATTATTTTAAATATGAAATCTGATTGTAGCGTAGGTAGAGATACTATTTCTACTTTATTTCTAAAAAGGTATAGACATTTACTAGTTCCTCCTGTTACATATACAGGTTGTCCGGTAATGAATGGATAACCTTGAAATGTCTTATACTACAACTTATGGCCGTTCTGAAAAAAATACGAAACATAATATATCACAAGTAGTACTTTTGATATATATTTTTTTAAAGAAAAGTCGATTTTTTTCTATCTTATTTTACTGTCTTGAGCACTATGACCAAAAATGAATGATTTCTATTGGTTTTTTGTTGTTTTATTATTATACACTAACTGTGCTGATAGATAAAAAGTAAACAATATGAATAGCTTTTGCAGTTTTTATTAAAAAAAATTCGCAAATTAATTTATTTCCGAAAAACATGCAAAAAATATTATTTAAGCGAAGTTCAAACCCCTTGGGTATGAAAAAATGTATGAATGTATGGGTGACCAATAATTTTACAATAATGTCGGTTTCGTGTAGATTTTGTAATGGTATAATTCATAAATGTATCTTCCATAAATAGTGACTCATTGCCATTAATGTAGAAAAGGAGAAAATTTGACTAAGTAACAAAATTTGCAATATGGGGAACATTTTTTGAATTGAATTGTCTCTGATCATTGGAAATTAATAAAAACACATCAGGAGTTGATCATACATGAAAACAGCTATTTTTAAGCAAATTGAAACCAAATTAAGTATTAGAAATTAACTTATTGAAATGTAATAAAATAACCAATTTAAATGTTAAAATGGTTACTTTACTAGCGTACAATGGGTCGTGTGACCTTCATACTTGCTACCTGCTGTTCTTTAGAAAGGAGTAAGCTCTTTTCTTGAAGGTCCCCAGGTCGTATCGGTCCGGAAAAATCGCCGGTGATAAACTATTACACAGGGAGGTTGTACGCGGAAGAAAACTCCTTTTGAAACGTACGGTGGTGGACTGTCAAGCATCCAGATGTTGTGGATGGTATCGGGACGTTTGCCGCGTAGTGCGTTCACGAAATTTGGCGGCTGCGATTAATTCGAACAATTCCTCAGAGCACTCTCCATAGTATATACGAAAGAAAATGCAAAGAGATGCAACATCTCTTCGCAGTGCCAGTGAATCGAGCCGATCGGAAAGCACTCGGTCGTCGACGATTCGAGCCGTTCTGCGCTGGATGCGGTCAAGTGGAAGGAGCTGGTACTGGGGAGCCCCAGCCCAGAGATGGGAACAGTATTCCATATGCGGCCGAACCTGCGCCTTGTAAAGTTACAGGCGGTGTGCCGACATGAAATACTGTCCCGCTCTGCTGGGCACGCCAAGCTTTTTAGAGGCCAATTTGGCCTTCTCTTCCAAGTGACCGCGAAACTGCACATCACTCGATATGTCGACGCCGAGGATTCCGATACTGGCTGAGGCTACAAGGGGAGTGCCTTGAAGCTGAGGAGATACGACAAAGTGGTTCTTTTTAGCGGTTAACGCGCAAACTTGTGTCTTCTGGGGGTTAAACTGGACTTGATTTAGTCGCCCCCAATCCGAGACTCTGTTCAACAAAGACTTTAGACACAAGTTTGTCCCGGCACTCGGAGACGTTTTCCCGAGAAATATTGGCTCTGCCGGTGTAAAGAGCATCACCAGTGCTGTCATCTGTATAGCAATGAATGTTACGGGTTTGCAACATATCATTGATACGCAGAAGAAACAGCGTTGGCGATAACACGCAGCCTTGTGGAACACCAGCATTAATAGGTTTGCAATCGGAGCTTGCACCGTCTACAACGACCTTGATGCTCCGATCTGCAAGAAAGCTGGTGAACCAATCGCACAATTTTTCGGGAAGCCCGTAGGAAGGGAGCTTCGAAAGAAGTGGTTTGTGCCAAACCCAATCGAAGGCCTTCGCAATGCCAAACTAAGGGCCAATGCCTCCCCGTTGGACTCTACTGCCTCCGCTCATCTGTGAGTTAGGTAGACCAGAAGAGCACCAGCTGACCGACCACGGCGAAAACCGTATTGGCGGTCACTAATCAGCTGGTGATCCTCAAGGTACCTCAGTAGCTGGCAGTTTACAATGGACTCCATTGTTTTGGAGAACAAGGAGGTGATGGCAATAGGCCGGTAGTTGGACGGGTCTGAGCGGTCGCCTTTTTTAGGGTTCGGGTGGACGAAAGCCGTTTTCCATGATTTTGGGACTACGCCTATGGAGTAGGAATACCGGAAAAGACGCGTTAAAACCGGTTCCAACTCTGGAACACACGTCCTCAGCACAATTGGGGGAATTCCGTCAGGCCCACTCGACTTGTTGATGTCCAGGGAGAGGAGTGCTTTGCGAACCGAGCGCTGTGTGAACTGCACTTCCGGCATGGAGCACTCACACCGCGGGATGGTCGGCGGCGTACTCCCCCCGTCATCGAGAGTCAAGTTGGACGCAAAGAAGGAGCCTAGAAGATCGGCTTTCTCCTTTGCGGTGTTGGCCAGTGAGTCGTCCTCCATGTGCAGAGATGGAAGAGATGGCTGACAGAAATTCCCCTGGACAGCCTTGGCGAGAGACCAGAATGCACGGGTTCCAGAAGGAAAGCGAACTAGTTTCTCGCCATTTCTGCCTATGTGCTCTGACTTTGCCTTGGCAATGACTTTTTTGAAGGACCTAGAGGCGGAATTATACTTATTTTTTAGAGCGCTGGTGATTACATCCCGGGACGCTGATGCATCAGCCCAGGCTTGGTAGCACTCCTGCTTATAGCATGATGCTATTTTACAGGAGCGACCAAACCATGGCTGAGATTTGCCTCCAATGGGCACGACAGAGTAAGGAATAAAATGTTTCATACCCTGAGGTACCACGTCAGCGACAGAATCCGCAACAACGTTGGGATCGTCCGGCGAGAAGCAAACCCGCCCCCAAGGGTAGGATGCAAAGAAAGACCGCATCCCATCCCAATCGGCTGACCTATAGTGCCAAACACAGCGGCAGCCTGCAGAATGCAACTGCGATTTCAGCGTGAGTGGCACCACACTCCGGACAAGACAATGGTCCGAGGAGCCTAAAGGGGTGTCGACGGAAATCTGATATCCGTCCGGGTGAGAGGTCAGCAGAAGGTCCAACAGGGAAGGTGCATGATCCTCCACATCTGGAATCCGCGTAGGCGAAGTAACCAGTTGTGTCAGACCATATGCCAAGGCAAAATCATGAACAGATCTCCCCGCATGATCGGTTGAACGTGAACCAATCTATTCGGCGTGATGGGCGTTAAAGTCGCCGAGAATCACGATCTCTGCGGAGGGAATCTGCTGTAGCAACGAATCTGTCCATTTGGACGTGGTCGAAGAGTCGGTCTGTTTCGGCATTACCGCTATGGGACCTATAGGGGCACCCGTAGACGCGCGGATGGTCGTCGCTGTCTACGCGTAGCCAAAGGATGGACAGGTCCGAACCTTCAAGTCTGCCGAGGCGTCGAGAACAGATGTCCTCTGTGACGTACGCAAACTCCAGCCCGAGGCACGAAAGAGTGTTCCGGTTTGTACCCGAGGTAGGAGAGATACGAGACATCAGCCGGAGAGGACACCTGCGTCTCAATCAGAAGGGGCAGAGCGGGCCTCGCCGTCTCGAGATGGTAGTTGACGGCGTTTAGGTTAGAGTGAAGTCCCCTGATATTGCAGAAATTCACGGACAGCGTGGCAGGGGTCGCCTTGGTTTTGTTGCTTCGTTTGCCCCGAGCAGTTGTAGTCTTGAAGCGAAATCCCCCCCCCCCCCCCCCGCAGAATACGCGGGGCAGCCTGAGCACCCAAGCTCAGAAGTGGAGAATCATGGTCGTGGATGCTCAGCGAGGGATTCTCCAGGGGTGCTGGTACCCTCCTGGGGTAGTCCTATCATCATTTAATTTCGCCACCATGTTGATGGGGGGGGGGGGGGGATTTGGGCCTCCGGCCACCTGCACTCTCCAGACGAAACGCGGAAGCAGAGCTTCCACTTCACGCCGGTATTCTGTGAGGTCGTGGTACCACCCCGGTTTGAGCCGGCCCATACGTGCAACAGCAAAGCTGCCGCGTAGCTCTACCACGGCTATCTGCGGTTTGCATACATTTACGACAAGCAAAGAGATTTAAATTCTATCTAATACCTTTAAATAAGCAATTCTTTTTTTGTATATATTAGAATACGAAGGTAAATTTTGCTAGTGTTTCGAAGATTACTATAGCTCAAATGAGAAATCGGCGGCCCCGAATCCGTGGTTCGAATCCGAATGACTTCGGCCGACTTTTTTTCAAGTTCCCTTTTCTTGTGAGAAAATCTATTATTTCGAGCCCTTTTTTAGTATTTTTTTAAAAACACGAAAACTCAAATTAAAACTAATTGAACTCATGATTTTTATTTAAACCCGTTCAGTTTTTTTTTACTATGTTGGTAAGATCGAAAAATATTATTCGTATTACATCGGTATGTAATTTGTATCTAAATATAATTTCCAAAAAACACGATTTCCAAAAAAAATACCGAGCAAAGCTCGGTCATCCAGGTACTATAATACTTAAATGTCTTTGACGACAAGTGACATAATTATTCAATTTGTATGTGTTTCTTTGCAATTTTATTATACTTATTGCATAGTGTTTGCCATAGGTATCATACGTAATATTATTTATCTTATGATCATACTTTGATTGCTAGGTGATAGACCGAAATTTATTTTGCCAAAATATAAAATTATGGAATAGCTGATGTTGATTTTTAAGACTTCATAAAAGGACGAGATATATGGACACATTTGGCCCCATATAAATGTCATAGAAATCATTTCAACCATGACATATGTTGTAATTGAGTTTTATTGAAGTCGGTTGTACAAAATTTTCAATTTTACTACTTGTCTAGTAATAATATTAGTCCGTTAGAAAGTGTTCGTATTACTAATTCTAATTACTAATTTACCCGCGTTAGTTAGCTATTATCGTCCTATTTATTTTTCAGTGACTCTGAGCTTGACAAGCAATTACCGGACAGTAATATGCAGGGACGATGTACTCCTAATATTCGTCGAATGAATATTAGAGGTCTAACAGCGCTACATCGATGAAAGAAGGTGTAATAGTGGAGGGTTTCCATAAAAGCGTTGAAAAACATGACGTTAAATATCACATGCTGATTGGCGATGGCGACTCTGGTATCATAAATGGACTGTTGATTACTATGCCATACGGTTCTAACATCATGGCTAAAAAAGTTAAATGCAAAAATCACCTTTTCAGAAATTTTTGTTCCAAATTGAAGCAGTTGGGGAAGAAAACTAACAATCACTAAGGTTACTTACCAGTATATATAATACGTACAAAAAGGTTGTGAGCAATGTTTTGCGTCGCTTTTATGTGGTAGAGCCATGCTGCAGTTATATTAGTAGTATAGTTGTAGAATAAATGTACGAATGAGTCGGCTCGACCGGGGAAGGACCACGCTCTCACAGAATACCAGCGTCAAATAGTAGCTTAATGCTGCTGTGTTTGCTATGGTGAGTGTAGAGAACCGGATACACTTTTTACTGAAAACAAGGCATTCCACCTAAGTCCTCACAGATGACAACGCATCTGCATTTCGATTCGTAATCGAGGATAGATGTAGATGTCTATGAGCCACAGCAACCACTTACCATCGTCGGGTGGACTGTGTGTTCGTTTGTCATCCTATTCTATAAAAAAAATCAGTAGTTGACGCCGTGAAACATTGGAAGAACTAAGACATCACTGACGTGGAAAAAATTAAAAACATCAAAAATGACATAAAAATCGGTGCCAATCATGTTTTTAAGAAAAGAAAGAAGAGTTTTTGGCGTTTTTGCAAAAAACGAGGATGAAATAAAATAGTTAGAATTGGCTACTAGAGGTTAAAGAGACAATGATTTGTGGCACACTGAACGGAGAAAAAGGCTAACAGCATATACATTTGAAAAAATCGCAAACTGCGCCCCTACTGTATACTCATTTCAAAGGAAATACGGCAACCGAATATGGAAACCAACACGAATCGGACGCCATACGAGAATTTTCCACAACTACCATTCTAAAAGTTTCGGTGTGTGGACTATTCATTGATTAAGACGATTATTTTTTAGGGGCAAGTCCCGATGGGCTTACCGGAGATGACTCTCTAATTGGAGTCAAATGTCCTATTGCTTCTAATATGCCACCTGTGGAGGCCATAACTGAAAAAATTATCAAATTTTGTTTGATACGAGAAGGACAGATGATTTTAAAAATAAATCATGATTACTATTATCAGGTCCAGGGAAAATTACATATCACTGGTAGGCAATTTTGTTTTTTCATAGTATGGACGCTACATGTTTTGGCGTATGAAAAAATTAATTTTGGACAAAAAAATGCAGCCAAATCGTAACTCATTTTATTTTCAGTGTTTATTACCAAAACTGATTGACCCTCGAGTGTCTAGAAATATGGCAGCTCGAGAAAGAGTGTAATAAAGTAATATGTAGTTTAGCTTAGTCATTTTAGTTTAGTTAAGAAAAATAAAAACGCTCGAGTAAGTTTTTAAGTCAAAAATATAGATATTTAGATGCTAATAACTTATATCATACGTAATATTTCTTTAAAATTAAAACGTACGGACCTAGTTTTTTGTTATATCTACAACATTTCCAAAAATTATGAAAATTAGACTATTTTTACTGGTGGGAAAACGTTATTGCTTTTTGTATGAAAATTTACAGCTTCACAGTCCTCTTAATTATGTTTTCATCTAATGAATTTATACGTTCGTAGCTTCCTCGCTTGTCTCTTTCGTCATCAACTTCCTTACTGAGTGCCAAATTAATGTATCTATTAGTTGTTGACTTATATCCAAGTGTTGTCACAAAAACAACCTGACAAACTTCACATTTTGATAAAATACATTTCTTTCTTTGGCGGTTATACTGTGCATTTTTTCCCGGGTTTTTGCGGTATATGGTTCAACCATCCCTTTTATTAACAACCCTCTTGATTCCCAATTTAAATTTATGTACCGGTCGTGGATATTTGTTCAAATTTTTTCTGCAAACTTAGTCATACACTTTTTTTCACATTAATCATCACATAGTGGTAATAATGCTAACTCTGCATCAACAGTAGTTACGTTGTACCAGTTCTGGCGCACTTGTAGAAAGGTTGTACCAGTTCTGGCGCACTGAGTCACAAGTACGACGTTCGTCGACTCACGATCCTAAAAAAAAAAAAAAAAAAAAAAAAAAAGGTTTAGGCATGCTCTGATCACGAATCTGCGGTCCATTTTTGCGTAGGATGCACGGTTCCGGAGATGTGCAGATCAATTAACTCTTATCTAATTGATATCCGCTTCGAGCCTCCACCGTCATTAGCGCTCCATTGTTCTTATCTACTTATCTATTGTTCATTCAATACCGTCATTATCTATTCTTCCTCAGCGTGGTGATATTGTTATATACTCCTTTGTTCCTATCTACACTAATCTGACTCATTAATAAAACACATTACCCAATTTTGTTAAAATTTTTATTTATAAAATACAAAATCTTATTACTTATTATCTATAAAATAGGAGCGAAACATCTCATCCACTAAAATATCGTTGTACAATGTGTTCCCTGTAAATATACTCGTAAAACTATGCATTGAACATCCCTGAAACTTATATAGCAAATACATTAAGCAATATTCGCCACAAACTGAAGTCCACTCATTCTGAATCCTATCAACATTCCAGTTCCATCTTTTACAATTTCTTTTAAAAAACTCTAGATGATATCGTACAGGTGCCCGTCCGAATGAATCAAAATATTGACCGACGTCATTCGTATCGATATATAAAGCTACCCAATGTGACCCTGGTTTATCATCTGTATCCAAATTGCATATTATATACGTTGGTACGTGGGTGTACATGGGTAGTTTATTGGCAGCATAAACATTATTTTCTAGAGTGGGGTGAATCTTTTTCAGATGTTGTTGTACATCTAGTGTATCCATAATATTACTGCTATTAGTAGATTATTACAGTACCAATCTACTCAATGACTAATATAGGAATGATCAATTATAGTGATATCTAAATATTAAATTACATTCTTTGTGTTATACAAATCGTATTTGAGTCACCAATACACTGAACAAGACACGACAGGAAGGACGTAGGAATGTAGAGATAAGCAACAGAATGTAAGGTAAGCTTGTTGACGCATAAAGATACTATCAATTCTACTGCAGAAATTCTTTAGATTAGAATTATTACTCACTGGTACTATATAAGACCAAGCAACTGCAGTCATGGAGTTAGTGTATGGTCGTTTGACCGCAGTGGATCTATCAATACTACATTTGTGTTACTTCAACGCATCAAAGGCCATGGATGTAAGTGTTTATTCTATTGACAAACTTACTTTTCTTTCTGTTATTTTCTTACGTGTGTATGATTTAGTGTTAACAAATTATATTTAAATATTATGTGTGTGTATATGGTTAAGCCGTGGTAGCTCAGATGGTTAGCGCAAAATGTAAAATTCACAGTACGCGACCCGGGTTCGATCCCCGCCGGCACCAATTAAATTGTTAATTACAATTTTAAGTGTTAATTTACCACGTGCTCAGCGGTGAAGGAAAACATCGTGAGGAATGCATTTCTGAGATAATTTCGAAGGCATGTGAAGTTTGCCAACACGCATTGAGGTATCGCAGCGAACATTTCCTAGCCCTAAAACCCTCTCAGAAATGAGAGGAGGCCTATGTTCAGCAGTGGACTTTAATAGGTTGTAACTTTAGCTTTTTTAACTTTTATGATTAAGTGTTACCAAATTGATATTAACATGATAACTGTGTTGTTGCAGAAATCATTGAGCTTCGATGAAAATACATATAAACAGTATTACTACTCGCCACTCTCCCCTCAAGAAGAGAGTGATGACATCGTCATTAATAATAACACATGCGATGGTGGAAAAAGAAAATCGCAATCGATTGATCATTTTTTTGAAGCTGAATCAAAAATAAAAAAGAGGAAGCTGTTATCATCAACCGTAGCACGAGCCGCTAGAGATGGTGTATCATACATTTCTACTAATTCTGACGATGGAGACCAAGCGACGCATCTCATCAAAATTGAAATGTACGATATGAAGAAGCTATCCAAGATTCCAACTACTGATCATTGGAAACATGCTTCCACGAGGATTAAATATTACGTAAAGACTAATAAGGATAGCATCTACGACAACACAAACGCCCTCGTATACAATATTACAAAGACAATAGCAGAAAGTGAAAAAGTTAAAAAATACTTTTTTAACAATGACAGTCATTAGCTGATCATTAGTGAATGTGATTCTGTTTACTTAAATTACAGGAAGACAAGAGCAGAAGAAAGAGATGAGTGTGGCATACGTGTACAGAACACATCATTGAAGAACAAAACTACAACACTGAGTGGAGATGAAAACGAGAAGAATATGCAGTACTCAAGAGCTGAATATCCATTCTTCAGTTCAAAATCTAGCCGGTTGCTCAGTTTCGAAAACTGGCCTCTCGTTATGCGACAGAAACCTGAAGATCTTGCAGAAGCCGGTTTCTTTTATACTGGCCATGCAGACAGGACCAAGTGTTTCCATTGTGGTGGTGGCTTAAAAGATTGGGAAGATGATGATGATCCTTGGCAGCAGCATGTTCAGTGGTTTAGTCAGTGTGCTTATGTAAAATTTAAACTCGAACAGAGTTTTGTATTAGATTAAATAGAATATTTATAAAGAAATAAAAAATAATATATTGCATACAATTTGTTTTATTTAATTTTATAATGTTTCACATAGTTACATACACACAAAATGCATTACACATAACTCATAAAATCTAACACACAACACATATTATAACCTTAACTACTATAGTCTACAGTAACATTTCTGAAACTCAAACTCAAACTCAGCATAAACTATACAGTTAATTGTTTGTATTAGTGAGGATTCAAATCGTACTTCTAATCTTACACTACCATGCTTTATGAGATTCCAATGAGCTGATGAGTTGGCTGATAAATCAGGAGTTAAGTCAAATGCTAATAGACAGTAACCTCTGGCATACTGTTCACAAGAGATTCCATTTCCTTCATTAAGAAAGTGAATACGAGTTCCCGAGAATAGAGTATGATATGCTGATGTAAATATGCTATTATTAAAAGATGGTTGCAAAGCTTTTGAAGGTATTTGTTGACCATCAATATATAAGCTGAAAGAATTAATACCATAGTTAATGATTTCTTATATTTACGCGAACACTACACATTGAAATAATACTCGTTTTTACGGAATTTATCGCGTATATTTAACTTTTTAATACCCGACGTTTCGAGAGCTTTACAGCACCCATGGTCACGGGAAGGACTGAGATGTTTAACGTCCAGATGTCATAGTTAACCGCGGTTACCATAGATTAAAATTTAACTTTTGTTCCGATCTACACAGTATGAACTTATGGTATCATGAAGCCTTGCAGTTGTATGCTTGGGTTGGGATTTAATTTTATTTATTATAGGATCCCAAGCAGATGGTAGCACCCAGCCATCTTCTCTATTGAAATTAGGGTGTTTTTTGATTTCAATAGCCTCGCGAATCATCCTTGGAAGGAATCGGTGTTCTTTAGCGAGGATTTGTGGTCTATCAAATCTGATGTAGTGACGGGGGCGATCCTGTACATGTTCACAGACTGCAGACTTCCCGGAGAGTCGATTCTTCACATCAGCTATATGTTCTTTGACGCGGGTTTTAATTGATCTTTTAGTTTGTCCTATGTAGGAGAGACCACATTCACAATCAAGCTTGCACACTCCTGCATCTTGCAGAGGGACGTTACACTTGACTGATGGTAAAAACTGACCAATCTTCTTCGGCGGCTTGAAGTATGTTTTGATGGAAGCGCGCTTCAAGATGAGAAGATGTAGCCAATCTTGTCAGTGACTCCTCTAACATATGGCAGTACAGCAGGTACACGCTCGACTGTGGCCGGCTTCACTCGTTCTCTGTGACGTAGGCGCGGGACCCGAAGCTTGTTGTCATGCAAAACTTGCTTGACGTGTTGGAGCTCGGCAGCCAGGTGTTTACTGTCACAGATCCCTCGTGCTCTCTGAAACAAAGATTTACCCACGGTAGCTAACTGTGAAGGATGGTGGTGAGAATCACCGTTTAAATATCTATCTGTATGGGTCTTTTTTCTATACACAGTATGGCTCAAGGTGTTATCAGGATTCCGAATTACTAACACATCTAGAAAAGCTAAGGAATTGTTTGCCTCTAACTCCATTGTGAACTGAATTTTAGAATTTATAGAGTTAAGATGGTCTAAAAATGCAGTTACTTTATCTAAAGGTAGAATTGTGAAAGTGTCGTCTACGTACCGCTTGTAGAATCTTGGATTTATGGGAGAAGTAAACAGGGCTTTCTCCTCAAAGTCTTCCATGAATATGTCGGCGACAATGGGAGATACAGGTGAGCCCATCGCCACACCATCTACTTGCTTGTAGAACTCCTCCTTCCACAATAAGTAGCCAGATGTAAGGCAGTGTCTGAGTAATACTGCATATTCTACGGGCATGTTGTTTTCCTCCAGCCTCCTAGTTACAATTGAGATGCAGTCTTCAACAGGTAAGCATGTAAACAATGACTGCACATCAAAACTGACCATAGTTTCATTGTCTGCCAGACGCAGGTCTTTAATCTCGCTGACAAAATGGTAGGAATCCTTTATGTGTGCTCTTGTGTGTCCCCTGAGCGGTGAGAGTATTTTCGCTAAGTGTTGAGCCAATCTGTAAGTTGGTGAATCGATTTGGCTCACTATGGGACGTAATGGAGCATTGGGCTTGTGTATTTTTGGTAACCCATACAACTTTGGTGATTTGGCGCACGTAGGTATTATCCATTTTACGTCCAGATTTAATTTTTCGGAGTGTTTCTTTATGAGGTCACTAGTTGTTTTTAGTGTGCTATTTGTTGGGTCGTTTTTAACCTTTTTATAAGTACTTACATCCGACAAAAGTTCTTGTATTTTTGAATTACAATCTGACGTATCCATGACCACCGTGGCGTTTCCCTTATCTGCGCGGAGAATCGTAAGTTCTGGTTTATTGCGTAGGTTCTTTAACGCTATAAATTCGTCTCTGGGAAGATTCGGTTTAGGCACTGAACATCGACGTAACATAGACGAAATGTCTTGACGTATCGCCTCCAAATCTTCTTTCCGCATATTGTTTTTAAATAAACAGTCCTCGACGCTACAGATAATTTCTTCGTACGGTAATCTGCGCGGACTTATAGCGAAATTTAGTCCTTTGGATAAAACCTTTATTGTTGCATCATCCAGTGTTTGTTTTGACAGATTATAGACCGCGATTAATCTATGATCTGTGTTTGTCAATGGTTGCTTTTGGTTCTGGCATTGATTCGGATGTTTGACATTTGATTTGGCCGTTAATTTTTGATATTTTTCTATATGTTTGTTTTTGCATTCGTTATATTTACTAATTTCGCGTTTATTTAATGTTTCCATGCAAAAATTATAATCAAACGTCGTTAAAACTTTCTTTAATTCACTGGATGATGTGTCTATGGATTTATTGATGTCATATAGATCGGAGCGTTTTTGTTGGATTACCGCCCGTAACAACTTTTTACTCGCCTGATTTAAGATCTTAGCGCTTCCTCGAATGTCCTTTTTGGTGGATATTTTGACACACGTAGGAATGAGATTATGGTCTCGGCATCTCTTCAAGAAATTTAAGGCTGTTAGATATCTTGCGCGCTTAGTCTTTAGATCTTCTAATCGGCGTATTTTATTTGCAATTACCAGTCCGTACTGGTTTACATAATGATTTCTTATATTTACGCGAACACTACACATTGAAATAATACTGTTTTTACGGAATTTATCGCGTATATTTAACTTTTTAATACCCGACGTTTCGAGAGCTTTACAGCACCCATGGTCACGGGAAGGACTGAGATGTTTAACGTCCAGATGTCATAGTTAACCGCGGTTACCATAGATTAAAATTTAACTTTTGTTCCGATCTACACAGTATGAACTTATGGTATCATGAAGCCTTGCAGTTGTATGCTTGGGTTGGGATTTAATTTTATTTATTATAGGATCCCAAGCAGATGGTAGCACCCAGCCATCTTCTCTATTGAAATTAGGGTGTTTTTTGATTTCAATAGCCTCGCGAATCATCCTTGGAAGGAATCGGTGTTCTTTAGCGAGGATTTGTGGTCTATCAAATCTGATGTAGTGACGGGGGCGATCCTGTACATGTTCACAGACTGCAGACTTCCCGGAGCGTCGATTCTTCACATCAGCTATATGTTCTTTGACGCGGGTTTTAATTGATCTTTTAGTTTGTCCTATGTAGGAGAGACCACATTCACAATCAAGCTTGCACACTCCTGCATCTTGCAGAGGGACGTTACACTTGACTGATGGTAAAAACTGACCAATCTTCTTCGGCGGCTTGAAGTATGTTTTGATGGAAGCGCGCTTCAAGATGTAGCCAATCTTGTCAGTGACTCCTCTAACATATGGCAGTACAGCAGGTACACGCTCGACTGTGGCCGGCTTCACTCGTTCTCTGTGACGTAGGCGCGGGACCCGAAGCTTGTTGTCATGCAAAACTTGCTTGACGTGTTGGAGCTCGGCAGCCAGGTGTTTACTGTCACAGATCCCTCGTGCTCTCTGAAACAAAGATTTACCCACGGTAGCTAACTGTGAAGGATGGTGGTGAGAATCACCGTTTAAATATCTATCTGTATGGGTCTTTTTTCTATACACAGTATGGCTCAAGGTGTTATCAGGATTCCGAATTACTAACACATCTAGAAAAGCTAAGGAATTGTTTGCCTCTAACTCCATTGTGAACTGAATTTTAGAATTTATAGAGTTAAGATGGTCTAAAAATGCAGTTACTTTATCTAAAGGTAGAATTGTGAAAGTGTCGTCTACGTACCGCTTGTAGAATCTTGGATTTATGGGAGAAGTAAACAGGGCTTTCTCCTCAAAGTCTTCCATGAATATGTCGGCGACAATGGGAGATACAGGTGAGCCCATCGCCACACCATCTACTTGCTTGTAGAACTCCTCCTTCCACAATAAGTAGCCAGATGTAAGGCAGTGTCTGAGTAATACTGCATATTCTACGGGCATGTTGTTTTCCTCCAGCCTCCTAGTTACAATTGAGATGCAGTCTTCAACAGGTAAGCATGTAAACAATGACTGCACATCAAAACTGACCATAGTTTTATTGTCTGCCAGACGCAGGTCTTTAATCTCGCTGACAAAATGGTAGGAATCCTTTATGTGTGCTCTTGTGTGTCCCCTGAGCGGTGAGAGTATTTTCGCTAAGTGTTGAGCCAATCTGTAAGTTGGTGAATCGATTTGGCTCACTATGGGACGTAATGGAGCATTGGGCTTGTGTATTTTTGGTAACCCATACAACTTTGGTGATTTGGCGCACGTAGGTATTATCCATTTTACGTCCAGATTTAATTTTTCGGAGTGTTTCTTTATGAGGTCACTAGTTGTTTTAGTGTGCTATTTGTTGGGTCGTTTTTAACCTTTTTATAAGTACTTACATCCGACAAAAGTTCTTGTATTTTTGAATTATAATCTGACGTATCCATGACCACCGTGGCGTTTCCCTTATCTGCGCGGAGAATCGTAAGTTCTGGTTTATTGCGTAGGTTCTTTAACGCTATAAATTCGTCTCTGGGAAGATTCGGTTTAGGCACTGAACATCGACGTAACATAGACGAAATGTCTTGACGTATCGCCTCCAAATCTTCTTTCCGCATATTGTTTTTAAATAAACAGTCCTCGACGCTACAGATAATTTCTTCGTACGGTAATCTACGACCCAACAAATAGCACACTAAAAACAACTAGTGACCTCATAAAGAAACACTCCGAAAAATTAAATCTGGACGTAAAATGGATAATACCTACGTGCGCCAAATCACCAAAGTTGTATGGGTTACCAAAAATACACAAGCCCAATGCTCCATTACGTCCCATAGTGAGCCAAATCGATTCACCAACTTACAGATTGGCTCAACACTTAGCGAAAATACTCTCACCGCTCAGGGGACACACAAGAGCACACATAAAGGATTCCTACCATTTTGTCAGCGAGATTAAAGACCTGCGTCTGGCAGACAATGAAACTATGGTCAGTTTTGATGGGCAGTCATTGTTTACATGCTTACCTGTTGAAGACTGCATCTCAATTGTAACTAGGAGGCTGGAGGAAAACAACATGCCCGTAGAATATGCAGTATTACTCAGACACTGCCTTACATCTGGCTACTTATTGTGGAAGGAGGAGTTCTACAAGCAAGTAGATGGTGTGGCGATGGGCTCACCTGTATCTCCCATTGTCGCCGACATATTCATGGAAGACTTTGAGGAGAAAGCCCTGTTTACTTCTCCCATAAATCCAAGATTCTACAAGCGGTACGTAGACGACACTTTCACAATTCTACCTTTAGATAAAGTAACTGCATTTTTAGACCATCTTAACTCTATAAATTCTAAAATTCAGTTCACAATGGAGTTAGAGGCAAACAATTCCTTAGCTTTTCTAGATGTGTTAGTAATTCGGAATCCTGATAACACCTTGAGCCATACTGTGTATAGAAAAAAGACCCATACAGATAGATATTTAAACGGTGATTCTCACCACCATCCTTCACAGTTAGCTACCGTGGGTAAATCTTTGTTTCAGAGAGCACGAGGGATCTGTGACAGTAAACACCTGGCTGCCGAGCTCCAACACGTCAAGCAAGTTTTGCATGACAACAAGCTTCGGGTCCCGCGCCTACGTCACAGAGAACGAGTGAAGCCGGCCACAGTCGAGCGTGTACCTGCTGTACTGCCATATGTTAGAGGAGTCACTGATAAGATTGGCTACATCTTGAAGCGCGCTTCCATCAAAACATACTTCAAGCCGCCGAAGAAGATTGGTCAGTTTTTACCATCAGTCAAGTGTAACGTCCCTCTGCAAGATGCAGGAGTGTGCAAGCTTGATTGTGAATGTGGTCTCTCCTACATAGGACAAACTAAAAGATCAATTAAAACCCGCGTCAAAGAACATATAGCTGATGTGAAGAATCGACGCTCCGGGAAGTCTGCAGTCTGTGAACATGTACAGGATCGCCCCCGTCACTACATCAGATTTGATAGACCACAAATCCTCGCTAAAGAAAACCGATTCCTTCCAAGGATGATTCGCGAGGCTATTGAAATCAAAAAACACCCTAATTTCAATAGAGAAGATGGCTGGGTGCTACCATCTGCTTGGGATCCTATAATAAATAAAATTAAATCCCAACCCAAGCATACAACTGCAAGGCTTCATGATACCATAAGTTCATACTGTGTAGATCGGAACAAAAGTTAAATTTTAATCTATGGTAACCGCGGTTAACTATGACATCTGGACGTTAAACATCTCAGTCCTTCCCGTGACCATGGGTGCTGTAAAGCTCTCGAAACGTCGGGTATTAAAAAGTTAAATATACGCGATAAATTCCGTAAAAACGAGTATTATTTCAATGTGTAGTGTTCGCGTAAATATAAGAAATCATTATGTAAACCAGTACGGACTGGTAATTGCAAATAAAATACGCCGATTAGAAGATCTAAAGACTAAGCGCGCAAGATATCTAACAGCCTTAAATTTCTTGAAGAGATGCCGAGACCATAATCTCATTCCTACGTGTGTCAAAATATCCACCAAAAAGGACATTCGAGGAAGCGCTAAGATCTTAAATCAGGCGAGTAAAAAGTTGTTACGGGCGGTTATCCAACAAAAACGCTCCGATCTATATGACATCAATAAATCCATAGACACATCATCCAGTGAATTAAAGAAAGTTTTAACGACGTTTGATTATAATTTTTGCATGGAAACATTAAATAAACGCGAAATTAGTAAATATAACGAATGCAAAAACAAACATATAGAAAAATATCAAAAATTAACGGCCAAATCAAATGTCAAACATCCGAATCAATGCCAGAACCAAAAGCAACCATTGACAAACACAGATCATAGATTAATCGCGGTCTATAATCTGTCAAAACAAACACTGGATGATGCAACAATAAAGGTTTTATCCAAAGGACTAAATTTCGCTATAAGTCCGCGCAGATTACCGTACGAAGAAATTATCTGTAGCGTCGAGGACTGTTTATTTAAAAACAATATGCGGAAAGAAGATTTGGAGGCGATACGTCAAGACATTTCGTCTATGTTACGTCGATGTTCAGTGCCTAAACCGAATCTTCCCAGAGACGAATTTATAGCGTTAAAGAACCTACGCAATAAACCAGAACTTACGATTCTCCGCGCAGATAAGGGAAACGCCACGGTGGTCATGGATACGTCAGATTATAATTCAAAAATACAAGAACTTTTGTCGGATGTAAGTACTTATAAAAAGGTTAAAAACGACCCAACAAATAGCACACTAAAAACAACTAGTGACCTCATAAAGAAACACTCCGAAAAATTAAATCTGGACGTAAAATGGATAATACCTACGTGCGCCAAATCACCAAAGTTGTATGGGTTACCAAAACTACACAAGCCCAATGCTCCATTACGTCCCATAGTGAGCCAAATCGATTCACCAACTTACAGATTGGCTCAACACTTAGCGAAAATACTCTCACCGCTCAGGGGACACACAAGAGCACACATAAAGGATTCCTACCATTTTGTCAGCGAGATTAAAGACCTGCGTCTGGCAGACAATGAAACTATGGTCAGTTTTGATGTGCAGTCATTGTTTACATGCTTACCTGTTGAAGACTGCATCTCAATTGTAACTAGGAGGCTGGAGGAAAACAACATGCCCGTAGAATATGCAGTATTACTCAGACACTGCCTTACATCTGGCTACTTATTGTGGAAGGAGGAGTTCTACAAGCAAGTAGATGGTGTGGCGATGGGCTCACCTGTATCTCCCATTGTCGCCGACATATTCATGGAAGACTTTGAGGAGAAAGCCCTGTTTACTTCTCCCATAAATCCAAGATTCTACAAGCGGTACGTAGACGACACTTTCACAATTCTACCTTTAGATAAAGTAACTGCATTTTTAGACCATCTTAACTCTATAAATTCTAAAATTCAGTTCACAATGGAGTTAGAGGCAAACAATTCCTTAGCTTTTCTAGATGTGTTAGTAATTCGGAATCCTGATAACACCTTGAGCCATACTGTGTATAGAAAAAAGACCCATACAGATAGATATTTAAACGGTGATTCTCACCACCATCCTTCACAGTTAGCTACCGTGGGTAAATCTTTGTTTCAGAGAGCACGAGGGATCTGTGACAGTAAACACCTGGCTGCCGAGCTCCAACACGTCAAGCAAGTTTTGCATGACAACAAGCTTCGGGTCCCGCGCCTACGTCACAGAGAACGAGTGAAGCCGGCCACAGTCGAGCGTGTACCTGCTGTACTGCCATATGTTAGAGGAGTCACTGACAAGATTGGCTACATCTTGAAGCGCGCTTCCATCAAAACATACTTCAAGCCGCCGAAGAAGATTGGTCAGTTTTTACCATCAGTCAAGTGTAACGTCCCTCTGCAAGATGCAGGAGTGTGCAAGCTTGATTGTGAATGTGGTCTCTCCTACATAGGACAAACTAAAAGATCAATTAAAACCCGCGTCAAAGAACATATAGCTGATGTGAAGAATCGACGCTCCGGGAAGTCTGCAGTCTGTGAACATGTACAGGATCGCCCCCGTCACTACATCAGATTTGATAGACCACAAATCCTCGCTAAAGAACACCGATTCCTTCCAAGGATGATTCGCGAGGCTATTGAAATCAAAAAACACCCTAATTTCAATAGAGAAGATGGCTGGGTGCTACCATCTGCTTGGGATCCTATAATAAATAAAATTAAATCCCAACCCAAGCATACAACTGCAAGGCTTCATGATACCATAAGTTCATACTGTGTAGATCGGAACAAAAGTTAAATTTTAATCTATGGTAACCGCGGTTAACTATGACATCTGGACGTTAAACATCTCAGTCCTTCCCGTGACCATGGGTGCTGTAAAGCTCTCGAAACGTCGGGTATTAAAAAGTTAAATATACGCGATAAATTCCGTAAAAACGAGTATTATTTCAATTAATACCATAGTTTTCAAAGTTAAATGGATTTTTAGTAAGGGAACCATTAAATGCAGAATTGTTCACAAATCCAATTATACATCTTTTGGGTACCTGCCCTAAAAATATATTATCAAGAGTTTTTCCTTGAACACCCGATGGAATTGTTAAAACTTTTACTTCAGCTCGAGTAATAGGATATTTAGCAGTGGTAGAAGCTAAAACTTTTTGATGTGCGAGTAATACGCTAGGATTAATTCGTGCTCGTCGAACAATAAGAGTTGCGTCCGTAATGCAAACTTTAAACTTTACATCGTTTGACCCAGCAATTAAATTAAAGCTCTCTCTCGATCGAACCAATTTAACACTCATTTCAACACCATTAATTAAAAATTTATCTTGGTTGAAAATGTCACCGTGAAGATGACCAATCATTTCTATTTCCTTACTTTCACTAATCAATTCCTGTCTTTTAACAAATCCCATGTTTTTACCATCCGTAGAATCCATTTTTCCTGCTGTATCATCATACCAAAGACTACAAGTAAGATGAGATTGTTTAGCAGCAGGAGCATAGTTTAAAAGGGTTTCCATGTATGCTCGATATGCATAGGTATTATTAGGTGGTGATACAAGTTTTTGGTTTAAATAAACATCAAGTTGACTAAAAAGTGAATGCAGCCAATTATTTACAGGTGCTACTATTGTAGTAGATATCAAGTTAGTTGAATCTTGATTTAATACTTTTGCCTTTATGTGGAGTAATGTATGAGACAAATCTATGTAGTCATCGCCTGTCCCAGGAACTTGAAACTCGATAGGTCCATCATCACCAAGAGATGAAATTGGTTTATAATGAATCCACAATCCATTTTCAATGCTAGTTTGTGTAGACGGTAGTGCAAACAAATCCAATTCTGACTTAACGCACTCGCAAGAATGATTATGAAGGAAAGACATATTTAATTTGAAAATATATCTTTGTTATTTTTTGGTTTTAGACCAAGTTTTTTCGCAGCTTTCACTTTAGCAGTTAATGGTGGAATGAACGAGGTCAATCGTTTTCTTTTAGTTTTATACCCAGATCCTGTCATGTTAAATTGATCAATTTTCTCATCAGCCTTTCGTTTTAAATTCGTACTAACTTGCTTTAGACGATCTTTTATTGAGGCTTCCATAGGACGCGCTTGAACCATATCCGATAAAAGTCCTACTCCAGCGCTTAATGCCTCCTTACCAATCACTCGAGCACCACTTGAAAGTAAAGGTAAAACTGATCTAAATAACCCCTCTAAGAAGCTCCCAATACCATGACCGCGTTGGTACGGTGCACCCTTATAAATTACTCCAACTCCTGACCCAGCTTGATGTGTATAATAATTTTCATATGGACATTTATGATGATCACGAAGAGAATTCATTATAATAATTTTCGGAAATGTAGTTTAATACACACGGTTCCAAACTGGAATGGTATTTTTTGTCCTGTGCTCGATCTTATAACTATTTCCAGCGTATCGAACTCTCTTCGCATAACAGGTAAGTAGTGAGGTTGAGAGAAAACGTGCATTTTATTTGCACCATAAATGTATTTTGTAGGATCTAATGAAATGACTCTTAGTAAAGGAGTCATAACATCACCCACAATCTGAGGATCGATAATGTCACAATATAGAAAGAGTTGTGATGGTAACCCTAAGTGTAAATTAGCAGGACACTTTCCAAAATTTCTCTCTAGGAGATTTTTATTTGGTTCATAACCTAGTTGTAAACTTAATTTGGGTGATAATGTTACGGATGTTATATTTTTATCCAAAACAGAAATAGACACAAATTTTGTTATTTCATCATAGCGAAATTTCAAGTTCTCTCCGATACCATTTAACACTCTTAAAATATGCTCAACGTTATCATAGTTGGTAGCTGGAATATGTTTTTTGTAGTACACTGTGGATGGTTTATCTTCATTAGGCATTAACATAGATTTTGTAATGTATATAACATTTTCATGATCTTGAACAGTAAACATGGTACATGGATATTGAAACTCGACAACTCCAACCGACCATTCACCTTCTAATTTAATAGATTTCGGTAATTTCGTTGAAAAATTTGTGGTCTTGTTATCAGGAAAGTATTCCATTGAACTATTGCTGAGCAAAGTTAAATAAAAACTTTCTTTATTCATATTTCTTTTAAACTAGAAGCTAAAATCCAACTGTTAAATTTATCTGGATAACCTTTCCACTTCACTAATACTTCTTTTCTGTTACCTGAGTAACGAGTGTCAATTATTTTATCTATTTTATATTGTGAGGTGGGGTTGTAAGTGATTTTCTGTAATTCTCTTTCATAAAAAGTACCAACTATTGGTTCATTTTGTAAATCTGTTATTGTATAAACAACCCATGGAGATCTATCAATTATTGAAGATATAATAAATATTTCATCACTCCAATTTGATTCATATCCTTTTTGGAAAGCATGTTTATATTTAGTTATTCGAACATAATCACCCACATTGAAATTTAGTTTAGGATTTTCTAAAGAAAGTTTGTTTGACCGTCTATCATAAAAATTAGTCCAAACTGTCATAATATTGTTGGAATTTACATCACATGGGCACATCTTAATACTAGAGTGAAAGCTGTGATTGTAAGAGTATATTAAATCTTGTAAAACATCTATATATCTATAAGTATTATTATGAGTGAAATAACGCCACATTTTCATTTTTAGTGTTCTTTGAAATCGTTCAACAATACTGGCCTTAATGTCAGGATTGTTAGTGGTATAGTAATTAATCTTTTTGGATTTAAAGTATTTTTGTACATCTTTTGAAACAAATTCTGTACCTTTATCAGATTGTATGTGAGTAGGTGTTAAATTACTTTCAGTAAATATACTTTCAAAACATTCTTTAGTTGTTTCTGAGTTTTTCGTTTTCATTGGTCTTGCAAAAGCATATTTACTAAATACATCAATAACACAAAGTATATACTTGAAACCATCATTATATTGAGAATAAGTTCGCATATCACTTAAATCAGCTTGCCACAGTTCATTAATATTTGATAGAATGTACCTATTACGCGGGAATTTTTTTCGAATGGGTTTATGTAATGTGTATGTTTCTTGTGATTTTAACCATTCCTTTACTTGCTTTTTATTCATTTTACCCTTCATGGCTTTTGATAATTTATCAATACTACCAAAACCAGCGGGATTAGATGGATCATAATAAATCCTGTTAATTTCTTCTAGTACGGGGTCCATTTTTCCCACTCAAGCCTTTTACGTACATATTTTAGTTGTAGACTTTTTATCTCTACTGCTCGGTGTAGAAAACTCTTGAAATTCAATCTTAGAGGGTTTGTTCAGATCTTTTGCTTGAAGTTGGTTAATAAACTCACATCTCTTTGGATTTCCAATATAAGTAAGTGGTACTTTAATATCTTTTAATGCTTCAGCAAATCTATCCCACCCTACTGGATCACTTCTTTTTAAGTGTCTTAGTGAATCATTTATTAAATCAACAATATTACTTCCAGGAATTTTTTCATTATCAATTATGACTGTACCTTCATTATCCCAATGTATTTTACCTTTACTTGTTTCAACTAAGTTTAATAATAACTGTCCTTTTTTATTATAAGTTTTTGGTATTAAACTGAGTATTTGAGCTGGTGTGTAAAGTGGATTTTCAACATTTTCTTTACTTTTGATGGATCGATTCTCCTCCAACAAAGATTCAGCATCAACTGAAGTTTTTAGATCTCTATCTTTATTTTTAAAACCAATTTTAGACTCGTTTGAATCTTCATTAGATGTATCAGAATAAATTGGTAATCTGAGTGGTTGACGATCCTCTTCGGTAAAATGAAGGTATCTTTGCAGTGTTTGTAAATATAACATCCATTTCTTTCGGTCTTCCGTCTTACTAGTCTTACGATTCATAATATTTTGCATTTCAATATCTAATCGAGATAAACTACTACTCGTATTAATCTTATTTTCTTGTTTTAATTTTTCAATCAATCCAGGTTCGATAAGTATCATTTTCTTTGCATTTTCCATGTTAACTGGCTAGTCCACTCACTAATCCACTCAATATTGCACCTAATATTATTAGTAAGAAAGCCCCTCCTTTTTGTATAATTATATTTTTTCTTAGTTTATGTTTACACTTACGCACTATTTGACGGAGTATATTTTTGTGTTTATTCAATTTTTGTTTATCTTGATCTTTAAGAGGTACTTTTCCTTGTAAAACGTTATGAATACACTCACCAATACAGTTAATTTCTTCTTCATCACACGTTTTAAGTAATGCTCTTTGATATTTTGGTTTAAGCGTATGCAAAGCGTTTAGCAAATGTTTATGCGTTGTGAGTCGACGATGCATCATTTAGCAATGATTTGAAATGTTTGATTCTTGGTGTATTTAAACTCTTTTGTGGGAACGTAGACTGTGCAGAAACCATTAAATGGGAAGACATTTGTCTTGATACGACAAAAATCATTGGTATTCTGTTTTAAATCTACCATTAAATATCCATGCGCCTCTAGAGTTGCATCCCTGTAGGCATCTTCAATAAATTTTGGGTTATCTGGTGACACTTGTGCTAAATATCTTATTTGAGTTTTATCTCGAGGGTTTTTAAAATATATTATATAACTTGAGTTTAAGGATATGTCTCTTTGCCGTTTACCCTGATGAAATAAATTTTGTGTTAAATAAAATACACTAAGATTCCTGTGATGACTACCTTTTGTAAATATATCCACAATTCTTCCATCGGACTCTCTCACTAGATCATCAATAATAACAAGATGTGGGTTTTCACCGTCAAACATATTAACATTTGGAATTCCTTGATGGTAGTTAACATTTGGTAAATTATATAAAGGTTGCATTTCATCAAAGCACCATGTGATCTGATTAAAATCACAATTACATATTTCTGTAACTGATTTTATGAAATTTGTTACAAAATTTGACTTCCCACATCCACTTGGCCCCGCCACAATAGCAGTAAACGGATGGATAAAGTGAAACATTACACACGTCTAAAGTACTAAGGGGTGAAATAAAAAATGAAAGTGTTGGTGTTAACAATTAATATATATTGCAAACATTATATAAAACAGAATGATCTGTATACTATTTCTAACACAATTAGTACATCATAATTTTACAATCAACTCAACCTGAAATAAATGCACACACACACACACGCAAATATAAACAACAATTAACTTAAATAATTTACAATAAAACAACGATTAAATATGTAATAAACTCTACGTCATATTATACTATTATCATTATTTTACAATCAATACAAATTTTATTTACATGCAGACATAAAATTAAAAACTATCAACACTTAACGCAGTTTATAATGACCCCAAGCTAATGTTTCAATATTATTATCTAAAATATGCCTCTTTGTGTCATTATATGATAAACCAATCTTATTTAATTTTTGTGTAAAAATTGTGTGTTTAATTGATTTAAATCTAAGCATACTATAATATTGCACTTTTTTATTAAATAGAGAAGACTTATAATTATCCATGGTCATCTTTTTAGTGATACATTTATTTACCCCTTTTGCCTTGGCTATAGTCTTATTCTCTAAGTTAAAAGCGTACATTTTGGATCGTAAACCCACAAATTCTTTCATGATTTTACCATTATTTTCATCTTTAAAAAAACCTAATTTCTTTTTATTTAATTTTCGATATTCAAAAATATTATTTGCATCATAAGCTGAGGTATCAAAGTATGATGAAAGGTCAGGTTTTATATCAGAGTAAAAATCATCTGTAAATATATGATTTATTAAACTATCCGTATCTGTATACAATAATTTGATTTTACTAAACTTTTTAACCATATAGTTATAATGAAAATCATACATTAATGTTTTTGAAATATCTAAAATGCAAAACCCTAAATAAATTGGTTTGTTATATATTAACTTTGTTTTTCGCAACTGAACCGCAACTAGGTTTTCCGAAAATACTGAAAGACTATGAAATTGTGGTTTAGCGATTAGATCTTGAACACCTAAAGCTTTGCCCTGGTTCTCCCAGTGTGTAACTAATTTTATGTTAACCCTTTTTTCAATATTCTCCATAGTCTTTCCGAAGACTGAATTATTCATTAATTTATAAAAATCTTTTTCGAAATCTGATTTTGCTAACGTTCTTAATTTTGTGTTTAGATCTATGTACATCTTCAACCAGCGAGACTGTTTAAATTTTAAAACTCTATGAATTTTAGTTAATTTAACCCCCATTTCTATGCACTGCTTTAAATTTCTGTAATGAATTACATATTTATCTTTATTATTTAAATTTGGGACTAGTTTATTTTCATTATTATTGTCTGCACAAATGTTTTCGGGGCATAAAGGAAAGTCCGAATGTAAATCATGAAGTTCATCTGGATATTCCAAATCAACTTCTAAAATAAAACCGAAGTTCGATGTCTCAGACACATTAAATTCTGTATTCGGATTTACCCATTCGAATCCACCAGTAGGAAGACATTGAGACATAGCCCAACCATATAAATTGTTGGCATCAAAATATGTGATATATGAATTTGGTTTCCCTGCATCATAATCCCCCATATATTTGTTATTAGCTCTAGCATAACGATTACTACATTGAGATACACCACCCCTGATACCTGATCTAATAAATGCAATTTTCTCATAATCTGTTAAAAGTTTTAATTCTATTTTTGTATATTTTAACATTGCATCCCAACTTAAACCGGGTGCTGTGTAATAATGGGCAGGGTCTAAATCATAAGTATTAATACATAACTTTCTAAAGTTTTCAAATACATCGGTTAAAAGTAAAACGTCTGTTTTTAAATACAGGTTTGAATAATCTAGCATATTACAACACCCAAAGTGTTCCCAAACATCTTCAGCATGATTGTAATCATCATTTGAAATATGGAAATCTGTGAGCGAGCTATAAAAAAATTTTTGTTCGGGGAGCGATGTTAGGCTTAAACTATCATAATTAGTCATAAGTTCATATGGATAAACGCCTTTCCGTTTTAAACGAAAGAAATCTTCATCATTAGGATAATTTCTACGTAATTCTTGAAATTGATCATTACTGAGATTTTTGGCCAATTCTTCTAATTTACATGATAAAAACTTAAATGAATCTATGAATCTTAATATAATTTCGTGGTTATTCATTTTTAATTTTTTGGAAAAGGATATATATTTTTCTTTATTTTGAGGGATAACTTCGACTTCACCATCACAAAAGTTTAACGCGTGAACAATAAAATGAGCATCATAGCGACTAAGGTTGTGTAAAAATATTGGTATATAACGAGGTTTTCTGAACTTCGAGCTACATGATCCGTGAGCAACACCTATAAAACTACCGGTGTACCAATCAAAATCATAAAAATGTTCTGCTAACTCTGTTTCACAAATATGACAAATGGTTGCATTTGAAATTTGGTTTTTGTCTTCATTTGTTAGCGGAAGTGGAGGATATTTTTGAATTCTATTTATTTCTTTGAGATTGTTAGATAAACTTTCCATAAACACTTGTGCACAGTTGGGTCCGCAATACGTTACATATTTTGATAATTTATCATCATATGAACATTTTATATAATAACCAAAACTATGTACTTATGTTTCTGAATATTGTGTGTGAAAGGTTTGGAAGGATCGTTAGAACATGATTCTATTGGTTTTAAAAATGCTTCAAAATCAGCATAAGCTACGAATGGTATCTTCAACTTTTTTTCATAACTATCAAATTTAATTTTATCATTTGAAATAGGTTGACCAAACCAATTCTTTTTTTTTTAAAGTTTCACTGTTTGGTAATTCTGTACAAATGTGGGCACAATCGTATTGTTCATGGTTATTTAAACTTTCCTTAGATGGAAAGTGAAGTAGACATGCTTCGCAAATGTACATGATGTGACTTTGTTTCCGGCAGCTACACGCCTATCCACATCTAAATCACATCTTCCATCCCGGCTGAAAGCACTCCCCAAGTATACAATTTCATTTACCTGTTCTAGACATTCCTGATTTACCCATATTTCACATTTCGTTCTCTCTTCGTCCTTTTCAAATACCAGAACCTTAGTTTTATTAGCATTCAAACGGAGACCTTTAATTTCACATTCCTCTTTCATACACGTGACTAATGCCTGCAGTTCTGCTTCTGATGGTGCAATAAGCACTGCATCATCAGCATACAGCAGACAATTAACTTTTATGTCACCCAATTTCACACCCAAACAGCTATCTTTCAGCTTCTGTAAACAGCTGTCGAGATACAGTATGAACAGCCAGGAAGACATGACACAACCCTGTTTTACGCCCGCTTGGACGCTAAACATGGGTGACAGGTCATGCCCTACCCGCACACAGGCTTTACAGTCATAGTAGAGTGACTGCACAGCCCTTAACAATCGACCATCCACACCATATCCCGGCAACAGTTCCCACATTTTCTTCCGTGATCATGCGGAGAGAAAACATTTGATCCGTGCATCCTCTTCCAGGTCTAAATCCGATGATCGAAATGAATGTTTATTTTACTTACTTAAACTGTGTTTCAACCATCGCACAGTGATTATACAAATCATCATCATACGATGAATCGAACAGTTGATCCTTCTCCATTTCATGACAAACTTTAGACAACTCCTGATTTAATTCGCTGTTGAATAGTTCCGTATTCTCTTCCATGGTTGTGGAAAAGAAAGCACTGGTGCACACTTCACTGAAGTTTGCCATCCTTATAGTAAAGAAGAAATTAGGTAGCAGAGTAAGTAACAGTTCAGTGTTGGTAGCCAACTGATACCCAAATTTCAAATAATGTCCGATATTTAAGTCTAACAAAGGATTAGAAATAGAATATAATGAGTACACGGAAGTAATTTAAGTAAACAGAATCACATTCACTACTGATCAGCTAATGACTGTCATTGTTAAAAAAGTATTTTTTAACTTTTTCACTTTCTGCTATTGTCTTTGTAATATTGTATACGAGGGCGTTTGTGTTGTCGTAGATGCTATCCTTATTAGTCTTTACGTAATATTTAATCCTCGTGGAAGCATGTTTCCAATGATCAGTAGTTGGAATCTTGGATAGCTTCTTCATATCGTACATTTCAATTTTGATGAGATGCGTCGCTTGGTCTCCATCGTCAGAATTAGTAGAAATGTATGATACACCATCTCTAGCGGCTCGTGCTACGGTTGATGATAACAGCTTCCTCTTTTTTATTTTTGATTCAGCTTCAAAAAAATGATCAATCGATTGCGATTTTCTTTTTCCACCATCGCATGTGTTATTATTAATGACGATGTCATCACTCTCTTCTTGAGGGGAGAGTGGCGAGTAGTAATACTGTTTATATGTATTTTCATCGAAGCTCAATGATTTCTGCAACAACACAGTTATCATGTTAATATCAATTTGGTAACACTTAATCATAAAAGTTAAAAAAGCTAAAGTTACAACCTATTAAAGTCCACTGCTGAACATAGGCCTCCTCTCATTTCTGAGAGGGTTTTAGGGCTAGGAAATGTTCGCTGCGATACCTCAATGCGTGTTGGCAAACTTCACATGCCTTCGAAATTATCTCAGAAATGCATTCCTCACGATGTTTTCCTTCACCGCTGAGCACGTGGTAAATTAACACTTAAAATTGTAATTAACAATTTAATTGGTGCCGGCGGGGATCGAACCCGGGTCGCGTACTGTGAATTTTACATTTTGCGCTAACCATCTGAGCTACCACGGCTTAACCATATACACACACATAATATTTAAATATAATTTGTTAACACTAAATCATACACACGTAAGAAAATAACAGAAAGAAAAGTAAGTTTGTCAATAGAATAAACACTTACATCCATGGCCTTTGATGCGTTGAAGTAACACAAATGTAGTATTGATAGATCCACTGCGGTCAAACGACCATACACTAACTCCATGACTGCAGTTGCTTGGTCTTATATAGTACCAGTGAATAATAATTCTAATCTAAAGAATTTCTGCAGTAGAATTGATAGTATCTTTATGCGTCAACAAGCTTACCTTACATTCTGTTGCTTATCTCTACATTCCTACGTCCTTCCTGTCGTGTCTTGTTCAGTGTATTGGTGACTCAAATACGATTTGTATAACACAAAGAATGTAATTTAATATTTAGATATCACTATAATTGATCATTCCTATATTAGTCATTGAGTAGATTGGTACTGTAATAATCTACTAATAGCAGTAATATTATGGATACACTAGATGTACAACAACATCTGAAAAAGATTCACCCCACTCTAGAAAATAATGTTTATGCTGCCAATAAACTACCCATGTACACCCACGTACCAACGTATATAATATGCAATTTGGATACAGATGATAAACCAGGGTCACATTGGGTAGCTTTATATATCGATACGAATGACGTCGGTCAATATTTTGATTCATTCGGACGGGCACCTGTACGATATCATCTAGAGTTTTTTAAAAGAAATTGTAAAAGATGGAACTGGAATGTTGATAGGATTCAGAATGAGTGGACTTCAGTTTGTGGCGAATATTGCTTAATGTATTTGCTATATAAGTTTCAGGGATGTTCAATGCATAGTTTTACGAGTATATTTACAGGGAACACATTGTACAACGATATTTTAGTGGATGAGATGTTTCGCTCCTATTTTATAGATAATAAGTAATAAGATTTTGTATTTTATAAATAAAAATTTTAACAAAATTGGGTAATGTGTTTTATTAATGAGTCAGATTAGTGTAGATAGGAACAAAGGAGTATATAACAATATCACCACGCTGAGGAAGAATAGATAATGACGGTATTGAATGAACAATAGATAAGTAGATAAGAACAATGGAGCGCTAATGACGGTGGAGGCTCGAAGCGGATATCAATTAGATAAGAGTTAATTGATCTGCACATCTCCGGAACCGTGCATCCTACGCAAAAATGGACCGCAGATTCGTGATCAGAGCATGCCAAAACTTTTTTTTTTTTTTTTTTTTTTTTAGGATCGTGAGTCGACGAACGTCGTACTTGTGACTCAGTGCGCCAGAACTGGTACAACCTTTCTACAAGTGCGCCAGAACTGGTACAACGTAACTACTATCAACGCTTTCTTGCTTCTGTTTGTTGCATTATCTCAATGGAATATTAAATGCACGCCTTTTCCTTGGTAGAACTCATTTGGTAAATCCTTTTTGATTTGCAGGTAATATTGATTACGATCATGAGAAAAATCAGAAAAAAAATCTATCCCATGCAGTTCGGAAATTATGGGCTTTAAACATTTGAACTGAGTAAAATGGGTTAGCAAAAATCGGGTTACTCGAGGTTTTTATTTTTTAACTAGTTTTTTTTTTAGTATGAAACTAACAAGTATTATACCATTTTACAATGCTGGTTAAATGCGCAAACTTTTAATGGCACTTGCCAACACACTTTAGTATATTTTTTTTAAAGGAGGACCTTTCAAAGTCGACAAATGTAAAAAAATTTAAATTCATAGTTTAACAAATAGTCTTAATTCTAGAAAACTTGGGGCAGTTGTGTCATTACTATTGACTGTTGTTCTAGAAATGTTATTTAGGGTTACGGTTCCAAAGTTTAAATGAACAAAAATAATGAAAATTAACCACAAAAACCGAAAAATGGTTACAGTTTCACCAAAATTCTAGATTTTTCTTAAATGCCCATAATTTCCGAATTGCATGGGATAGATTTTTTTTCTGATTTTTCTCATGGTCGTAACAATCATTCCCGTCACTCTGTTTCGGCTTGTTGAGTTCTGGGACAACCTGTATATATATCTTCAATTTCATTTTCTAGTCCATCAGTGACACATTCCCCTTCTTTCCTTTTTTTGTTTTATTTAATTTCTGGTGTAGCAATTAATCATCTTTTAATTAATCATTTATCATATCTCTTATCATTTATCTATAAAATTTATGTATTTAGAAATATATAAGTATGTTTCATCAGTTGTCTAGTACCCATAACACAAGCTCTGCTTAGCTTGGGACTAGATGGCGTTGTGTGATAGTTGTGGATTATTATTATTATTATTATTATTTATCTTTGAGGTCACAAGTGCTAGCATCAGGCATGTCCAGTGATAACATCAAACCTTTGATCCTTCATTGTATTTTTCGAAAATCAGATAAAGCATCTGATCCATTATTTTGGTCTCCGTGATTGTCTTTAGATGTTGTTTTATGATTAATTGTGAATTTCTGCATTAAGTTTTATATTCGTTGTACTAGTTTCATTGCAGGTGTAAAAATATCAAAAATAACATAACAATAAAAAAAATAACATAGTCGAAATTCATGGAAAAATCAAGTAAATATTCTTTGTTATATTGACGCTATCGTCGGATTCCTCAAACATGATAACTTTACTATTGTCACAATCATACGTGGTAAAGCCATACTGCAGCTATATTAGTAGTATAAGCAAGAATGGGTTGGCTTGACCCAGGAGGGACCACGATCTCACAGAATACCGGCGTAAAATAGCAGCTTAAGGCGGTACCCTGACCAAAATCCTGCAAATGTGCGTTTTTCAGAGACTATTATCTCATTAGTTATGAGAAATAAGCTACATCCAAAAGCACATTATTAACGTTCGATATCCTATCATCACATTCCACGTTCTAATTTGTTTTTATGTGTTATGAATACATTTAAAATCTACTTTTAAAAAAATTACTAAAATTATTGATTACGTGCATCTGTTGCTAAAGGAAATGCTCTAATCATTTGGGGATTACACTAATGGATAGATAATTTAAAAATCTATATTCTACACGTTTTATTTAATTTCTTAAGTTCGCTTATCTTTTTTAATTGAAATAATTCCAAATATTCGGTCGTATTTTTACGCGATATATTGTAGCGAGAGCGCGTGGATTGTGTTCGTGGACCGAACGCTCAAGGTCTCTCGCTAAGGGAACCGTCTTAACGCTGCGCTGCTCTGTTTCGTATGGTGAGTGTAGAGAACCGGAGACTCATTTTACTGGAAACGAGGCATTCCATCTTAGTCCGCGCGGGTGACAACGCATTTGCATTTTGATTCGTAATCGAGGATAGATGTATGTAGATGTCTATGGGCCACATCAACCACTTACCATCAGGATCAGGTGGACTGTGTGCTCGTTTGTCACCTTTCTCCTATAAAAAATCATCTTTGTCGAGAAATGGAAGGATTTCAAGTCAAGTAAATAATTACGTGTAACAAACTGTTCTCTTTGTTGAGTTTTAAAAACCAGAATATTAAGTAAGTAGAAATATCACAAAATATAGCTTACCTTGCCACATAACTCAAGTTATTTCGTTCGTGATATACAACTTACAAATGGTATTATTAGATATTGCGGTTATGCTTATCAAAAGAACTGAATCTACCGTTAATACGAAAAAGATGTCTAAGAAGAAAATATAGAGCTCATTTTCGTGATTACGGATACTATGTACTTAAGTCAGAAAGCCCTAAACTCGAATTATTGCACTTATCGTAAGGACGGCAGAATGGTCGAAATGAAGTAATCCGCCGGAGAACCAAGGTTATTGACAGCGTTCCGTGTTTGTAAGCTGAAGTAGCAATGAGCTGGTCATGTCTGTCGCAGAAATGACAACCGATGGAGTAGATGTGTTGAGGTGAGACCGTGTCTAGGCAAACGTAGTGTGGGACGCTCCCTGGCCAGATGGAGCGACGATCTGCGCAAGGTGGCTGGTAGAAACTGGATGCGTGTGGCCGAAGATCGGGCTAAGTGGCGCGCCTTGGGAGAGGCCTATGCCCAGCAGTGGACTGCCGCAGGTTGATGATGTTGATGTATTACTATATAATGTGATAGAGCCATGCTGCAGCTATACTATAATTGTATCACGAATGAGTCAGTTTGACTGGGGAAGGAATATGCTCTCTTTTAATTGAAAATATATGTAGGTCTATGGGCCAAGCATCTACTCACCATCAGGCTGTGTGCTTGTTTGTCACCCATCTTTATAAAAAAAAAAGAATGTTAAGCACCTCGGTCCCTCATGACCTGGGTGCACTCAAAATGTTTGTTTATGTAATGAAATTTAGTATGTAGTTGGTTTTAAAAATATTTATATATTCATTAGGTAACACTAGTATCAAACCTAGAAGCATATGGCTTCAACCTACTAGAAATGGCGCGAGTGTGCCAGCATGGTGTGGCTGCATCGTGCGGGGTCACAAGAACCCCTGGAGCAAAGTGTGACCAACGGATGGTGCAGGGTGATCAGGTAAATACAATAACTGACTTAATATTGGTAGAGCCACTCTGCAGCTATATTATGGTTGTAGCTCATATGAGTTGGCTCAACTGGGGTAAGACCACGCTCTGTGTTTTGTATGGTGAGTGTATAAAACCGGAGACCCTTTTTACTGGAAACAAGGCATCCTATGTTAGTCCTCAGGGGTCACAACGCATCTGCATTTTGATTACTTAATCGAAGTCTTACAGGCTACAGCATCCACTTACCATCAGGTGAACTGTGTGCTTGTTTGTCACCCTTATACTATAAAAAAAATTAAAACAACAAAAATATAACTGTAGCACACTATGAACACTAACAGTCCAAAGTATTCCCTGGTATACTAGGCATATGCTGAGCACATTCCAATAACATATTTAGTAATATAATATTTTATTTAATAATATGCTGTTAATTTGAATTGATCTGTCCTTATTATAGCTATTTATGTTGTAAAGAGACCATCTTATACAAGCAAAACATACAGATTTTTACATGATAAAAATATATATAAAACTACTTTTCCTTTTATCTATTTGTAACACCTCACCTAGAAACTGGTTTTAATATCTAAATTTCTCTTACAGACACACTTCATTGCCAAACTGCTGATTGAGAAGTATGGACTGCCCAAGAAATATCTTGAAGGTGCCGATTAAGCTTTAAATAAGAAAAAGTGATGAAATATTGTTTAATGGACATTTCCTAAAATGTGTGACATTCACTCTAAGAGTGCTTGATATTCAATAAAACAATTATGTTGTATAAAAAACTATGTATTAATCACATATCCCTTAAATCTATTAAAATGTTTCTCTGCGAAATTGATTCAAATACAAGCTAAGTATTACCTAATTTAATCAATTACAAATATATGGCCACTATTACACAAAGACTATGTTTTATTTTAGAAATAGAATATTTGTAGCAAAATTGCACACACAACATTAAAATACATATTGGTATATAAAATATACACCTCATAATTTTTATCAATTAAACAATTTAAACAGTAATATGGAAGACAAAAATTACAATAGAAATATTTAGTTTTTCTTAAATCCATAGTAGGTACTTAATCTATATGTTACACACATAATTCAAATTATTATTTACATAATTAAATACAACTATTTCATTTAATATTTGTAGCAAAATTGCACACACAACATTAAAATACATATTGGTACATAAAATATACACACCTCATAATTTTTATCAATTGAACAATTTAAACAGTAATATAGAAGACAAAAATTACAATAGAAATATTTAGTTTTTCTTAAATCCATGGTACTTCATCTATATATGTTACAAACATAATTCAAATTATTTTTTACGAAATTCAATGCAACTATTTCATTTCACAAAATAAACTTTATGATTTACAATTCTATAATTTTGCTACACTAGGTTTAGGGTGGGTTGATGTCCATTTTCAATATTATATACAAAAAAAAAATCATTTGCAGACAATTTTTGTCCAAATTGTATTAAATACTAAGTCTTAAAAATTAAATAACAAATCAAAACCACAACCACAAAGTATTACAACAAATATAAAAAACATTACTATCCACTTAAATGAATTTATGAATTAGGTAATATAGAATTTATGAATTTAGTTTTATTAAATGAATTCTATGACTTCAATGAATAGACTTAGTTTGATATAAAAGGGGGATTAAAATTTGAGAGATCATTTTCAGAGCAATACCTAATGTTAAAGTAAAAATTTTTAAACCTTAGTTGATGATTTAAACTTAAAAGGAGTTTTAAAATGTATCAGAGACTTCCTGCTCTTAGTTTTCTTTAATTCTGGAGGGGCAATTGGAGTTTGGGGAAAGCACTGCCTCATACTGGAGCGAGTTTTATCAGACACACATCCCTCACTCACCTTGCTGCTGCTAGAATTCATACTCCAATGACTCCTGGCTGACATCATGGAGCACCTAGACATTATTGAACTTCTGGATGTTAGACTTTTCTTAAGCTGCCATGATTTGTTATGTCCCCAAACACTTTAGCCTGCTTAGATGGTGATGAGTGGGTCCATTGGGTAGCCGCTCTCCTTTCTGTTATAACATTTTCAAGATCCAAGTACTTGAATTTTGTAATATCTTTTACAGTTTATTCACTCTGTGTTGAACTTTGGTTTTCTCCATTATCCAAATTGTCCAACTCATAAAATGTTGATGTTACACTCTTGTCAATTCCAATGAGAGGGTTAGCAGGTGTGAAGTGCACTTTTTTCGAAGGCATATCAGGAAATATATTGCGACGCGGCATATTCTCTGTGGTGAACTTTGTAGCTGTGACTATGGTACTCCCATCTCCAGTGTTAGATGATAACAAGCTGTCTAAATCTTCATAACTGTAGCTTTGTCTACGAGCCCTAGCTCGCACTGAGCCTGAACGGCGACGACGACGACGCGATTTCCAATGGTTCTTCTCAGCACTAGCGATAACTGGAGGCAATATTATACCATTGCTTTCACAAATATCTGAATCCTCATTGGAAACAAGCTTTGTGGCGGGACTGTTTACAATTTCTTTTACAACAAGCTCCCTCTCTCTTTTATTCAGTGATTCTTCCCTTTCTCTCAAAGCTATTAGTTGAGACATCCACTGGTGACTTAATTTTTCCTCTGATACTTGTAAAAATTGTAATATTTAATTAAAAATTGTGAGTGACGGAAAAATTAAAGAATTATCAAGTTCTCGATGTTCTCTGCGGCGGCACATTCTACAAAGTTAAACACGAGGTCACCAACAACATACTTGCATGGAAGGCTTACGATTGCACCGCATACTCCGATGAACAAATAAAAAATATTGTTAATGAAGTGAAAACAATAAGTAAAGTGTTATCTGGCAACTTGCTACGCTACTACGATACAATTCTCCACAACGCGTCCAAGACTCTGTACTTTGTTCTCGAATACAACTCCTGGCAAAGTTTACAGGAACTGATCAGCGTTTGCAAGGCAACCAATATATATTTTTCAGAGAGTTTCATATAGTATTTGCGTCTTGAGCTTGCACGAGCTTGTAAGGTTGTAGAAAGTTTAAACTTCGCAGTTATACGGAAATGCATAATGCCTACCACTATTTACGTAGACAGAAGTGGAGAAGTGCGCTTAGATTGTTTCCAGTTGCAAACGACAATTACGGAATCATCAGACCTCATGCACCAGATTGTGGATGTGATACATACGCTGTGCTTTCGTCCAGAAACTAGTGGAAATAAAATTAAAGAGTTCCTCTTCAGTGATGATCTTAGAGATGTTGTCTCTTTCCTTACTGATGAAAGAAGCTTCGGTTTGCGACTTGTTGTATGCGCCTATTACCTCGCTGTAAGGTTTTCTACAGCGAGGTACATACCCTGGCAGTTCTAAAGCCAAAGCTTGCAGTGTCGGTGACAAGGAACCTTTTTCTAAGTTAGAACCTTCTATTTCTTTATTCAATTTCTGCTTTGGGATATTTGAATATACTGGACTGTCAACAATGTTAAACTGGGTCCTTGGTAATGGTTTGATAGTTCTACACTTCTCCACAAATTTTTCAGAACCACATTTGTTTAATTCTGATTTCTGATGAGAGTACTCACTTGACACCAGAATTTCAGTCAAATGTTTCGGCTTAGAATTGATTTCTAGGTTTGATAAGATTCTTGGATGGTAAATAAACACTTCGGGTCGCAAACCGGAGCTTCTTACTCTCTTTCTCTCAAAGCTATCAGTCGAGACATCCACTGGTGACTTAATGTCTCCTCTGATACTGTTTGCTCAAAGAGTAGCATAGGAGACATTAAGTCAATTCTAAGCCGAAACATTTGACTGAAATTCTGGTGTCAAGTGAGTACTCTCATCAGAAATCAGAATTAAACAAATGTGATTCTGAAAAATTTTTGGAGAAGTGTAGGACTATCAAACCATTACCAAGGACCCAGTTTAACATTGTTGACAGTCCAGTATATTCCAATATCCCAAAGCAGAAACTGAATAAAGAAATAGAAAGTTATAACTTAGAAAAAGGTTCCTTGTCAGCGACACTGCAAGCATTGGCTTTAGAACTGGCAGGGTATGTACCTGGCTGTAGAAAACCTTAGAGCGAGGTAATAGGCGCATACAACAAGTCGCAAACCGGAGCTTCTTTCATCGGTAAGGAAAGAGACATCTCTAAGATCATCACTGTAGAGGAACTCTTTAATTTTATTTCCACTAGTTTCTGGACGATAGCACAGCGTAAGTATCACGACCCCAATCTGGTGCATGAGGTCTGATGATCCCGTAATTATCGTTTGCAACTGGAAACAATCTAAGCGCACTTCTCCACTTCCGTCTACGTAAATAGTGGTAGGCATTATGCATTATCCGTATAACAGCGAAGTTTAAACTTTCTACAACCTTACAAGCTCGTGCGAGCTCAAGAAGCAAATACCATATGAAACTCTCTGAAAAATACTTATCGGTGGCCTTGCAAACGCTGATCAGTTCCTGTAAACTTTGCCAGGAGTTGTATTCGAGAACAAAGTACAGAGTCTTGGACGCGTTGTGGAGAATTATATCGTAGTAGCGTAGCAAGTTGCCAGATAACACTTTACTTATTGTTTTCACTTCATTAACAATATTTTGTATTTGTTCATCGGAGTACGCGGTGCAATCGTAAGCCTTCCACGCAAATATGTTGTCGATGACCTTGTGTTTAACTTTGTAGAATGTGCCGCCGTAGAGAACATCGAGAACTTGATAATTCTTTAATTTTTCCGTCATTCTCACAATTTTTAATTAAATATTATAATTTTCCACATTTTGTAACCGAAACAAAGCCCCGTGCACGTTTGAAATTTAGCGACGGTTACAGATCTAGTGATGTGCGTCATTATATTATACGGAGCCGTATCACAAACATTTCAAAGAAAATATCGATTCATTACTACACAAGACCGAAAAACGTAATAACGATGTTTTGTATAATTTGAACTCAAATATTTTAAATAAACCCCTTTCATATGACTTTTTTTAAATTGTTGTATTTGGAGTTTTTATAAAACCTCTGATGATATTTGTTATTTAAAACATTAATCTAAAATTTAAATTTATTGCTACAAATAAATTTTATTTCATTTCATTTCAAAATATAATGGAAGAACATCTTTAACTTCAAACTTTTATTATTATTTTCATTAATCATACTAACTGACTGATTTAAATAAAAGGTACATTACAAAATAGCTTTTTTACTCTGAACTCTTATTTAATTACGTGTAAACTTAAAGTATTCTTGTAATTCAGCGTGCTTCTTGGCAAAAACTTCCTTTAGCTCTTTCCATTAAGTTCTATCACAAGCCACTCTCCCCAAGTTAGAACCCACTGTGAGTTTCAAATCATTCTCTCATCTGATTTGTGGTTTCGTTTTGCTTCGCTTAGGTACTGCTTATAAGATGCCAACCTGTTGTTATTTTTAATTTATTCCGTTTAGTTCTCATTTCATGGTCTCTCAAACTCCACTTGCTGATCAATTGTTTTTAATCATTCCTTATTCGGTAAATTTTACGTGTTCACGTTATACTTCGTTGCATATATCTCGGGCAATGATAAATTTTTTTCTGTATTGTTTTGTAAATTATATGTACGAATCGATGTTTCTATTTATTCAAGAATCACTAGGTGTATATTTAGCCCCTATTATAACACGGTTTCCAATAATAAAACTATTTTTAATAAAACATATTATTTGAAATAACAGGAATTATAACGCCTAAAAAAACACGTTATCTAATGATACATTTTCTTATACATCTAGACAGGAAATTCTGAACGACATGTCTTTAAATGTCAAATTTACATTGCCCTGAATAATTTTGCTAAACGATATTCTATCGTGTATAGAATTGATCATCATCAATATTCTTTCGAAATCACTCGCGTTCGTTGTGACACTTAAAATAAAAAAAATGAAATACGCTACAAATACATATTTTTGTGCGTCTGTAAGATAATATTACTTATAAAGTATGGGTTTGCTATGCTGGGGACCGCGAGTTCGTATCACGAACAGAACAAGTACTTTGTATGACCTACAAATAATTTTACCGGGTCTGGATATTTGTTCATGTGCAATTTATGCTTGTAAACTACCTCCACGATACAGGATAAAATCCTAGTGTTTGTAACGTGTTTTGTAAAAATAGAAAAAAAATGAAAATTTGTATTATAAATGTATATTTCATTTTACAAAAAGTTTTTGTATTGGAACTTTCAGTAATGTTTCATTTTTAAAATTTACAAAAACCCATTCTATGAGACGGTTTTCTATTAATACCTTATTGATTTAGAGTACTACAATTGTTATTTGATGCATTTTTATACATATGGACTGATACGGAAAACTAAAGAAAACCCTAGTATTCTGCTCTATTCATATACACTCAAAGCGGCACAACTTTGTAACGCTCAAACATGAAACTTTGATTAACATACTACATAATATTTCAATGACCCAATCTCAATGATAAGAATAAACTGTGATGAGGCACATTTGTTCGATGTGGTGTTAATTTCTGCGACAGGACATTCGGCTAAATCATACGACCAGCACGTATGACATCAAGTGTTGGAGGGTTCATTAAAGAGTTAGACAAACCGCTTAGAGCCAGCATATATTTTAAAATGAAAGCTTTCACGTGACCCTGCATTGGCTATAGTTTATCCATCAGTAGCAGGTTATAGTAAATACCTACCCTCAAGAAAATTGAAAACTGTACATAATGAAAATATCATGAAATAAAATAATAACCAATTTTACTCCAAATCGTAATCGTTGTCAGTTTCGCTCTCCTATAGCATGTTAAAGATGAAATGATTGGAGAAATGTGCACTTCTCAAGTCCTCGTCTCTCTGAGTCCTGTACGAGCTGTTTGATTCTTTTTACAGTTTTTAAACTAACACCTCAAAAATATGTAGTTAAATGGCACGGTTTACGAAAATTCAAATCAGTAAAAACTAAATGAATATTATTAGTAACAATCCGGGTCTGATGATTCACTTCACCCGTAATGCTTGACTGTGGCTGTGTTATTCAGGAATTCGTCCATATCCATCAAATACTATTTGGTTTATAATGAATACAAAAAAATTACTCGTATGCGGGTTGCATATGGTGATTAAATAGGTACATTTTCATATTAAAATCATAATTTAAGAACTATCCATAAAATGAGTCTTTATAGACAGCTATAAGAAAATTGATAAAACAATTGTACTGGAATTTTTGGACCACTGTATACGTTAGTGTTAACACGTATAGAGTTAACGCGCTTAAATTATCGACAATGCTGCTATACGTACACAACCCTAGCGCTTAATTGCCCGGCTGCGACCAAAGAGTATATAATAATCACGCTCTCGTCGCGGGTGGTCGCGGGCATTGATTTCTTTTTAACTATAGTTCATAAAAGATAGCTTGATCTCTGCGACAGCCATAGAGATATGGAGGCGGCGTATTCTACTATAGAAATAATAGTTATACAAATATCTATAATATCGACACACACTTATCAAAAATACTTTTGTTTCTTTTTAACAAAGCAGTAGCTTCATTAGAAAAGGGAGACAACAACATTTTGTCAATAGCTTATTTTGACAACACTTTCGTGTGACGTCATTAGCTCATCCATGCGTGACTGTGTCGCCATGTTATAAGCGCCGAGTTTTGTAGTAGATCTGCTGTCATACTGTTGAATGCTATAGTACGGCCGCTAGTTATTACCGATTTGACAGATTATTCTTAAATTAATCGATATAACCTTGCACGAGCGACACATTTGCCGAATGATTTAGAATACCTCTTTAATATAAAACTTTATGTCAAAATGTCAGAATCAAGTAATTTTCCAATAAACTCTGTTTCAAAACTTAAAATAGTTTGTAAATAATACGAAAACATTTAGTTTTTGTTCTTTGGCGCGCTTGTACAAAGTTACATCGTGCGTCTAATTTTCATAGTGATGTGCTTGATAGTATTCGGTCCGAATTCATTGGAATAGATATGATATTTATTTTATTTGGATATTTTTATTTTACTTATTCCTTCGAGTAACTAGACTATAATGCTACCATTTTTTTGCGTCTCCTAATTGCACTGTGTTGCCAGTATCTCTATGACTTTTAAGATTTATGTGTGATCAAAAGACAGAAATACTGTTTCTATGATTTAAAAATAGATACAATTAAAATGATTATGTATAATTTTTAACATTCATAATATACAAAACAACATTTAATAAATATAATTTTCTCCCTCAATTAAGCAATGTTATAGGTGTATTTTTTTAAGTAATTTGCGATACTATTCTGGCAACACCCCTACCACCGCTATTTTAATCTGTTCTCTTGTGTAACCGCTGTTTTTTGACTCGGCTTTCTCTTGTTTATCGTTGCGCTTTATTGGACAAATTTTGTTTGTGTTTGGTAATTTTGTTGAAAATGCCGAAACGAGGAAAAACATTGAATAGTCAATGTCGTGAGCTTGTACTAAAGCTACAGGATTACTTTGAGCGTGAGTCACAAAATGGCGGCCCTTTGATTCCTGTCACTGAAGTGAAAGATCGGGTTTCACAAGCTCTTGGAATTGGTGCAAAAACACTGTATAATATAAATAAAGAAAAATTTGGTGCTTCTGGAAGTGAAGATAATGTTTTAAGCACTCCTAAGAAAAAACGAAGACAAAATCCCGTGACAGGTGTTGATGTTTTTGATGCAGATGCAATAAGAAACCAAATATATGGTTATTATACTAGGAACGAGTTTCCAACTAGACGTTTGCTTTTGGTCTCTTTAAAAGAAGCTGGCTTGTTTAAAGGCGGAAAACGGCGTTGTCAAAACTATTGCACGAAATTGGATTCGAATATAAAAAAAACGAATAAAAGGAAAATATTAATGGAAAGATTTGATTTAATAATTAAAAGGAGCGAGTTTTTAAGAGAAGCCAGAAAAATCGAGTCTTGGGACAACGTCGTTTTTGTTGACGAAACATTGTTAAATGCGAACCACACTGTGTCACGCTCTTGGACTGACGAAACAAAAGCATCAACCTCAAAGGTTCCAATTGGAAAAGGATCGCGACTGATAATTTGTCACGCCGGTTCTGCTGGAAGTGGTTTCTTTGAAAATGGACTGCTGGCTTTCGCGTCAAAAAGTACTTCCGATTACCACGAGGAGATGGATACAGACACTTTTACGAATTGGCTCGAAAACCAATTATTACCCAGCCTGCCAGAGCCTTCTATCATAATAATGGTCAACGCTTCATATCACTCGAAACAAGTGAATAAAGCGCCTACTCAGGCCGACAAGAAAGCTGATCTCATAGCATGGCTACACCAAAATGGAATTGAAACTACTGCCGAAATGCTAAAGTCTGACTTAGTAAAGTTGATACGCGAAAATAAAACTTCAAGAGTCCGTTACGAAGTAGATGAGATAGCTCTAGCACATGGACATCGGGTACTTCGAATTCCGCCTTATCACTGCCAGTACAATGCCATTGAGCTAATATGGGCACAAATCAAAAGTATTGTTTTTTATCGCATAAGTTATGAATATGAATAATTTGTACTATTATAACATCCAATATTCAGCATATAAGTAAAAAGGTACATAACTAAGAAATAAATATCTCATGTCCCTTACATGTAGGTAATTGTGTAACATTTCGTTTATTTAATGTAATAAATTAACGTTATTTAGTGTTTACATTACAGGTTACGCAGCTCGTAATAATACGACTCCGCCATTCAGTACTAATAAAATGATGGGTCTATTGAAAGATGCTTGCAGCAAAATAACAAAAGAAGATTGGGTCAAGGTCGTCGAAAAGACTCGAAAACTAATAACAGAAGATTATGAGCGCGATATAAGAGTGGACACCATTATAGAGAATGAAATTGTCATACAAGTGACTGATAGCGATGACAGCTCTGGCGAATCTGGTTCAGAGTCTGAATAATTGTTTTAATAAATGATAGGTAGTCATTTATTAAAACATCTTGTACCTACTCTATTCATTAAAATGTGTAACAGTGTTTACAAATTTGTTTTATTTTGATATGTCCTCGACCAATTATCTATGCCCATCAAGTGACAGTGTTTACAAATTTGTTTTATTTTGATATGTCCTCGACCAATTATCTACGCCCATCAAGGATACTCCACCTAATAAAGAACCTGTGTCTTTGACTATTATTGTTTTGATTTTATTTAATTACACACTATACTAGAATATTTAAAAACAAACTGTTCCCAAACGATATTAGGGTTACTGGTTCAGTCACTTCACTAGTATTGTCAATTCGTCATGTGTCAAATCGGTAATAACTCAGCGGCCGGAGTATAAAAGTTTTTTTGTTGTGTAGTGCAGTGCCTTCATCTTACCTTATAGTAGGTGTTTTTCTTCTATTTATATTTTATTATATTACTAGATAACTCTAACCACCTAAAATAGATTTGATTGTAACTCTTAATTGAGAGGCATTTCTGAGTTTTTGCAAAACTAACGTACGGCAATTTATTTTTAAATTAAAATAATTTTGTGAAGCATAATTACATCACGTCACGTGTTATAAATACTTCTATATTTTGACGGTAATTCAATGAATGAAATAGTTAGATTGTGTCACTATTCAATTATAATACTGTAACTTTTTTTTAGCATATTTCTAAGCAAATAAGTGTCTTACAGCTTATTTCAAATGTTATGGTAGGGATGTATTTTTTAATTATTACTTTATGTAAGATGCATAATTTGTAATTTATTTTGCCAATGCAAAGACTGCTAAGAAGTTTTGTAATTATAAAAAACCACAGTATATGTATGTTTGTCGCTACTAGTTGGGGGAGAAAAAACAAAAACTTTCAGGAGTGGTCTTCAGTATGCCTCAATTAGAGTCGTTATTTAAATTATTAAAAAACCTTATCAAATGCTGTATTAGAATATATTGCGGGATTTGTGGCAGAAAAAGGTTCAGATACCATGTACGAAGAAGCAGTGACAAACTGTCTTATAGAAATTATATTAAAAAATAATTTTGTTCAGAAACGAACAAATAATAATAATAATAGTTTATATAAAAATCTATCATGGTCATGAAACGGCGGATGAAATATGATATCCAGGATGTTATCCTGCATATCATATTTTGTGATCATGCCAGATTTTCGAATTTTTCGAAATTTGATAACATTTTTCATTTAAAATCCGAATGAATAAGTAAAATATGATATACAACTTGCTTGTATAACTTACTATTTGTGATAGATTATGTGCAGATAAATTAATAACAAATAAGTATTGATTTTTAAAACAGTTTATTTCATTTTTACTCAACTAATCATTATTATTTTACATTAATAATATGAGATCTGGGATCACCATCCCAGTAATTTTAAACACAAAAGAACACAAAAGAAGGATTTAATTTCTATCTACAAAAAAGCCATAAATCTGTCGGTCACATTTATTCGCCAGATAAGTTGTTTGATGATAGAAAATTCAACTCTGTATCTATGTAAATACCTACGGAATAAAGTAAATTAAGCAACAAATCCAATTATATAAAATGAGAAAAAATTCATATTATTTAAAATATCGATATCAGCTGCACATATTGCAGAGTTACAACCCTATAAAAGGCGGCAATTTTATGCGCCAGATTTTTGTCACCGGTAGTCATGATAATTCTGTAGGTATGCCCAGTCCATATACTTCTAAGTCAGTGTACAGACGGTACCTGTCAATGTCATACTTTATGGGCATGCTGACCTAATTAGTGCACTATCGTTAGTTGTAGGAATCTAACGAAATATCGGCGTCTCTTTTTAGCTCATGAGTATATTCATATGTAAAAAGGACAACATTACTTTTATCATTACCGAATATGACAACAATTTTTTCGCTGTGGCCTAGGTCACAGTCAATGACAAGTATATCAGTTGTCATAGCGACTAGTTTGTTTTCAAATGTTTAAGAAAATTTAATGTTTTTATGCATTTTATGCGTTTTATGCGAAAATTATGCATTTCAAAAATAGTAGAGGACTACATTTATCACGGGCAGGCGCAGTGTAATAAGCTGCCGGATGAAAAACAAGAACACACACCAAAATATTACTTTCCATAGGTAAGTAACTTAGTTCTATTCCATAATGATCTAATGTTAATATACGCGATAAAATCCGTAAAAATTAATATTATTTAAATGTGTAGTGTTCGCGTAAATATAAGAAATCATTGTGATCTAATGTTTATCTATCATTATTTAGTGATCGAAAATCAGTACGGTTCGACATTATCAATATATCGATATATCGATAGATGAATAGTTCCTATTTAAAGAGGATTTCTTTTTTGTGGTTTTAGATTACCAAAGTGTGAGAAACAAAAGGAAAAGTGGCTGAAATACTTGGTGTAGAAAACCTCAACACCAAAACTAAACACATTTTTATTTGTTCGCTACATTTTGAATAAAAATGTTTTAATCGAACTTTAAATGTTACAAGGCTGCGCGATGATGCTTTGCCTTCAAGCGAGTTGTTGGTAAGTGGTAAAATGCTTACGCAGTATAGCTGCAGGTTAAAAACAAGCAAAAAAATATTACAAACATATATTTGTATTTTTATAGTTACCAGCTCAATTTTAAGATTGTAAGGAACAGGAATCTGCTTCTCGCAAGGTGTTGGTAGAGAAACCTAGCTACAGCACTTCTAACTATGCAGAGGTAAATTATGTTCATTTCCTAAGAGGGTGCGGTGCTGCGGGTAACTAAAAAATCTTGACAACATTTTAATAAAAACTTGCAAAATATTTATTAATATTTTTATTTGTCTTTTACAGTTATCAGCCCAATTCAATAACTGTGAAGAACAAAAATCCGTTTCTCACATAGTACGAGAAGAGACGCTTGTCTGCAGCATTTCTAGCTATGTACTCGTAAATGTTAGTATGATATTTCATAATTTATGTTGCTTTCTAGGTATGGAATCTGGACTTTTAAATACAAATTCACTTAATATTAAAATATATTATTGTTTTCTTTAACAGTTACCAGCCCCATGTTACAGGAGTGAGAAGCAACAAACTGTTCCTCGCAAAGTATTTGGAGAGAAACCTATCTGCAGCACTTCTGACGTTATTGAGGTGTGTTATTTTCACATGTTTTTTTTTAACATATAATCTTAAAGAATTTTACGTGGTAGAGCCATGCTGCAGTTATATTAGTAGTATAGTTGTAGCACTAATGGGTCGGCTCGACCGGGGAAGGACCACGCTCTCACAGAATACCAGCGTGAAATAGTAGCTTAATGCTGCTGTATTTCGTATGGTGAGTGTAGAGAACCGGAGACCCTTTTTACTGGAAATGAGGCATTCCATCTCAGTCCTCACGGGTGACAACGCATCTGCATTTTGATTTGTAATGGAAGATAGATGTAGATGTCTATGGGCCGCAGCAACCACTTACCATCAGGTGGACTGTGTGCTCGTTTGTCACCCTATTCTATAAAAAAAAAAAAAAAAAATTTAACCAACCACATTAAATATAGGTAGATGAACTGTTTCTTGTAAAATATTCATCATGAGTTGGATCGATAGCCTACTTTTCTTTTTATTGAAACTTACAAAATTAACAGAAAAATACTTATAACACTTTCTTTGGTTTTGTAAATGTATTTTTTTTGTTTCAGGATCAACAGTTTAATATAATCCAAAAACTTAAGATGAAATGTGAAGATCAAAGGAAAAACATTAAAAGATTAAATGAAAAAGTGAGGAGACAAAGTAGGAAAATAGGTGATTTTAAAATTTTAATGAAGGATATAAAGGACAAAAACTATGTTAATGACGATCACGCGACTCTGTTGGGTCAGTGCGCAGGCCCCAAAGATTTTCTTAAGAGACAAATTTCTAAATCGGTGGGATTGCCTGTAAGAGCGAGGCCCATTAGTGCGTTGCGCTGCGTTGCGTCGCGTCATCGCAACGGAACAACACATTGTATGCCACACCTGTGTTGCGTTGACGCTGCGCCAACGCAACGCAAGAGGGTATGCACGCCGACGCAGCTGTGTCTCAGTTCAGCCTTTGCAATGGATAGATACAAACGTGTTTTTTTGTTGCTTTTATTACGGCACCGCCGAAATAAACGTAGAAATCATAGAAGATTCTGGATATCTCCTTTGATAGCATTAAGAAATAGTGATGGTCAGTTTTTTATGCAGGAATATAGGGAGTTGTTATTAGATGAAAAGACTTTTTTCAATTTTTTTAGAATGAGTGTGGCCAGCTTTAATAATTTGGTTGAAACCTTAAAACCACATATAAAAAAGCAGTATACCAAATTCAGGAACCCTTTAGAATCAATTGAAATGATTGGTATTACATTGAGGTAAGTAATTCAAATATCATAATACTCGTAATGTTAATCAGTTATTAATTTATTATCTTTAAAAACAGTTTAATTTAAGTATTACTTAATAGTAGTAAGAAGAAGATTATAACTTTGCTTTGTTGCCTAATGGCAACAAAGCAAAGTTATAATCTTCTTCTTGACTATCATCAGTAAAATTATTAATCGTAGTGTTGGTTGAGTAGGTAGCTTCGAATTCATCTGTTCGATACGACGATGGCGATGGTGACTGGGCATGTTGTCCAGTTTGATATCCGCGTGACTGCAATGGTGTTGCTTGATACTGTTGTCCAGTTTGATATCCGCGTGACTGCCATGTTGTTGATTGAGTCTGTTCCCCGAACCGAATTTCGGTAATGATATTTATAACTTTGCTTTGGAATTTCAAAGTTTGTAATTCCGTAAAGCTGTCCAAAGAAGGCAAAATTCCTTTGAAAAATGATAATTGGCGGTTTTCTTTCTCTTGCAACGCTTCTAATGCTTGCGCCTCGAAACCATCTATTGCTTGGTTTGATCTCTTACGGCTTGCAGGCACGTAGCGAAAAGAACCTGGGGGTAACGAGGACATTTCTTTTGTAGGAAATGGAGAAGATGATGCTGTGTTTTCATTTCGTTCCGTTTCTTCAGACACCATTTCAAGGCTACTGTCAGTTTTATTTTGGGCAACTTTCATCAAAAACAGCAACTGATTGTAATAATGATATTTTTCAATTGTTTTGCCCCTGATCCAGACGAACTGTTTTCTTTTATTTTTTTTACGTATCGAAAAAAGTTGTCCTTCACGCTTCTCCATTTTTTCACAACCTCGTTACCTGCAAAGAAAGAAAAAAATGTGTAAGTACCTAACTTGTCTACACTGACCAATCTAAATGGGCCACCCTGTTTATTTTTTGTGTTTCTATTTCAGGTACTTAGGCAGCGGAAATTCGATAAACGACTTGCATTTCAAATTTAAACGTGGAAGAGCAATAATTTCTAGAACTATTTCGTCAGTTTGTCAAGCTATATGGAAATATGTTCAACCACAGTACATAGAAGAGATCACAGTAGAAAAACTACAAAATATTGCATTAGATTTTGATCTCAAAGCTAACTTTCCTCATTGCTTCGGGGCAATTGATGGGAAACATATACGTTTAATAAAACCAGACAAAAGTGGCTCTCTGTTTTATAATTATAAAAATTATTTTTCAATTGTTTTGCTGGCGGTTGTTGACTCAAATTATAAGTTTGTTTTTGTCGACGTGGGTGCGTATGGTAAGGAAAGTGATTCTACTATTTTTAGAAATTCGACACTGTACAAGATTTTAATGAGAAATTAATTACCATTGCCTGATCCTCAATCACTTGGAAATGATCATAATAACGAGCCACCAATCCCTTATGTACTCGTCGGTGATGAAGCTTTTGGTTTAAGTAAGCATGTTATGCGCCCATACGGCGGATCCAATCTCAATGTGAAACAAAGAGTTTATAATTATCGCCTTAGCAGAGCTCGTAGATACGTGGAATGTGCATTCATGGCAAATAAATGGCGCATTTTACATAGGCCAATTGATACGTCATATGATTTAACTATTAATATTGCGAAAGCATGTTGTGTTTTACACAATTTTGGTATACAACACGATGGGTTAAAACAACAAGACAATATGGCAATAAGTAGGTTCCCACAATTGAGACCCCATAGCAATGAAGAATCATTAGCCGAAAATTTTATCAGAGATCAATTTGCTTATTACTTTATGAGTCCAGAAGGGGCTTTACCATGGCAGTTGAAAAAGATATAAATTAACTTATGTATTGAATTTACAAATAATATAATAAATAACAACTCACCAATCTTGTTCTTTTTTTGATCCTCAAACTCCTCGTAATCTTGAAATATTTTTTTACAAACAGCTACCCATTCATTCGCTTTACGAAATTTATCACTGTAATGTTCGTGTGATTTATCCCATATAATGGGTCTTTCTTGGACCAAGGATATGAGAAAATCTATATCAATATCCTGCTCACTCATGGTAAGATAAAAAATGTCGTTACGCTCGTCTAGCTTCCTCCTCTAGCAGTGCATCACTGTCCGTCGTCGCAGCGGAGCTCCGACAACGCAGCGCATCAACCTCCCTCCCGCTTCGTCTCTTGTCCGTCGATCCGTTGAAACGTCGCGCGCGACGACGCAACGGTCTAATGGGGCATGTCATAAAAAATGTATGGAAAACGACGCAGCGACGACGCTGCGACGACGCAACGTAGCGCAACGCACTAATGGGGCCTTGCTCTAAAAAGGCAATACAGCGAAGAAGTTCGAAAATCCGCATTGACGCTTCACTTTCTGTCTCCTGCGAGAACTTTAAGTAGGTGGTACCAGAATGTAAACGCTGAGCCTGGTTTTTGTACAGAAGCTTTTAATGCTTTGAAACTCAAAGCTCAAGCAAGTGAGATGCCAGTGCTATGTTCTTTAGTGTTAGATGAAATGGCTATCAGAAAGTGTCTTTGCTGGGATCCTTTTTTTTTCTTTTGCGCCCGAAGCAAATATGGGCAACCCTCCGGAAAGCGGGGGAGGGAGCTTGAGAATGCTCATAGCAAACCACGCAGCCGGCTGCGTGGTTATGTGGTGACTTTTACCCGCTAAACTCAACCTTTTAGGAATTGGCTTAACGATCTGACTAGAGATCTCTAAGCCGTATACGAACGCGACCCTCCTTGGCAGAAAGGAGGGCGCAAAACTGGGATCCTCAAACTAAGACTTATTATGGAAGAGTTAACGTGGGCACTGACTGTGATATGGACTCAATAAAAGTAGTCAATGAGTGTCTTGTCTTAATCCTGACCTGTATAAACGGTAGTTGGAAGTTGCCTGTGGGATACTTTTTCATAACAGCTTTGTCTGGGGAACAAAAAGCAGTACTAGTAAAAATATGCATCTACAAATGTGAAGAAGTAGGCGTCAAAGTTGTGAGCTTGACCTGTGATGGTTCAGCTACAAATTTTAGCATGTTTTCACATTAGGATGTGATTTCAATTCAAGCAAGACGACTTTTACTTATAGTAATCATACACGCTTTTATTGATCCCTGCCATGCTATCAAACTAGTCCGGAATGCTTTCGGAGAACTAAGAGTGTTTTGTGATATTTACGGCAGGGAAATTAATTACATCTATCTGGAACATCTGCTAAATTTGCAGGAAGTAGCAGAACTGCATATGGCCACGAAATTGACCAAACCTCACGTACTTTATCAAAAACAAATAATGAAGGTACGACTTGCCACGCAGCTTCTTAGTGACTCGGTGGCAGATGCCTTGGAGCATTGTAATAATATAATACCGGTATTTCAACGATGTGAAGGAACAATTAACTTTATTAAGTTAATAAACAATGTTTTTGATGTGTTAAACAGCCGATCAATTAGACCACCGGGGTGGAAAAAGGCTATTTTCTCTGGGAACATTGGTTTGGTGGAAGCTTTATTCGAGGGCACTATAAGCTACCTTCAAAATCTGACGTTGCCATCTTGGCAGAAACTTGTAGTGTAGAGACCAGAAGAAAAACCGGCGTTGTAGGGCTTATTCTGGATATGATCAGTGCAATTCAATTCTATAAATATTTGATTGAGGGCACCAAACTCTTACAGTACTTGCCATTATACAAGGTCAGCCAGGACCACCTCGAGTTGTTTTTTCCGCTATTCGAGCACGAGGTGGCTTCAATAATAACCCAAACGCGGTTCAATTTAGTGCAGCTTTTAAAAGATTGTTGATAAGAGCTGAATTTAGGGATGCGGGCCTTGGTAACTGCCTTGGTACCCCTGGAACAAATTGATATACTAATCTGCTCTTGTAAGACTAACCCAGTCACGGCCATAAACGATTTGACAGAAAGAAATTCATTTGTTGAATTGACTGAGGACGATAGTGAGTTATACGAAGAATTTATTCATTGCATGTACAACAACCTACCCAACTATTCCGACAGCGTAGTTACTTATATTGCTGGTTTTGTATCAAGAAAGTTGGCACGGTCTATAAAATGCGATATTTGCGCAAATTTGTTGTTTGGCGATCACAAAGAATATCAAAAAGCTTAATAACTTTAAATAACAGGTGTGGGCTGATTTACCCATCAACAGACGTGAAGCGCACCCTATTTAAAGGGGAAAAAATCTTAAAGGGTATTTTTCAGAAACAACTGCGATCTGAGAAATATTACCTCCACGTGTTCAGATTTTAATGGAACATTTTGATGAAGCGAATTTGTTTAAATCAAACTGCGAACATGACAGGACACATAGACTTTTACTTATTAAATCGATAGTCCAAACCTATATGGATCTGAGGTTTAAATACTTTGGAAAGAAAATAACAGAAAAAATTTCATTTCGAAATTATTTTAATAAAATTATATTATTTCGTAATGAGTAAGTGCGGGTAATTTATGTTTGTAATAAATCTTTTTTAAATGGAAATTTCAGTTTTATTATGAAGTAGCGTCCGCCCGAGGTATCTTCTTATTCTATCTCTCGGGACCCCTAATCCTATATGTCAATTCAGATAATAAACTATTTATGTGCCGAATTATTACATTTAAACTGATCTGATACTTTTGGCGTGATTGAGGAAAAAACAAACATTCAAACTTTTGCATTTATTATAGTTTGATTAGTGTGAGTGTGATGACTGAGCCTAATTTATTGTCTAACAAACAAACAAAAATTCTTTAATTAGTATTTCTTGTTTAGTAATTCCTGAGAAATAATTGTAACATTAATAATAGATAGTTATATTATAAAAGCAAAACAAAATGACTACTTAAAAGTAATGAAATGAAAACATAGGTATAACTTATATATATTTCCACAATGTCCTTTTAATTTCCTTTATTTTGATATCCATATCGATAGGTTGAGTAAAAGAAATTAAAGACTTACAATTTGTCATCCGTCATATCAATTAAAAAAAACCTATCTAAGAACACTCGGGTGTTTGAGACGAATCACACGAAAGAATGTTTTTTCAAATAAGCACCACATTATCGATATTAAGTATAGTGCGCAACACTACGTCAAGCCGCCATCTTTGTGCCAGACTCAATTTAGGTATACACGTTTTTTTCGTAGGTATGTCATGTCCTTTCTTTTTCTCTAGTCAAAGGCATGCCCATAAAGTATGACATTGACAGGTACTGTCTGTACTACTAAGAAATCCAGGACTTCAAAGGCGTGATTTTTACTAACAGTTGTCGCAGAGATCAAGCTATCTTTTATGAACTATAATTTACTGTGTTGCCGGCTCTGAGTATTAAACCAAAAGAAGGGAAGCGTCATCGCAACACACCTCTCTGTCAAAGTACGAGAGTCCGACTCACACTCGATAAATTAAATTAAAACTGGTTGCACCGAGTTGTACACCATTCTGCAAGTGATTGTGCCAGTCAATCGAGTTCCGACAAAATGCCGAATCGCAGTGTATTTTCATGCAAAATTTCATGACTTCATCTGTGAATATTTTTAACGTAATATTATCGTTATAAATCTCGTATTTTCTGAATATTTTCGTCATATACCAAGTGTTGCCATCATAATTCATGAAGTGAGAAATAAACTATTTTTAAATGAATATGATTTACTACACTAAATAAAATATAAAAAATAAAATTTATTTCCTATTCACTTAATCAATTTGTGATGAATAATAAATCATAACATAACATGTGTAGTGGATTTTGTCCAACGATTTAAATATTCAGCTCAATCTCAACATAATTTTGAATATTATATAATTTAATGTAATCTATAATAAATAACTAGTATTTATTAAAATCATATACAAACCAAAGGCCAAATAAGTCGAGTTGACATTTGCCACCTCGTAGCAAAAGTTTGTAATTTTAATGAAATAAACTGCTCTATATATATATATATATATATATATTTAAAATAAAAAATTATAATAAATTTTTCAATTGTTAGTTTGATTTAACATTATTCCATATTTGATAAACAATATTTCATACGCCAAGCTATCAATAAGAATAAAAAGAACGTTAGCCAATACTGCTGTACCAACCTTGTATTTAATGTCTAATGTCTAATTGTACTTATAGCTGATGAAGCCTAAGGTTACCGAATTTCTAATTCCCCAGTCGAGCCTTAAGCCTATTACGCGAGATGTTAAACCCAAATGGACCGTATACGCGAAATTGCTTCTTCCGTCTACATAAAATGGCGACTATAGCACGCGGTTTCCCATACAATGCAATCGCTCTTCCCTAAACGAACCATTGCTTGCCAAAATCTATGAAGGAACCCTGCTTGATTAGGAGAAAATGAAATTGGAGCGGATTAACTAATAAACACAATTATATCAAGCAGGTATGAATATGAATTAAGGTGGGGTTCACTCACCGGGGTGTTGTTTCCATGTGGCTTGGGGTTTTGTTGCTGCGGTGCGACTTCCGGTGGATTCTCTGGGGCCCCAGAGATGCGTTCCTGTCCGGTGATGCGTCAGAAGAGAGCGGTGCGCGACTATATCTCACACGAGGTGAGGCGGTTTCTCCCGGAGGTCGACTGCTCCGGGCTAATGCGGTTTAACTAGCGGTGCGCGTGGGCAAGAGTCTTCTAGGACATTACTGTTCTAGGCGGTGTGGTTCCAACGAAGAGCGCGACGGGAAGAGGGCGCGCGTGGGTCACGCGCGCGTTTATATTGGTTCGGTTGCGAAGATCACGTGACATTCTGGAACTATCTTCTTTCCTCTCTCACCCCACCACCCCGGTGTGTCGAAAGGGACAACAGGTGAAGGAAAGGTCGAAGAAAGGACAGATCTTGACAAGCATACCGTCGAATAAAATAAAATTACGAATGGTTTTCCGCGCAACCAATAGCAATAGATTAAATATTTTTATTATTACCCTTGACAGATACTCGCATCGTATGGTCACATATAAAAAAAAACGTTAGGTTAAAAACTAAGCCGGACCTGCCTCACCATATTTTCAACGACCCCGATTTGATTAATACAAGCTTTTTAAATGTGCCCGGAAATAATCAAGTTCCTATTTCATATATGATATTCTTTAAATCACACGTCAAAGTCTCAAATGTATTCAAACTGAAGACAATTGAGGTGAAGAAGTGATATTGTAAAAATAACACAGTCATTAAAGTCAAATGCGGTAGGTGCAGACGGTATTTCCTTGGATATGTTGAAAATGTCTTTTCCCGTAACAACACCTGTTATTACGGAGATAATTAATAAATCAATTACAACGCAAACATATCCCTCAGAATGGCAGCACGCACTCATCAGGCCTATACCCAAAAACTCAAATCCTATTAGCATGAAGGACATACGCCCGATTAGTATACTCCCATGTGTATCAAAAATCTTGGAGAAAGTCGTGGCTGAGCAGGTAAGAATATACTTAGAAAGTAACGATGTGCTTTCCAGTTTTCAGTCAGGGTTTAGAAAACACCACAGTACGACAACCGCTATGATAAATGTTATCGACGATATACTATCAGATATAGACAGTGGCAAAGGAACGATTTTAGCCTTGCTTGACTTTTCCAGAGCATTCGACTGTCTTAATGTGCCATTGCTTTTGTCTAAATTACATTACTACGGTTTCGACATATCTGCGATAAAATGGTTCGAAAGTTATTTCGAGCATCGTATACAGCAAGTAGAAACATCAGACGAAAATGGGTTACCAGTCATTTCGAACGCTCAGGCTGTCAAACAAGGCGTTCCGCAGGGATCTATCCTAGGACCTATTTTGTTTGCCGTGTATTGTGCGGATATAACAAATTGTATTAAGCATTGCAGATACCATATGTACGCGGATGATACACAGATCTATATACCTTGTAAACCGGGGGAGACTAAATTAGCGGTGGAAAAATTAAATGACGATCTCGAAAGAATTGCAGCTTGGTCAGATTCAAACGCATTAGTTCTTAATGGAAGCAAGTCTAAATATATGATTCTAGGTACGGCTCAGCAAATACAAAAAATAGCAAAACATGAAGCTAAGGTAACCATAAGGAGCGAAAGAATTGAACGCGTGACTGAGGCTCGTAATTTGGGTTTGTTGATAGTTACGCTTTGAAAGTCACATAATAAACACTGCAAGAACATGTTTTTATAGGTTAAAAGTATTATATCAAATTAGAAATTGCCTAAATACCGATATGCGGATAAGACTGTGCGATTCTTTGATTCTGTCTAAATTTAATTATATGGATATAGTGTATGGCCCTCGTCTGCTTGTGCGTAGCAAGAAACTTGTCCAGAAGGTGCAGAATGCTTGTGCGAGATTTTGTTTTAAAATACCTCCCCGCGCTCACGTCACGCCGTACATAAACGAGAACAATATTTTAAAAATGCAGTATCGGCGAGAACACCACCTAGCCACATTTCTATTTGGATTAATTAAATATAATGTACCACCTTATCTTTATCACAAATTAGTGTGGTCTCGCGACTTACAATCAAAGATCACTCGCTAGTCATGTTACTCTTTGGTTGTTCCCTACCATCGTACCATCGCCTTTCGTGGAAGTTTCAAATATTCTGCCTCTAAATGCTGGAATAACCTGCCGACACCGCTTCGTAGTCTGAAAACATTAAATACATTTAAAATAGAATATAAAACTCATCTAATTATTGTTCAAAAGGCTATAGCTTGATATTTACCTACCTAAATAATTACAGACACGTAGCGCTGTCCGGCGAAGTCATACGGAAAGCATATGAGTGCATAGTACTTTTTTTTTGATACTTAAAGGCTGAAATAAATGTGTTTTTCATGCTATTAATTATAACCATGATACAAGTATATGTTTAACGTGCAATCATTATTGACTTTATTAGAATATTGTTTCTAATGATAATATTGTTGCTTAAGATTATGGTTATGATTATATACCTGTGAGAAAATATTTTTGTAGGGTACCATCGTTTAGTGTTTCTTCTTTTATATTATTTCCAACTTATACCTCATAGATACATGACTCTTCTGGTGATAACAATTCTTTTTAAAATGTTTCGGACATTCTTGGTATTAGATCCAGTTAGTTCATTCATGTAATCTATGTTAATTATTATTAGTCTATCAATGACGGTGTGAACGTCCGCACGTCACTTAATTCACAGGCCCACTGAAAACCAGCGCTGTAGTCTCGTATCGACTGCGGCATTAAGCTGAGTGCGGTCTGTTTGCCGTGTACGCCACACACACTTGTGTGCGTAAAATGTGTGATATGTTTAATATGTGATGTGTTTTACTATGTATTTTTTATGTTTATGGTTTAAATGTACATGCGGCGTATTTGAGCAATAAATGTTTTTCTTTCTTTCTTTCTTTCTTGACAACAATTTGTTTCTTGAGAATATTTTATAATTTTGATAAGTTTACAATAATGACTCTTTATATTTACGCGAACAATATGCATTAAATGAAACTAACTTTACGGATTTTATCACGATAAATTTTGACTCTTTGATTCCCAGTGCTTAGTTACAGAACGACATTTAATGTCCTGGCGGTGTCTTTAACAAAATGCGACACGTACCGTGGTGGCGCAGTACAAAAGCGACTGTATATAAGCGAGCAGATAAGGAAAACTAAACTAGAAAAACGCTTTAAATTAAAAAGCAATAGCATTTTTTCTTCATGCATGCATTTTGGCTTCAATTCGTAGAAACAGTATTTAAAGGAAAAGCTTACAAGTTTAGAAAAATACTAGATTAGCTGACAGAGACATCTTTAATAAATAGAGAAAACAACCAGGTCCTAGAAAAAATAGTAATTGAAAAAAAGCGAACTTTTAAAGAGAAAATTACTCAAAAGTACTTTTATTACGTGGTAGAGCCATGCTGCAGCTATATTAGTGTTACGAGCTTGAGGTTCGTGACAATAAAAATTGCCGATAGAATTATCAAAATTATAGTTCGGCCGTTCAGAGAATGCGTTCCTGACACGTCGCGATTGAACTGACGACGTAACTTTGTAATGGCATTGCAGTTACGATAAAAATATTTTTGCTGGTTGTTTACCGTTTTAACAATTGATGAGCATTAAAACAACATAATAATGTTGTTTTAATGTGAGATTGATATAATAATATCAATAATTAATTAATGTTGTAATTTTGTGGCAAACTGAGGGTCAAATAACTTGGTAAACAATATTTTTCTTAATCTATACTGCGCTATTACAAGGTTATGTCAGCGCTTTATATTTGTAGTGGTGTGCTAACAATAACAGGCAATGACGGTATCGTAATCTGTTCTTATACAGTTATACTTTATAAAATAATACGTTTTGTTTTTCTTTTTAAGAATTTGAAAATAATGGACTATAAGATAACTTTTATTAAATATAAAAACAAAACTACGACCAAACCGAACGCGCGAAAGAAAGTAGCATTTTTATATTTAGGTTGAAAATGGTAACCCCAAATAGCGTTATGGGCCACCATTTTGTGACGCTAAAACAGTCGTCTGTTGTCGTTTCGTGCGCATAGACCACAAGTGTTTTCGATCTGTTTTTATTTGATTACCCGGCTTTCGTTTAATGGACTGTTTCTGCTTTTCAAACTGACATCGGCGCTAAATCGGACTTCGATTGTGTTTTGTATTGCGTTCTTTTTACTTTTGGTGCAAAAAAATGCCTAAACGTGGACAAACATTGAAAAGTGGAGCCCGTGAGTTAATCATCAAGCTGCAAGATTACTTTGAGCGGGAGCGGCAAAATGGCGGACCCCTGTTACCTGTCGAACAAGTACATGAACGCGTCTCTCAGGCGCTTGGAGTTAGCAAACGGACGATAACAAATATTAATAAAGAAAAGTTCGGCTCTACTGGCACGGAAGATAATATTTTACGTACTCCGAAGAAGAAACGTAGAACTAAACCCGTGACAGATATTGACACCTTTGACGCCGATGCAATCAGAAATCATACATGGTTACTATTCCAGAAATGAATATCTCAACAGGAAGAAGCTTTTGGCATCGTTAAGAGAAGCTGGACTGTTTAGCGTGGGTAAAACCGCTTTAACGAAAATCTTAAAAGAAATTGGTTTTTCGTATAAAAAAACAGACAAAAGAAAAATTTTATTGGAACGATACGACATAATTTTAAAATGGGTAAGTTTTTTGAGAGAAGCAAAAAATATTGATAACTGGGATAATGTCGTGTTCATTGACCAGACATGGCTAAATGCCAATCACACGGTTTCCCGTTCTTGGACAGGTGATACACAAGCATCGACGTTGAAAGTACCAATGGGTAAGGGAGCCTGTCTGATAATATGCCACGCAGGTTCTGCAAAATACGGCTTTGCGGAGAACGCGTTACTGGCATTTCAATCAAAAACCACAAATGGACGAGGAAATGAATGCGCCACTACATTTAAAGAGTGGTTCCAGAACGTGCTTTTGCCCAGCCTACCAGAGCCTTCTGTAATATTCACCGATAATGCCTCCTATCACTCGGTTCAAATACAGAAACCACCTACCCAAGCTAATAAAAAAGAAGAAATGGTGGCTTGGATACAAGCAAAAGGCATTGACGCAAATATGCAGATGCTAAAACCAGAGCTAATTAAATTAGTTAAAGAAAATAAAGCGGCAAATGTGCGATACGAAATCGATGAACTGGCTCTGGAGTATGGTCATCGCGTTCTAAGAATTCCACCGTATCATTGCCAATATAACGCGATTGAGCTAATCTGGGCTCAAATAAAAGGTTACGCCGCCCGCCACAATACTTCCCCGCCATTCAGCACGAAAAAGATGATGACCCTATTAAAAGAAGCCTGCGGGGAAGTCACAAGAGATGACTGGGCAAAGGTTGTTGAGAAGACTAAAAACCTGATTGTGGAACATTTTGACCGAGATATCAGGATTGATTCTGTTATTGATAATAATATAATTATACATGTAGGCGAAGATGATGATGAAGACACCACATCCTCAAGCGAATCGGAGTCTGATTAATATTCTGTACGCACATTCAATTCAATATACTTTATTGCATAGAAATACAGATTGTAACTTTGTAACATATAATAAATAAATCAATTTTATTATATTAATATTACCTTTTTTTTGGTTTCCACTTAAATTACTAAAATATAAATTTTAAATGATTTCGCCAATTTAAAACGAAAATAATTTTAAAAATAACGCGACGGTTCATTTTGGAGGAACGGTAACGAACTCAGTGTTATGTTGTGCCCATCACTAGTCGTGACTAACTGATAGGTGTCAGGAACGCATTCTCTGAACGGCCAAACTAACACTACCACTTTAATTCACTTTACACTAATTAAACTTAAAACACTAATAGTTAATCACACTGATTCACTTTATTCCGCTCAGAAGCTTCGCTTGTGTCGCCGAGTTCAACTCTGCCCCGATCGCATCTTGCAGTGCCTATTTATTTAAATTAGCAAAGAAACATCCCGAACATTCAGGTAAATGCGCGCAAAGGGACGAGTGTGCGAGTATAGACTTTCCAGAAACTTGACGCTGTCGGTTGAGAGATTTGTGATGTCATTCTCTGCAAAGCTCCCCTCGCTCTCGTTCCTGACACTAGATGGCGCTAGTTGTGTCATCGACCTGAGCGCGCAACACTGCCCCCTCCTAAGACATGCTCGTCCCGAGCATTATCGGCCCCATAATAACGCGCCAAGCAATCCACATGGACGATCTTAGGAGTCCCTCTTGCGCCTTTCTGTAACGGCTGCGCAATGTCATGGGATGTTCGATCCCGTGGTGCACCAACATTGTACAATTTCGATGCTCCTCTACTCCGTGTCTGAGGTCCCCTCACAGCCGCACAACTTGTACATGTACGACACCAATCCTCCACATCGTCACGATAATGGAACCAGTAAAACTGTTCTCGGACCTTCAGTAGAGTTCGTTTAACTCCCAGATGGACTCTTGAACGACCATTATGGCACAGCCGTAGAACATTCGGCACTTTAGCTTTAGGGACAACCATTTGCAAACGACAGCTGTCTCCTCGACCATTGTCCCATTTACGGCACAGGACTCCATCCTGAATCAGCAAGCTGCCCCATTGGGCCCAATAGTTTTTCGTGGTTGAACTCATCGCTGAGACGTTCCTCCACTTAGGCTTGGTAGCACGGGCTTTCATCCATCCCAGAATCGGCTTGATGTCTGGATCTTCCTGCTGTGCATGTCGTAGGCTGTCCTTCCACTCGTTACTGAGGTGGTCTGTCCTGAGCATCCTCACGGATACCACTTCCTTACTCTCTTGCCTACTACAATGGTTGCAATCTTCAGGACAAGGTCTTCTTGACGATGCATCTGCGTTGCCATGAGATTTTCCGCTGCAGTGTCGGATAGTAAAGTCGTATTGCTGCTGCTGCTGGGCGGTGCTTTTAGCCGCACTTCTTTTCTGAGACCGTTCACCTTCCCTTCCTAGGGTGTGCTTAGGGCAGCTGGACCGAAGATGGCCCCTTTTCCCACAGCCATAGCACCTAGGGCTGTATCTTTTGCTGTGGTCGCGAACCGTAACTGCTGTAACCTCCCTAGCGTGAGGTGAACGATGATCCTGTCGCCGCCAGGCAGTGCCGTTAGCTGCACTACCCTCTCGAGATCGATCAACTCTCCTTTCTACGGTTCGCTTAGGGCAGCTGGATTGAATATGGCCCTTTTCCCCACAGCCATAGCACCTTGGGCTGTATACTTTGTTGCGGTCGCGAACTGTAGCTGCTGCAACCTCCCTGACGCGATGGGAACGATGATCCTGCCGCACGGCTTCCACTTCCAGTGCATGGGCCAAGGCGTCCTTAAGCGTCTCGTGGTGCCCGAGCCTCACAGCAGCTCTGACTTCCAGGACGCGGATGCCGTCGATGAATGTCTGCACCAGGTTCCCTTCAATGAGTGCAGGTACAGACCGGTATGCTTTTCGCACCAGCTTCTCCACCTCTAGAGCCCACTGCTGCAGGTTTTCGTTGATGCGCTGCACGCGATCTTTAAGCTGCGCACGAAAGACGTGTTCCAGGTGAGCGTCGCCATATCTCGCCTCCAATGCCTCAAGGAGTTGCTCATAATAATAAATAAATAAAATAAAAAGCCTTTTAATTCCATGCATTACAATGATTTTGAGCATTGAAATTATTATGCAACAATTCAGTTCAGATTACCTAAATTAAATGATAACATAAATTAACATACTAATTAATTATTGTTTATATGCACTTGTAAACCATATATTATAATATATGACATTTAGCTTTACTATTAACATAAAAACATTTGGATTTTTTTTTAATTTTGAATTTTTAATTATTATATTACACAAATATCAAAATCAAAATTAAAATTAAAATCAAAATTAAAATCAAAATTGAAATTATAAATTAAAATAAAATTATAATCTCGTACTTATACAATTCAATCAATAGAGTAATCAATAAAGTAATATTTAATGCTAGAATGATATAAATATTTTAAATATTATAAATAGCATGGACCCCTCTCAGGTAAAGGCCTCCTCCAAGGATTTCCATTTTTCTCTGTTTTTTGCTAATCTTAACCAGTTTGTTCCTGCGATCTTCTTTATGTCATCCTCCCACCTCATGTAGGGTCTCCCTGCTCGGCGTTTGCCTGGCGGGCCCTTCCATGTGGTTACAATTATAGTCCACCTGTTGTCATCGCATCGGGCTATATGACCAGCCCATCTGAATTTTAGTGCTTGAGCGTAAGCCAGCGCGTCTATTGCTTCAGTATAGTTTCGTATTTTCGTGTGTCGTATTTTTTGTATTTTCTTTATATTTAACATGCTGCGTTCCATTCCTTTCTGACATGAACTAATTTTGTTTTTAATTTTCTTCGTAATTTTCCACGTCTGGCAACCATACGTTAGAGAGGGCAGAATGCATGAGTCCATAGTTTTCTTTTTGAGCTTTATTGACATGTTGCTTTTAAATACTTCTTTTAGGCTCCAATATTTGTTCCACGCGATTTTTATTCTACGCTGTATCTCCATTTCATTACTGTTTGTTTTGAAACTTATTAGTTTTCCAAGATAGATATATTCATCCACGTAGTCTAGCGGCCTATTTTCTAACCTGATACACTTTTTGATGCTATTTGTCATGGCATTCGTCTTTGACAGGTTTATCTCTAATCCCACTTGTCTGCTGCTTATATTAAGGGACTCTAACATATATTGCAAGCCACAGCTAGTTTCTGATAATAACACTATATCGTCTGCGAATCTTAGATGGCTTAAGTATTTGCCATTAATATTTAGACCACATTTATTCCAGTTCAGTTTTCTTATGACGGTTTCCAGTACAGCTATAAAAAGATTTGGTGATAACGGATCGCCTTGCCTTACTCCTCTCTTAATAGGAAAGCTTTGGCCAATCTTTTCCAATTTTACTTTGCTAGTACTTTTGCTATAAATGTTTCTTATCACTTCTATGTATTTATTTTCTACTTTTTGAGCTTTTAAGGCTTCCCAGATACTCGTGTGAGATATTGTATCAAATGCTTTTTGATAGTCCACAAAGGCGATGTAGAGTGGTCTTTGTTTTTCCTGGTACTTTTCAATAATTAGTTCTAGGGAGTGTATGTGATCTATTGTAGAGAATCCTTTGCGAAAGCCTGCCTGTTCTACAGGTTGCCATGTATTTAATGTTTTGCTTATTCTCTTATTAATGATTGAAGAAAATAGTTTGTATAGAGTCGGTAAAAGGCGAATGGGTCTGTAGTTGCCAATATCATGGGAGACTCCTTTTTTATAGAGTAAAATTATGTTTGATTCGGTCCATTGCATAGGTATAATCGCCGTATCTAAGATGAGGTTAAATAGGTGCGCCAATGGCGTGGCCAGTAGAGTTCCTCCGTGCTTTAAAGCCTCGTTGGAGACTTTATCTGGCCCTGGACTTTTAGGAGTTGCTCATAAGTCACTTTTATTCCAGCCGTTCGCTTTCATAACAGCCTCGAACTGGATTTTGTAGGCTGACCAGGAAGAAGTCCCGTCGAACGGTGGCACCTTGAACCCACGTAGCGAAGGTGCTGAAGCTACTACGGGAGCTGTAGTTCCATCCTCAAGTTTGAGTTCATCCAGCGTTTTCTTCATGTCAGCCATTACGTTGTCAACCCGATTGTTTACTTGATCGATTCGGGTTTCAGCTTCCGACAATCGGTTGTCATGTTGAGCAACCTTATCCTTAACCTCCCGTATCTCTTTTCCGAAGGTAGCGTGAAGGTCCTTCATGAGGAGCATCTGCTCTTCCAACCAACGGGCCTGTTCCTCTTGTCGGTGGGCCTGTTCATCCTGTCCGCCCCGCAGCTGTTCTTCCAACCGACGGACCTGTTCCTCCTGTCGGCGGGGCTGTTCCTGCAACATCACCATCAGAGCACCTTAGTCTGGTGCTGCAGATGTAGGAGCTACCGACGGGCCTGCAGCCGGTGGCTGGCCCTCCGACGTCTGCGGCGTTGCACCACCAAATCTTCGTTGGTCCGTCTCCTGCTGGCGTTGACTTCGGGTACGGACACCCTCCGTTTCCTCCTTAGGTAAAATCGGCATGATTTTATCCCACTTCTGACACCAATTGTTACGAGCTTGAGGTTCGTGACAATAAAAATTGCCGATAGAATTACCTAAATTAACACTTTAATTTACTTTATACAAATTAAATTAAAAACACTAATAATTAAACACACTAATTCACTTAATTCCGCTCCGAAGCTTCGCTTGTGTCGCCGAGTTCAACTCTGCCCCGATCGCATCTTGCAGCGCCTATTTATTTAAATTAGCAAAGAAACATCCCGAATATTCAGGTAAATGCGCGCAAAGGGACGAGTGTGCGAGTATAGACTTTCCAGAAACTTGACGCTGTCGGTTGAGAGATTTGTGATGTCATTCTCTGCAAAGCTCCCCTCGCTCTCGTTCCTGACACTAGATGGCGCTAGTTGTGTCATCGACTTGAGCGCGTAACAATATATTATAGCTGTGAACCTGTGAATTTCTTACCATAATTATTATCAAAAATATACATACTGTGAGTTATGACCACAGACAAAGTACTTTTTAAATACCTAGATACCGTAAATAAATATAAAATGTTGAAGTTTATAGGGGTGTATAGTTACGAAATAACCAGTACTGTTTTCGTGTAGCATTCATTTCAATTTGATAAATAGTGAGTTATTAGATTGAAACCGATTTATCCAAAAATATACGTAGCAATTAGCACTTTTGTTAAAATATTGTTGTATTTTTTAGCCTCAATCCTAAAATGTCGACTAAACGTGATACATGGAATCACTTTGTAAAAAAAAGGATCAAATGGCGTATGCAAGTATTGTCATATTGAAGTAGAAACATGCGGAAATACAACAAATTAACGCAACCATTTATTAAGAAGACATCCATGTAGTAAGTCTGTCTAAAACATGAAGGTTTGAAAACAGGAGAACGATCACTATATACTAAAGCATAGCCCGCCTGTCCTTGAAAATTGTAAAATTTATAGCGGCGCTAACGTCGGTGAGTAGTGACTGCGAAGTTAGCTGTTTATGAGTACCTACAAGTAGATGTAACTTCATTTGAATAATGACCACATTTTCTCCGCGGCATTGGTGAGAAAATTTTCATGCTCTGTAATTTTGTAATTTTTGACAAATAGACCGGGAGCTGGTGACAGGTGACGTTCCACGATTTTGTCGCGCATGCCTTTTTAAGTCTTGATAACTAACCCTAAAATATCAAAGATTGTCGGGGCTTTAGAATATTTTATTATGCGTGGATGTGCAAGTGGTTTAGCATCTAATTCGAAAAATAGACTGAAAATTACTTTTATTGACTCAACTTAGCGATCGCAGCGCCTCACTTATGGTGTCCATACTTCTGGGACACTGTTTTCTACGGCGATCGTTCTCCTGTTCTCTAATCTTCATGGTCTAAACTCCAAAAAACTTTAACTATTTGGTCCAAAAACTCTCCACAACAGCGCAGGAGTAGCTACTGGTATGAAATGAACTTAGCCATTGTCGACGGTTTGAAGTGTGTTGCTAAACTGCTCGGTAGCTCTAAAATCTGAAATAATTTATTTTAGCAAAAATAACCTCGATAAAGTCGTCTATCCCACTAATATTTTTCGGCACGTTCTTTAATATTTAGCCCGTAGCTGTAGTGGCGCCACCCTTATTTAACGGTTTTTTATGGACACCCTTTAATACACAGTATATACTCCTTACTTCTACACCATGAAGGTTAGAGAAAAGGAGATCGATTACTAAGTACCAAAGCATATCCCGCCTGTCCTTGAAAATTGTAGAATGTATAGCGGCGCTGACGTCGGTGAGTAGTAACTGCGAAGTTAGCTGTTTACGAGTATAAGTAGAAGAAGTTAGTTGAATAATGTACAAATCATTTCATTTTTACTGAGAAAATTTTCATGCTCCGTAATTTTGTAATTTTTTGACAACAAGAAACATTAAAAAATGGAGAAATATATTATTGTGCGTGGATGTGCAAGTGGTTTAGCATCTGATCGGAAAAATAGACTCAAAATGACTTTTATTGACCAAACCTCGAGCGATCGCAGCGCCTCACTTATGGTGTCCATATTTCCGGACACTATTTTCTACGGTGATCGTTCTCCTGTTCTCTAACCTTCGTGTTCAATTGGTAATTGAACATGAAGGTTAGAGAACAAAACACTCCATATATTTGTAGTTTTTACGATTCACCAATTAGGGCAGGCAAAGGTCTGAAAACATACAGCCTAGTCTGATGTGAATTTTAACAACAACAAACAAAGATGGCTACATATACGTTGTTAACTAAGATGGAATGCCCCACAGCCTGTAACTATACATAAAACGAGAGGTAAATGTATTTATAAAAGTTCAATTTACGAAAAATCGCAATTCTGGAAACAATATTTGGAAATGTCGCGACTAAATGAAAATCGATCTTTTAATCCTTATTTAATCGATAATCGATTCTAGTATATTCGATTTGAATTGATTCAGAGAACGATTTTTTAAGAGTGAATCGACATGCCAATAATTATATATTAATAGCTGTTACCCGCGGCTTCGCCCGCATGGTCACTGGGAAATGAACTCCGTTTCCAGCCGCCCATCGCCGATTTTTAATAGTGTGTCAGCATAGTTTCCAGCATTGATATCATTATACAAATGCACTCTCATATTCGTAGTTAAACTGAATTTTGTCACCTTGTTCCATAAAATAGACGACTTGAGGCATGCTTTAATTTCATCTGCAGGTGTGCGCTTTTGAATGACAGGTAAAGTTTGGCGAAAGTCACCAGCCAGTAAAACCACCATTCTTCCCATTACATCGGTATTGCTGTGCAAATCCTGGAGCGATCGATTTAGTGCTTTTACAGCTTTTTTATGTGACATTGTACTTTCGCCCCACACTAAAAGTTTGCATTGTCGTAGCATTATACCTCGTGCACTATTTTTGCTAAAGTTGCAGATCGGCGATTCTTCCTGGGCTAGATTTAGAGGGATTTTTAAAACAGAATGTGCAGTGCGGCCCCCTGCTATGCAGCGTGGCGGCTATACCGGAGGAGGCTACGGCCACAGCAATGTTTTTATCTTTCGTACTTGCGCTAATAATAAATTTAACAGAAATATCTTCCCAGTTCCTCCAGGGGCATCTAAAAAGAAAAGTGCACCATTTCCAGATTCAATTTGTCCTAATACTTTGTCAAAAACTCGTCTTTGTTCGGGAAGCAGGCGGGGTACAAATTCGGCTACTTGCTGCTGCAAAGCTGGTATATCGTAGTTTGTTTCACGTATGATTTCAACACTTAGTTCATTTTCGGTTGTTCGCTGAGGGCTTATCATTCCAAAGTCGCTTAATTTTTTGCCTACCATTGCCATTACTTTATCTTCAATTTTTCCAAGTGATTCATTATAAATGTGTTCATTGTGTGTAATGTTCGCGTGTTTTTGTTGTAACCTTCGCAAAATATCTTCCACTATGTACTCTTTATACTTGTCCCACAATTCACGTGAATTAGATAGCCCGCAAGATGATATGAGAGTTGCATAAAGATCCCTAATTTTGGCTGGTGACTGGCACTGCACAGCTTGAGATAACTGTGGACAGTTAGTTTCATTACCCTATGTTCACAAAAAGCAAATAGATAAAAAATAGTGTTTGTTCCAGTAAATGCACATCGCTTGGAGAAGTTTAGAAGTAACATAGTAAAAAAAAACTTCCATTACTTTCATACCAAAATAATCCAAATTTTTTATATGGAACATTATTTAAGCTATTTGCAATGAATTTAATAATACTTTTACTTCTAAAACATTCTCCTTGAACAATCGCAAAGCATTTAATGAATGGGCGACTGTAGGAGTCCATAAGAGTAGACAAAGGTTGTATGAACTTTACAATGAAAGGTCATATAATCCTAGCGTCAAATTTAGGGAATATGTAAAAAAATATTCCAAAATATTTAAAACTGTGTGCTCCTTAGCAAAGTCATTGTATTTGAGCAACAAAATAAAGACTGCTTCTAATAAAATTAAAATGACATGGAGTATAATTAATAGTGAAACTGGTAAGGTCAACTCTCGCAATTCAAACTACCAGTTAAGTTTTAACAATAAATTAACTAAATCAAATCAGGACGTTGCAATGGTTTTTGAGCAATATTTTAGTGATGTTCTGATCTTAACCACTAAGTCACCGAATTCTTCTCCTGCCGTCACCGAATCATTACTTAAACAAAATGTAAATGTGTGTACAAAGAATTTTACATTTCATAAAGTGTCATCAAAAGATATTGTAAAATATTTTAAGACTATTGATATTAAGAGAACCGCCGATCTGTGGGGGATTTCTGTTAAAGTTATTGCGTCTATAATAGATGCAATCGCACCTCAACTATCTATTATTTTTAATACTAGTATTGAATCTGGTGTGTTTCTTGATTTAATGAAGCATAGTAAAGTAATACCTTTATTTAAATCTGGTAGTACATTGGACCCCGCTAATTTTCGACCTATTTCTGTACTGCCAACACTTAGTAAAATTTTTGAAAAAATTATTCTTGATCAAATGTTAAATTTTTTTAAGTAAATAATTTACTTCATAAAATCAATTTGGTTTCACAAGGGGTCGCTCGACAACTGATGCTTGTGTTGAGCTCATTAAATATATATTTGATGCATGGGAGAATTCACAGGATGCTTTGGGTGTATTCTGTGACATATCCAAAGCCTTCGATTGTGTTCACCATGAAACATTAATCAGGAAACTTCAACACTACGGTGTAAGAAGCGATGCTCTTAAATCAATTATTTCATATTTAAGTGACAGAACGCAAAAAGTTGTCATTAATAGTATGAGTTGTTCCGGATCGATTGTACAAATGGGCGTGCCTCAGGGCTATTTCTATTTCTAGTATATATTAATGACTTACCTTACATAGTAGGGGATAACCATGATATAGTATTATTTGCTGATGATACCTCATTAATTTTCAAATAATCCAGAATCCCGACACTTTTCAGCTCGAGTTACGTAACCGCTTTCAGTCCCTAGAAGATTGCAATGCAGTGGACGATATGAATGACAAGCTCGTGGAAACTGTCCATGTGGTCGGAGCTAAGTTTCGTAAGACCCGTCGCAGAAGAACTTTGTGTTCTTCTCCAATTACATTCTTAATCTCATGGCTTATAGACGGGGAATAAAGCTACAGTCTTCAGCAGATTTGACAGCATACAGGCAACTGAATAGTCAGATCTCCAAATGCATGCGGTGGGACTTACGCAACTTCAATACAGCTCGTATTGAAGAAGCGATTAAGCGGAACCAGGGCTCCAAAGTCTTTGCCAGAGATCTATCTGCCAGTAAGAACCAACTGTCAAAGAAGAAGACTGAGTGAATCAGTTGAAGTCAAAAGAGTCAAACGTTAAACGTTGTGTTGAATAAGCTTTTTTGGTTTTTGGATTTAAATAGATAATGTCAAGTCTATGAGGCATATAGTAAGAAATTCAATCAGTGAATTCGGTTAAAATCTTACTAAAGACTAAGCTAGATTCTTACACTCTTACTTTATGCTAATCAACGAAAAAAATACTTGTTGATGTTCTCCCAAATTAGTTTACTGTCATCTTCTAAAATTTTCAACGTTGTCAAACATTAGCTGTGAGTCAGTGCGCTGTTTCTCCAGGATGTTATATAAAGAAAACAAATGTAGGTAAACAATGTTGAACGATCGACTAAATTATTTATCAATCCTTTCCATAAATTGTGATTTAACAAAACATTGACAATGTGATAAGAAAATAAAGGAATTAGCAGCGCAAAAATCTAGAAAGGTCTTCATAATTTATTTAACATAACTACAAATATTGCCTTGTAGTGGCAGTTGAGAATATCCACTAACCCATATCGTCCCGTGGGTGCCGTAAGAGGCGACAGAGGGAGGCAGGCAGAAGATGGGCAGCAGCATCTTCCTAATAACAACGATAATATAATAAAAACTGCGGTTGCCAACCCGCTCGCCAAGCGTGGCAATTATGGCAAATATCCCCCCATGAGTAACGACGCAAACAAACGGCCCCCAGTCCCCGGTGCTACGGTGGCGATCATGGTAACGGCGGGGCAAGGGGTGCTAAGAATCTCCGGTGGAGGTTCAGTTGCCACCTACGACGACTCGACCTCGCAACATATAACGCACGCACCGTGATGACTGACGAGAAGATACTGGAGTTGGAAGAAGAGGTAGACAAGTTTGCGCTGGCATATAATTGGAATATCCGAGGTCCGAAGAGAGGGGGCGGACACGGTCATCCTCGAGTCCGGCAACTTGTTCTATCAGCGGGGGGACGACCATCTGTCCCAAGGAGGTGTCGAATTTATCGTTCACAAGTCTCTCGTCAATAACGTTGTAAATATTGGCGGTGTGTCGACGAGTGTCGTGTACCTGATACTCAGAATCACCAAACGGTATTTCCTGAAAGTCATACAGGTTTACGCACCAACCTCGGCACATCCCGATGAGGAGGTGGAGGAATTGTATGAGGATAATTCTAGAGCCATGCATTCCTCCAAAGCCCACTACACGGTGTTAATGGGAGACTTCAACGCAAAACTAGGCACAAGAGAAAGCGGTGAGCTGAAGTTAGGGAAATTTGGAGTAGAGCAACGGAACCGTAGGGGCCAGCAGCTGGCCGATTTTATTGAGAAAGAGGGACTTCTTATGATAAACTCTTTCTTCCAGAAGCGGCCACATAGGAAGTGGACCTGGTCGAGCCCCGACGGTTCGACAAAAATGAGATTTACTTCATTATGACGACCAGACGCCAATTGTTCAGAGATGTCTCAGTGATCACGAGGGTGAAAACTGGCAGCGATCACCGAATGGTTAGAGGCACACTGAACTTAAACGTTAAGTTGGAGAGGTCTCGTCTAGTGAAGTCAACGCTCCGTCCCCCTCGTGCGCTAATCCAGGGTCCCGAAAGCTTTCAGCACGAATTACGAAACCGTTTTCATTGCCTAGAAGACTGCAATACAGTGGACGATATGAATGACAAGCTCGTGGAAACTGTCCATGTGGTCGGAGCTAAGTTCTGCAAGACCCGCCGCAGAAGAACACAAAAACTCTCCGATCATACTCTTGTTCTCATGGATGTTAGACGGGCGATGAAGCTGCAGTCGTCAGCAGATTTGTGAGCATACAGGCAACTGAACGGACAGATCTCCAAATGAATGCGGCAGGACTTACGCAACTTCAATACAGCTCGTATTGAAGAAGCGATTAAGCGGAAGTGTGGCAGCATCGTTTCAGGCATACCTGAGATTCTGAGTGAGATTGAGCGCTTCTATGGGCAGCTGTACACATCATCGTTGGAGCCACACGCAAGTGTGAGTAACGATCCAAGAGCAAGTATTATCCGACACTATTCCAATGATATCTCGGACGTCCGTCTGAGCGAGATTAGAATGGCTCTCCAGCACCATCAAAACGGCAAGTCCCCGGGCGAGGATAGAATTACAGTGGAGCTTCTGAAAGCGGGTGGAAAACCGGTACTTGAAGTCCTTCAAAAGCTCTTTAAACCACTTCTGCTCCACGCCTCAGGAGTAATGCTTCCTTCATGGAAGCATTACTCCTGAGGCGTGGAGCAGAAGTGCAGTGATCTTGTTCTTCAAGAAAGGTGACAACGCCCTCTTGAAGAACTACAGACCGATATCCCTTCTGAGCCGCGTCTACGTGCTGTTTTCGAGAGTCATTACGAATCGTCTCGCACTCGACGACTTCCAGCCTCCCGAGCATGCTGGTTTCCGAAAAGGCTTTAGTACCATAGACCACAAAATTCGGCAAATTGTACAGAAGACCGAAGAGTAAAATCTGCCAATTTTCCTGGCGTATGTGGACTATGCGATAGCCCTTGATTCCGTCGAAATTTGGGCGGTGCTACAGTCTTTTCAGCGGTGCCAAGTTGACTGTCGGTATATCGAAGTGCTATGTAGCATATGTTTATACAGTAGGGCTACGATGGCTATCCGAGTACAGAACCAAACTACGAAACCTATCCAACTGCAGAGAGGTGTAAAACACGGTGACGTTATATCCCCGAAACTCATCACCGCTGCATTGGAAGATGTTTTCAAGCTACTGGACTGGAAAGGATACGGAATTAACATCAATGGCGAGTACATCACTCACCTTCGATTTGCCGACGAAATAGTCCTTATGGCAGAATCGCTGGAGGACTTAAGCACTATTACCTCAATAGTGCCTCCTAACGGATAGGTCTTAAGGAGAACATGGACAAAACAAAGATCATGTTTAATGTCCATGTCACACCTATACCGGTAGCTGTTGGGAGCACTAAGCCTGATGATGAACCTGGGACAAATAGTCCGACTAGGTAAGTCCAACTTCGACCGACACCGAGAACAGAAGCCTATGAGATTCGATAGTGGTATTTCTTTTGATTCTATCACATTTGTTAAATACTTCACTAAAGATATGGCATCTCCGGATTTGACCTCTATCATATCAAAAAAATGGGTCTCAACTTTGTTGCTTTCAACATTAAAATAAATCACTGTGAACGCAAGCTGTTTAATAGTACTTCAGTCTGTAGTTTCATCCATAATTATGGAGAAGAAAGCGCCAGGAACTCTAAGTGCATCAAACACAATATTAGCCAAATTGTTGCCTAAAGCATTTTTTATACAATGAGAGCCTTTAGTTCGTCGTACTGCCAATTTGCTTACGATCTCAGAGTCTGTGAACACGTCTTTAGCTAAAGGGATAACAGTGTCCATCAAAGAGAACGGTAAGTTATTTGTAGCAAGCATTGCACAAAGCTTTAATTCTGCACGACGTACTTTAATGTCTACAGGTAATTCCCGCACTAAATCGTCAATTTTTTTTTGATCCCGATACTTGTTTAGAAATTCGAAGATGTTTTTTTTTTGAATTCAGGTGGCGTATTGTCACTTTTGTGTGCGATTACTGTCATATTACAAATTCTGCAAAATGCTAGTTCGTGACCATCTCTAATTCCATTGTATTTCGTTAACCATCCCTTGAATTCATGCCGAGTAGTCCAAGAATCTAGAAATTTATTAAATCGTCGTTAAAAAAAGAATTTTTCGATAGGTTCTTCACGACTTGATGTCATCTGTGCAGATGTAGAAGGAATTTGCTCAGAGTCGTTTGCCACTTCTTGAACAGAACTGGAAGTACTTGGTGAATTTCCGTCATCTATGGCACTGGTCATCTCCTAAAAATGGATATAATTTAAAATATCGTTAGTCTTGATATGCACCAAATATTGCGTTTAGGCTTTTAGAAACACCCGACAATAGGGAAAATAGTTATACTGTTGCAACACTGATTATCAAAAAACATCGAAAGCAAAAAAAACAATACAAAAACGTTTCTCCGCTTTTCGCTACGTTAAAATTATAAAATATCTCTGTGACAAATACCTACGCAAGTAGCGTGATGCCAAAATGAAGAGAAAAAAAGCAAAAACATAAATAAATAAAAACTCGAACTACCTATTTAGGTATTTAGAGGTTAGGAATGTGAATAGCCCCAGAGGATAGAACACTACGTTAATAGCCCAAGGAATTAGTAAAGACATGTAGTTTAAACTTATTCAATCTATGAAATGCCCAAAAAGTCTCGTATTGTAGTAATGATTTAACTAGGTATACAATAGTAAAAACACTTTAGAAATGCCTACTTATCAATTTCGAAATAATTTTAAAATAGTGAGTAAATATATACCTTTTCTCGAGATCTTTTGGTTAGTTTACTGATGAATTTATCCATCGTAACTTAGCAAAACTCTTTACAAGAAAAGTAAAAACTCTGACCAGTGACCACAGAACAATATTTTAAATATTTACTCTGACTGACTGACTCTGTTCCACAGTGCCATCTCTGTGCAACAAAACTATGTAACCAACACGTAGAGATGCAGGACGCAGCCTACAAGTCTAGCCATAGACATTATTTTTTAGTTTCCTTTTGATTAAAACTACTTTTACGGATTTTATCGCGTTTATTTTTACTTTTTATTTTTAATTCCCGACGTTTCGGGCGCTTTCCAGCACCCATGGTCACGGGGGACTGAGATGACTGACGTCCCGATGTCATTGTTAAACCCGGAGTACCTTCAGCTTTTTTAATTATTGTTTATGGTCCGATCTATGCAAAATGAACTAACTCTGTCTTGAGGTCTTGCAGTGGTATGCTTGGGTTTAGTTTTAATTTTATTGATTATAGGATCCCAAGCAGGTGGTAGTACCCAGCCTCCTTCTCTATTGAAATTAGGATGTTTTTTAATTTCAATAGCCTCACGTATCATCCTTGGTAGGAATCGGTGTTCTTTCGCGAGGATTTGTGGTCTATCAAATCTGATGTAATGGTTGGGGCCGTCTAGGATATGATCACAAACTGCAGACTTCCCGGAACGTTGATGCTTCACATCAGCTATATGTTCTTTTACGCGGGTCCTAATTGATCTTTTGGTTTGTCCTATATAAGAGAGACCACATTCACAATCAAGCTTGTACACTCCTGCATCTTGTAGAGGAATATGACACTTGACGGATGGTAGGAACTGACTAATCTTCTTCGGCGGCTTGTAGAATGTTCTAATAGAAGCTCGCTTCAAGATATAGCCAATCTTGTCTGTGACACCTCTGACATATGGTAGTACAGCAGGCACACGCTCGACTGTGGCTGGCTTCACTCGGTCACTGTGACGTAGGCGCGGGACCCGAAGCTTGTTGTCGTGCAGAACTTGCTTGACGTGCTGAAGCTCGGCGGCCAGGTGTTTGCTGTCACAGATCCCTCGTGCTCTCTGTAACAAAGATACGTCCGCGCCTACGTCACAGTGACCGAGTGAAGCCAGCCACAGTCGAGCGTGTGCCTGCTTTTTTGCCCCTCACATACGTGAAATTCCCCCCAAAAAGGGGAATTAACCCCAGATCGGCAACGCTAATTGTCACAGTTCCTGACTAATCTCGACACTTGACATTGACAGTTGGCAGCTGTTGGTTTCGTCTGGCTTGTCAAAATCACGCCGCGTAAACTGTGTAAATTATGGGAAAATCTTCCCACAGAATCTTCCCGTAATCAAGAATATTAAATCTTAGACTGCCTTTAATTTATTAATAACCATAATGTTCGGCAAGGCATACAAATTAAAATCTAACAACACACTAAAAAATTCGGAAAAGTACACAATAATTTTCATTACTTACACATTTTTAAAATTTGGGTTGCATTCTTGTTGTCTTTTTCACTGTTTTGTTACAGAAAACATTTAGCGCAGCGTATTTTAAATGAATTCCCTGCTGCTACAGATGAGAAAGTGAAAGAGTTGGTGCCAGTAAAATCAAATAGCAGCTGTATGAAATTAATTCTACATTCGGGTGAAACAGTCGGCGTATACGTTGTTGATAGTGTACCTGTGATGATAGAAACAGGCGATGCGTTGGTGCCTACTGTATGTGCTCTATGGAAAGTGCCTGACCTCCTACCGACCCTCATCATTCATTCTCCAGTGCTACCTAAGGTATTTTTACTACCTAGCACAATCAGTTCCATTACTATGTATTTAAAAGTGTCCCATGTACAATAAATTAATGGATCCCATTCCCTTTTGTTGTTGTTAATGCATTTATCAAACCGAATGCCTCGCTTCTTCTTTTGTAATGTACATCAAAAGACTGGAATAATCTGTCAATATATATTCTTCCAAATATAACTGGGCTAGGCGTCTTCAATGCAATTGTATATAGGCATTTACAATGATAAGAAAGTGAGATTTACTCTCTGGGTCTTCATCACAACTTACCATCAGGGGAGATTGTAGTCAAGCACTGGCTTAAAAAAACTAGGTGAGAAATTGGTTTAATTTCCTGAATGCTGTTTAGCCAAGTTGGATCTCTTTCTCTCTCTATCTCTTTAAGATACAAAATGCTACCCTCATAATAGGATTCACCCGTACGCTGGAGGTAGTTTACATACATAAATTGCACAGTTAGAACATACACACACATCATGACCAATTATTTATAGGCTGTACAAACACTTGCTGTTACTACCAAACAATAAGTCACTTTTTGTGTAGTTGACTAAGGGACCTTCAAAAATAAAGCTAACTCTTTAAACAGCCTGCAATGCACATGGAATTGCCCTGTTGTTCATGAGCTGCGGGTAACACCATCATGTGAACCGCATGCTTATTTGCTTCCTCTTCTATATAAAAAAAAACTTTCTTGCACACTGTCTTAGGTAACTAAAATTTTACTCATCAACAACTTAGAGTGTAGTGCTCCTAACAACTACCAGCACAGGCATGACATACAAGTAGATGTTACATGGACAACCTTTGTCTTGTCCATGTTCATTTTAGGATGTATTTTTTTTAATTTAACCCCTACACTAGAATTTTCTTCAGTATTGTGGAGGCCGTTTACACACATAAATTTCACAAAGACAAACATTCAAGGCCTGGAATAATTATTTGTAGGCCATCCAATGCTTGTTTCATATGGGATATGAACCCGCAGCCCTCAGCACGGCAAGTCTTTGCTAGGCTACTGGGCTAAGGAGCAATAAAAATTAAATTATTTGGATATAACAATGATTACATATATTCAAAAACATTCACATTAAAATTAAATAAACTATTTTATAAGTTTATAACTGATAAAAGATTAGCAAATTAGTAAAAAGACCAGTAATAACATTTTATTTATTATAAATATTCTTATTCTTAACAATTGCCTTCTGATGTCTAAATTGTTTGCAACCTCTACCAACTCATTTATTAGCTTGCAGGGGGTGCACCATTATATGCACCAGGGGTAACATTAGCAGATCCAGTAAAATTCCCACGCTTCTCCCGTGGGTCTCTTATTGCTGCCGCTACAGTTGACAATTGCGCTGTCGGCGCTGTGGGTCGTGCTGCTATTTCCTCTTCAGATCTGTTGAGGACTAATATGTAAGTACAGCCTGTTGGTTTTAAGTTATGGTTGTTTTTACTTTAAAGTATAAAATGTACATTAGGCAGATCTATTCTATTTATTTTGCTATTGGATTAAGCATTGTGCTCATATTTGTTCTTGACAATTCAATCATCATTCATTTTAATATGTGATAGAACCATGCTGCAGCTATATTATTGTTGTAGCATGAATGGGTCGGCTCAACCAGGGAAGGACCATGCTTTCACAGAACACCAGCATAAAATGGCAGCATAATGCTGCTGAGTATCTTATGGTGAGTTTAGAGAAACTAAGACCCTTTTTACTGGAACAGGGCATCACACTGCACAACACATCAGCATTTTGATTATTTATCGAGGGTAATCGTAGATGTCTAGGGTCCACAGCATCCACTTATCATCAGGTGGACTGTGTGCTTGTTTGTCACTCTTATTCTTTTTAAAATATTTTGAATTCTTTTTTTATAAAAAGATCAAAAAATATCTTAGAAAATCTAGTTAATTTGATTAAAAAAATATTTCAAAGGGGATGATGAATTATTTTGCTTTGTCTACTCAACAGCAACACCATCACATCTTTAGAACTCTTCTAGGGTTAGAGGTAGAGTAAAACAAAAAGTTATAGTGTATTAGGTAATCATTTTTTTATTGAGGTTGATATCCCAGATACTCCAGGTATTGTAACTCAAGTAAGACCTTGTACTCTAACCTTTCATAAGCCAAACATATTTCCAGAGGTGTCTGCATGGAAACTTTACATGTATATGGAGACTTCCTTTGCAAAGAACCTAAGTTCACAAAGCTTGAGAGGCCAAAGTTTGATCCCCCCACCTACAATGACATTACTGACAACATTGCTGTGGATATAGCCCAGGTGAGTCAAACCATGGTATATGAAACAACCTTAAGTTTATATGTACTTAAAAAAACTAAATAGTGTAAATATTATAGTGTTGAAGAATGGCTTCGCGTTGCTGTTCAAACTACTCAAATTATAACAATAATCAATTACTATTAAAGTTTACAAAACATTCCTTTACAAATTAGCAAATATGTGGAGGATAAGGATTTATGAAAGTAATTTTTAACTTCCGCTATGAAAATCAATGATTTTCAAAAAAGTTATTGGTTTCACCCCCATTTTCGAAAATTGAGGTTTCATTAAATCGCAACGTTTTGAGTTCCTAGGAAGCTATTCTAATTATTCTTACGAGGATGTCACTATGTCTGTATGTATATGTGTGTATGTATGTAAACCTCATAACTTTTGAACGGCTTGACGGATTTGAACGAACTGGCTTGGCGTTAGAAAGGGTTTCACCAAACTCAGATTTTCAATACTGTTTCAATCGAATTGGACTGGTAGATTTTGAGAAATCTCAAAAATAAAATTTTCAAAAAATGTTATTTTGGAATAACTCCTCTAAGCATATGTGTAACGACCAATTCCAAAATCTAATCAGCTCTTAAACATAGAAAACAACATCCTTTGCTGCGGACCGCTTTAAAATCGGTTAATGTTTTGAAGAGAAATCAATGACAAAAAAGTGTCTTTTTCACATAACTTTTGAATTTATGGTCTAATCATTTTTTTATATTAGATTTTATTATTGTTCTTAAAATATCTCATCGGATGCCACCAATTACATGAAAATCGGTTGATCCTTTCGAAAGTTATCAGTCAAAAAATTTCAAAGAAGTCTTTTTTTTATTGACTTCGAAATTTCTACTCGGATCATTTTTGGTGTGATGAGTTGACTAGTTCGTAAAAATAGCGGGAAGTTCTAGACATGGCCTGCGGGGTCAATCGTTTTTAGATTATTATTCTTGTGATTGGGGCAGTATCCTCCTGTTAAAAATTTAAAATAATAAGAAAACTGCAGTTTCTAAACTGTCTGCTATGCGTAACAACTGTGGTAAATAAGAGGCAATTTGATTTGAGCAGTGGATTTTTTATTGACTGTAATGAATGAATAATGAACAAAAAATGTAATTAGAAAAAATGGTCGCCGTAGTCAAAAGCCTGGATAATGTTTCATCACCTATGTTATCATGGCCTATCCAAAATCTGCTGCTGAACCTAGGCTGGATATTTTGAACTATAAATTTAAACATAAAAGCTCATCATATTTAGATGACTGCCGACACTATAACCTTCTTATGCTTGAAGAAAGACGTAAACTGTTAGATATGGGATTTCTATACGATATCTTACGCGATGGTATTGACTGCCCGGATTTACTGAATACTGTTACTTTTAATGTGCAAAGAAAACGTACAAGAATCACCAAGAAAACTTTGTTTAGTATACCTCGTCATTCCACACTTTATGGTAAAAATAGTATCTCAACACGTTTGCTATCAAGATATAACAAAACATTTAATACCATCGATCCCTTTATAGGCAGTAAAAATGATTTTAGAAACAAGGTACGTACATGCATATTAAACACAGCTTCTGTTGTTTAATTTACCTTAGTAAATTATATATGTGTATGTATGTGTATGTATATATATATATGTATGTATGTGTATATGTATATATGTATATATATATATGTGTATATGTATATGTGTATATATATATATATATATATATATATATATATATATGTGTCGTATACTTGTATGTATATATGTAATGATATATAGAATATATTTTGCCATGATATAAATAAATGAATTACAAAACTAACTCGAAAAGTAAATCACACATGAATTTGTCAGAAAGATTTAATATCTTAGTGATAGTAAACCTAAAATTACTTAATTTTATTACTGTTATTTTATTAAGTTGCTTTAATTTGTTTAATTTCTTATCTTAATGATAGCTTACCTATATATTTAATATGTGGATAACTGTTATTGGCATACTTGAAGTTAATTTGAAATTGTATTTAGTGATATACCCTGTTGTTATCCTTATTAAATAAAATAAAATAAAAAAATAAAATAAATTGCCATTGTTGCAATGCTTGGCACATATTTTTGCAATTGGCTTTTTATTACATAAGATACTTAAACAACAGTAAATATATTAGTTTACATACAAATTAAATCGTGGAGTGGCGGTGTAAAGAATATTACTATATACGAAAGACAGTTGGCGCAATTTAACATCACATCATTACAATGACGTAGAAGTATCTCACACATGATATTCCTATACAAAACGCTCAATATTAGTGTTGATTGTCCAGCGATAGTTCAATTTTTTAACTTTAAAGTGCCATCAAGACTGCCTAGGAAACCGCAAGCCTTTTTCAATGTATCTCTTTATAGATCTAATTTGGGAAAGTATTCCCCTCTAGCCAGACTGGCTCGCACTTATAACGAACTGTCCTCGAAGATTTCTGGCCTCGATATTACTTGCGATAGTTTATCCACCTTCAAATCAAAATTAATCAATTTCTTTAAAAATAATGAATCAATTAATTAAGAAGTATAAATATTGGAAGTATAATATTGGAATATGATAATGAAGTTATCTATAATGTTGTTAAATAATTCTATTTCTTTTTAATAATTTATTTATTCAATGATGTAGTTAAAGTTTTTTTTCTTACAATCCTTTCATTTACTAAATAATCAATGCATGTTGTGATTACCTATAAAAAGAAATACAATTATAATGTGCTTAATATGTTATGAAAATGATCTTTGTATTACTGTTGTGATTTCTGTTTGTAATCCTAATAAATAAATAATATATAATACACTAGTGCATATCGTCCCGCAGGAGTCGTAAGCGGTGACAGAGGGAAATGATACAGGTGAGGGACAGCAGCATCTTCCCGATAACAACCCAAAATAATAAAAAAGTGCAGTTGACAAGCCGCTCGCAAAGCGTGTCATCTGTGGCAAAGTCTATGAGGCAATCTATAGGAGAGGCCTATGTTCAGCAGTGAACTTTCACAGGCGGTGGTGATGATGATGATGATGATGACATAAAAGTTGTTTTTTATATAAGTTACATAAAATTTTATGCCATAGGCATACATGTTGGTAACCACACTGTCTATTATTATTTATGCTGTAATCATTATTAATGCCGCTGCCCATCTCCATTTTCAAATCTCCCTATGTCGCCTTTTACATCAACGGGTAGATATGATAACCGTGTAATAAAATCCATTACTTTGTTTATCGTTTACCATCAATGACATATAAAAATATAAAACTTTAAAAATTGATTGTTTCCTAGCTAAGCATCCAACAACCAATTAAAGAGGAATGGCCCAGCTTAGTAAAAGTGGACATCAAACCACCCGAAGAAACTACACCTTCCCCGGTTTTAAATGAACCAAGAATTATCCCAGAAGAACCACCAAATGTTGATGGCAATGAAGAATTGGATTTAGACGACACAGTTATCACAGGTAACTCTAGTTTAGTTACTGGCTTAATTTTAGTTAGTATTGTTTTTTTTTTGTTTTTTTTTTTTATAGAAGAGGGGGCAAACGAACATGCGGCTCACCTGAAGTTAAGTGACTACCGCCGCCCATGATCAACCGCAACACCAGGGGAATTGCAGGTGCGTTGCCGGCCCTTTAGAAAGGAGTAAGCTCTTTTCTTGAAGGTCCCCAGGTCGTATCGGTCCGGAAAAATCGCTGGTGGTAAACTATTCCACAGAGAGGTTGTACGCGGAAGAAAACTCCTCTTGAAACGTACAGTGGTGAACCGCCAGGCATCCAGATGGTGTGGATGGTATCGGGACGTTTGCCGCGTAGTGCGTTCACGAAATTTGGCGGTTGAGATTAATCCGAACAATTCCTCAGAGCACTCTCCATGGTATATGCGAAAGAAAATGCAAAAAGATGCAACATCTCTTCGCAGTGCCAGTGAATCGAGCCAATCGGAAAGCACTCGGTCGTCGACGATTCGAGCCGCTCTGCGCTGGATGCGGTCAAGTGGAAGGAGCTGGTACTGGGGAGCCCCAGCCCAGAGATGGGAACAGTATTCCATGTGCGGCCGACCCTGCGCCTTGTAAAGTTGCAGGAGGTGTGCCGGCATGAAATACTGTCCCGCTCTGCTGAGCACGCCAAGCTTTTTAGAGGTCAATTTGGCCTTCTCTTCCAAGTGACCACGAAACTGCACGTCACTCGATATGTCGACGCCGAGGATTCCGATACTGGCTGAGGCAACAAGGGGAGTGCCTTGAAACTGAGGAGATACGACAAAGGGGTTCTTTTTAGCGGTTAACGCGCAAACTTGTGTCTTCTGGGGGTTAAACAGGACTAGATTTAGTCGCCCCCAATCCGAGACTCTGTTCAGCAAAGACTCGACTTCAGACACAAGTTTGTCCCGGCACTCGGAGACGTTTTCCCGAGAAATATTGGCTCGGCCGGTGTAAAGAGCATCACCAGTGCTGTCATCTGCATAGCAATGAATGTTACGGGTATGCAACATATCATTGATATGTAGAAGAAACAGCGTTGGCGATAGCACGCAGCCCTGTGGAACAGCAGCATTAATAGGCTTGCAATCGGAGCTTGCACCGTCTACAACGACCTTGATGCCCCGACCTCCAAGAAAGCTGGTGATCCAATCGCACAATTTCTCGGGAAGCCCATAGGAAGGGAGCTTCGAAAGAAGCGCTTTGTGCCAAACCCGATCGAAGGCCTTCGCAATGTCCAAACTAACGGCCAATGCCTCCCCCTTGGACTCTACTGCTTCCGCCAGACCAGAAGATCACCAGCTAACCGACCACGGCGAAAACCGTCAATAATCAGCTGGTGATCCTCAAGGTACCTCATGAGCTGGCAGTTTACAATGGACTCCATTGTTTTGGAGAACAAGGAGGTGATGGCGATAGGCCGGTAGTTGGACGGGTCTGAGCGGTCGCCTTTTTTAGGGATCGGGTGGACGAAAGCCGTCTTCCATGATTTTGGGACTACGCCTAGGGAGTAGGAGTACCGGAAAAGACGTGTTAAAACCGGTGCCAACTCTGGAGCACACGTCCTCAGCACAATTGGGGGGATTCCGTCAGGCCCACTCGACTTGTGAATGTCCAGGGAGAGGAGTGCTTTGCGAACCGAGCGCTGTGTGAACTCTACTTCCGGCATGGAGCACTCACACCGCGGGATGATCGGCGGCGTACTCCCCCTGTCATCGAGGGTCGAGTTGGACGCAAAGAAAGAGCCTAGAAGATCGGCTTTCTCCTTTGCGGTATGGGCCAGTGAGTCGTCCTCCCTGTGCAGAGATGGAAGAGATGGCTGACAGAAATTCCCCTGGACAGCCTTGACGAGAGACCAGAATGCACGGGTTTCAGAAGGAAGGCGAACTAGTTTCTCGCCAATTCTGCCTATGTGCTCTGATTTTGTCTTGGCAATGACTCTTTTGAAGAACCTAGAGGCGCAATTATACTTCTTTTTTAGAGCGCTGGTGTTTATATCCCGGGACGCTGATGCGTCAGCCCAGACTTGGTAGCACTCCTGCTTATAGCATGATGCTATTTTACAGGAGCGACCAAACCATGGCTGAGATTTGCCTCCAATGGGCACCACAGAGGAAGGAATAAAAAGTTCCATACCCTGAAGTACCACATCAATGACAGAATCCGCAACAACATTGGGATCGTCCGGCGAGAAGCAAACCCGCCCCCAAGGGTAGGATGCAAAGAAAGACCGCATCCCATCCCAATCGGCTGACCTATAGTGCCAAACACGGCGGCAGCCTGCAGAATGCAACTGCGATTTCAGCGTGAGTGACACCACACTCCGAACAAGACAATGGTCCGAGGAGCCTAAAGGAGCGTAGACGGAAATCTAATATCCGTCCGGTTGAGAGGTCAGCAGAAGGTCCAACAGGGAAGGTGCATGATCCTCCATATCTGGAATCCGCGTAGGCGAAGTAGGGTTGTATTATAACTGTTCCCATAATAGATTTGACATATATTATAATGTGTTCAGGGACAGTGTGTGATATTAGAGCAATTTTTTTTACGTTTAACTTTGTTGTTTTTTCATAAATATTTTTTAAACTAGAAATTTTCAAAACTAAATATAATTGCCTAGTTATACTGCCACATACAGACATAGCCACAATCCTTCCTGTGTACATTGTTGTTAATAAAAAAATCGTTCCAGTTTTGGAGGAGGGAACTGGAAATTACGAGATGATTATTTAATCAATTTTTCGTAGGTACAACCAGTTCAAGCAGCATTGTTCTCATTTGGTGCTCTAGTTTGGCTGTTGAGGCACAACGCGATAAAAATAGATCTTAAACATGTTAAAAATTAATTAGCTAAGACCTGCGTAAAAATAAATCATATAAATTACCTATCTCTCTCGCTCTCCCTCAATTGTGTCATAATGGGATGAGCCAAGGGCCATCACAGCCGCACCGTAACCTACTATCGTCGATATTACAAGATATGTGCTTTCATAATTTTAATATATTAACCTAAGTCAAAGTTATAAGTTATTATCAGCCAAATCATAAAATGGCGACTTATCATGCAATGCTCAAGCAGATACGATCTGTCCAATTCTAGACTGCCATCTATAGGAAGTAATGATATATATCTGACTTTTCCCATAGTAGTTTCTTACAACACCCACGAGACGAAATTTGATAATATAGACTCTTCCACTGTACAAGAACACAACGCTTAAACTTATTATTTCATATTTAAGTAAGATAATGCAGAAAGTTATTATCAATGGTAAAAGTTCTTCCAGGTCGCCCATACAGATGGGTGTCCCTCAGGGCTCAATTCTTGGTCCATTACTATTTTTAGTGAACATTAATGACTTACCTGCCTTTTATATATAATATGTATATAATATAAAATTGATATAGTATTATTTGCTAATGATACTTTTTTCTTTTCAAATTCAAATTTTCCTTGATTTTTAAACTTTGAAGTTTAAAAATCAGGAAAAATTTGAATGTGATAAAGTGAATAATGCTATATCAAAATATGTGCATAGGTGTAACATTAATAATCTACATTTAAACGGAAATAAAACTAAATGTATTAAATTTACAACAACAAATGTTAAAAATCTAAATACCAATATGTTTTTAAATGGGGAAGAATTGAGCCCTGTTGAATCCTGTTTTTCTTGGCATCACTCTCGAGGCAAACCTTCAGTGTGAACCCTATGTCCAAACTAGCAAGCAGAATAAGCTCTGTAGCTTATGCTGTAAAAAGATTAGAAATCTCACTAATATCGAGACATCTAGATTAGTTTATTTCAGTTATTTCCATAGCATAATGTCATATGGGATTTTGCTATGGGGATTTGGAAACTATTTTTGTTTTGCAGAAGAGAGAGGGCCATTAGAGCTCTTTGCAACCTAAACCCGAGAGAGTCTCTTAGAGAAAATTTAAAGAAATAAATATATTAACTTTGGCCTCTCAGTATATTTATGAAAATTTAATGTTTGTTCACAAAAACAAAGGTAGTTTTAGTAAAAAAAGTGATATATTATATACATTCTGTAAACACTAGGAACAAACTCAAGCTAGTGCAACCAGTTTCTCGACTCCACAGAGTCAGTAATTCATTGTTGGGGCAATGTATACGCTATTACAACAAGGTCCCAGAATATGTACAAGTTCTCTCTATTACCAAGTTTGAATATTTAATTACACAAAAACTGTATAAAAAGGGTTATTATGATATAAATGAATATATGGTTAATAATAACCCCTGAGAATGAGATGGTCTATTCCAAGCTGTTGTTAAATTAATTTTTGTAAATAGTTTGTAACAATATTGCCATATTGTTAAATTTATTTTAAAAGAAGGTCCCGCTGGGTTTCTTTTTGGTTCTTCCCAGAATAGAGGTTTTTTTCGAAATAGTGGTAAAGTAAAAAATGAGTTTCAATAAGAATTATATATATTCTATTTTACAATTTATCTACAAAATTTATAACATTGTTACCTTGACGGCAAAGTAGCTTAGCAATGAGTTGCGTTAAGGGCCGTGAGTTCGTATCCCGCACGGAACAACATTTTTGACCCAGTGAAATGTATGTATGTAAACTGCCCCCACAATACAGGAGAACGTTTACTAGGGAGGTTACGATTAACTTTTAAATTTATTTATTATTAACGATTAAAAAACTGGATAAAATACTTAAAATTGTAACATTCTTACAGATACTTCACAAATTGAAGAAGATCCAATACCAACAGACATGGACGAGCTGCTCAAATGGTGTCTCCTGTCTTTTATTAAACTGGAAGGCAAGAATCTAGAACTGCCTCTCAAAACCAACCTGCTATATAAGTAAGTTTTATGTCCTTATATATATATTTACACTATTGTTTATACCTTAACATAAGGGTTCCAAATGACGAACTTAATAATGCCTCTAAGCATTCTGTCCCAGCCAACCCTGGGCGTGGCGAAATAATGTGACAGGTGAATTTTGTACATTTTACTACATATGTGGTAGAGCCATGCGGTTACACTATTTTTTTATATAGGACAAACGAGCAGGCAGTCCACCTGATGGTAAGTGGTTGCTATGGCCCATACATCTACATCTATCCTCGATTACGAATCAAAATGCAGATGCGTTGTCACCCGTGAGGAATAAGATGGAATGCCGGTTCTCTACACTCACCATATGAAACACAGCAGCATTATACTACTATTTTACGCTGGTTTTCTGTGCGAGCGTGGTCCTTCCCCGGTGGAGCCGATCCATTCGTGCTACAACTATACTACTAATGTAGCTGCAGCAAAATAAATAAATGCCAGCATAAAATAGCAGCTTAATGATGCTTTGTTTCATATGGTGAGTGTAGAGAACCTGAGACAATTTTTAATAGAAACACATTCTATCTTAGTTACTTATGTTTATTCTTATCTTCCATCTGCATTTGCAGATGCGTTGTCACTCCCGAGCACTAAGACTTATTTATATTTTGATTATCCTTAACTGAAGATAGATGAAAGATGCCTTTGTGGTATCCACTTACCATCAGGTGTACTGCTTTGTGAATTTTATAATTAGTACTCGTTTTATTAAAATGTCTCAGTATATTGAACAATGTATACCTGCAACTAATTTGCAGGAATCATCTGATACCTCTGTGCCCTCCGGACCGGACTTTAGATGTAAAAAAGTCGAGTTACAAGAAAATGGGCAAATTCCTTGAGGCCATGCAAAAGGTAATGTTTATTTTCTGCTATCCAATGATTGGATTACCGTGTAGTGGATATGTAAAAATATCCACTCGTCATTTCGTCCCGTGGGTGTTGTAATAGAACAAAGGAAACAAATCTTCCATATATTTTAACGCTGTATAGTGACACCGTTAGACAAAGCACTATCCCATATCATCGCGTGGGTGTCGTAAGAACAGCATCTTCCTGAGAACAGAATAAAATACAAACATTTTTTTCAATAAAAATTACATGTATTTCTTTTTGAAAATAATGTTTTTCACTTCTACTGGTTTGGCAGTTATCAAAGTGAAATTTTACAATAAAATACAGGTTGTACAAACTATTTGAAAGACTTATTTAAGAATCAGTTTGGAAGCGACCACCACCTCATTCCTAATAATTATTGTGAACCATGTATTAATTTATGTTACAATAACCCTTATACAGTTTTTGCTTAGTAAAATAATTAAACTTAGTAATAAGGAGACCTTGTATAATAATAATATCTTTATTTGCGTAAAACATGGTATAAATGTTGTTAACGAGCGCTCATGTTTTGCTTATTTTACATTGCATGCAAATATTTTAATTTTAAGTATTATAATGATTAATTAAATGTAAATTCTGAGCATCGTCAATTTCAAGAAATTTTTTACGCTCTAGTATAATTATATATATATATATATATATATATATATATATATATATATATATATATATATATATATATATATATATATAGTATAATTATATATAAATATATATATATATATATATATATATATATATATATATATTCTGGGATTTTGTTGTAATAGCCTATACATTGCCTTATGAATGAATAACTAACTCTGTGGGGTGGAGAAACTGGTGTCACTAGGTTACGTAAAACAAAACAGAAAACGAATCAGAACAGAAGCTTGTAATACCAGTTACTAAACTCCACAGAATTAGTAATTCATTTACGGGGCAATGTATACGCTTTTACATCAAAATTCCAGAATATATACAAAATTTGTCATTAAACAAATTTAAATGTTTTATTAAAGAAAAATTGTACAAAAAGTGTTATTACATATAATATCAAAGAATACATAAATGAAAATAACCCCTGGCAATGAGGTGATCGCCACCGTGGTGGTTCTTATTCTAATTGCCAATCCCCCCCCCTAAGTGAGACGACTACGGCAATGAGTCAATGGGGGGAGGGGGGATTTATATTTAGCAGTGGACTTGTGAAGGGACTGTAATAATGATAATATTTTGATTATCTATATTTATTTAACGTTATTGTTAATCTATCGGAGATATTTCTGACAAACTTTCTCACAGTTGACTCTTATAACATCTATGGGGAGGGATAGTGATGGATTGACCGACAGACCGTTGCACCATCTGGTTTACGTTGGCATAAAATACTTAGACCAGCGACCGAAGACTTCCATGTGTACTGTTAGACCGGCAATTCAGAACAAAAAGTCTGTTACAACTTAGTCACATTAAACAAAATCAATTTTAGATTCTCAAAAACAACGATCGCGGTTTATAAAACAAAGAATTAGTTTTCTCACTCGCTTGCAGTTTCTAAAGAAGTTGCGGAGATTTAAATAGTACTAGTGTTTACGGATTTTATCGCGTATATATTTTTTTTACATTCCCTTCGTTTGGAGCATTTTACAGTACACAAATGTGATCCTGTATGTGTTCACACGTTTGTGTACAGGACCGTCTCCATCACTCCATCAGATTTGATAGACCACAAATCATCGCACAAGATCGCCGATTCTTTCCAAAAATGATTCGCGAGGCTATTGAAATCAAAAAACATCTAATTTCAATAGAGAAGATGGTTGGGCAATATCATCTGCTTGGGATCCTATAATTAATAAAATTAAATCACATACAAGCATACAACTGCAAGACTTCAAGATACTGAAAGTTCATACTGTGTAGATCGGAACAAAAATTAATAATTTCAAGTTTTGTTCTGATCTAGGTTGAACACTTCAGTCCCCCGTGACCATGGATGCTTTAAAATTCTCGAAACGCCCGGAACATAAATAAGTTAATATACGCGATAAAATCTGTGAAAACTAGTTTTATTTAAATGTGTAGTTTATTTTACTTTTAATTACTTTTATTTTTAATTCCCGACGTTTCGGGCGCTTTCCAGCACCCATGGTCACGGGGGACTGAGATGACTGACGTCCCGATGTCACTGTTAAACTCGGAGTACCTTCAGCTTTTTTTTAATTAGCTTTTTTACCATAAACAATAATTATAACAATAGGACCATAAACAATAATTAAAAAAAAGCTGAAGGTACTCCGGGTTTAACAATGACATCGGGACGTCAGTCATCTCAGTCCCCCGTGACCATGGATGCTGGAAAGCGCCCGAAACGTCGGGAATTAAAAATAAAAGTAATTAAAAGTAAAATAAACGCGATAAAATCCGTAAAAGTAGTTTTATCAATGTGTAGTATTCGCGTAAATATAATAAATCATTAAATGTGTAGTATTCGTGTAAATATAAGAAATCATTAAGTTACGGAGAATTGAGCGTAACTTAGTGTGCAATGTATTAGTGCCGTAGTGCCCGTTTATTAGCGAACATGGAAGTATGATATGACATCTATTATGTCAATGGATAACTATTTCCGGTGTCATGGCATTGTGTGTTCAAGGAAGGCCTGCTAGAGGTGCGTGAGATCGAAAAGGGCGTGTCGGCGCTGGTGAGCGTGGCCTGCGCGCACCCGCTGCTGCGGCAGCATCGTGTGCCCGCCCGCCCCGCCGCCCGCCCCACCGCGGCCGGCCCCGCCCCGCCTCAAGTACGGGACCTCTACTGCATCACCGCCAACGTTTCTGAACTCTTCGCACCGCTCAGGTAACTTTAAATCTACTTTTATTGAAAGGGGAATGGCAGGCTTGTATGGGAGTTTCGTACCGCTAATAAAATTTCGTGTTTTGGGATATTTTTGGTTTTAATTGGTAGATAGTAGGATTAACAAACCCCTTTTAAATTCTTAGATTTTTAGAGCTTGGGAGATAAAAGTTATAACCCGTTTTAATGTTTAAGATTATCTACATGGACCATAGACTAATATATAATATTATGAACGTAGACAGAGAAACCTATATACAAAGTGACGCCTTCTTTCGCATTCGCACACGAAAAAGATAGATTTATGCTTACGTCTTGCATAGAAATGAGACAGAGCGGTGTGATTGTTTGTCCCTTTCTCCGTGCCGGTTTTTTTGTTTAGCAAACTACACTTTGCTAAACAACTTTGACAGTTCGTAGTGATCTAAGGAGTTTACAAGTTGGTTTAAGTGAGAAAAAAAGTGTTTTGTGAGCTTAAGATTGGTGAATCTTGTTCAGTTCAGTTCTTAGAACAATTAAAACTTCTATCTAATTATGTTTAAAAGTCATAAAGATTATTGTATAACCTAAAACTACGTTATATTCCTTTCTCACTCGAGGCCACGCTAATCATTAGTCTGTAGGTTTCTCTGTCTACGATTATGAACTAGTGTTACATTTTTTTTTATTGAACTGGCTTTACGGCTTTGGGTTCTAAACCTTCTGAGCCTATTTTATTATTTCTTTCGTAATCTTCGTTTTTGTATATTTTTTTCATCACAATATGCTGATGCGTCACAGTTTTTGGGAGATTATATCAACATCAAACCACTTGTTTCGTCGTTTTCTCTAATAGTTCACACGCGCAGACAATTCACAAAATCGCATCACTTTTACGAATCAAAATCTACTTCAAACCATTATTCAAGCAACAAAACAGGAGCGACAAATTGTACAACAATCCGTCGACGGCCAAAACCTCTCCTAGTGTACCTACTGTGACGGCCCAATGTTATTTTTAATAATTAAATTCAATATAACGGGGCGTCAAAAATAGTCTTAAAAGAAATGCATTAAACAATAAAATTACATTAATAAAGATAAAGTTAATATAAATATATTTCAGACATTAGACCAATAACATAGTAAATTAAGAGGATAGAGTAAGTCAGCTCAAATTCTAATTTCGCCCCCACTTCCCCGCGCGTCGTATGCTATGTACCGACATGTTTATAATCACTAATACTGTAAGTAGATAGGTCGTTAGAGACTTATTTCATTAGGTTTATCATATTTATGCCTGTTTCTTAACGCCAACCCAGTCGCTTCTTATTTTTATTACGTTTATTTCCCATTTTAATTTTACGTCGTCATGTTGCGTAATATGTATTCTGCTCGTAAGCGACACAGCTTCTTCCTTCAAAAGCCGGAGCGATACTAACGGGGCAACAGGAATCGAGCTTACGCGCCGATAGTTTAGGTAATTTCTTTTTACAGTGAAAATAATGGTATTTTAAAAAAAGTAAATAACATAAGCACTGCTTTATAGTTAGTTCAGTTAGTATGCAAAGTTTCATGATCTTATTTAAAGTATTTTATGAATAACAGCGGTTTATTGTTCAGTTTGGAAGTAACTGGATTTTTTTCTATCGAGAAAATTTTACGGAATCGTGTTTTCGTCTAACATAGTCCTTAACATTAATCCTCAACTTTACCATATATTTATTTCAAAATTAATGCTGCAATACTTTCGGCATAACGGAGGATCTTGCTAAGCCATTTGAGATTATATTTCCCCTTAAAGGCAAAATATTGTCTTTCATAATAAATAAATTTATTTAAAAACTTGGAAAAATAATTAAAATAAGATAAATAATAGAAACACAAGTCGAAAATATTATAAAAATATAGATAAATAACATTTATAAGATAATTAGAAAATTTGTTAAAAATGGTCTAAGTCTTGGAAGGTGTTCATGTATAAAAGAAATTTTCTAAGTTGTGGTAGGAGTTCACGTATAAAAGAAAATTTTCCTAAGTTACTGAAGGTGTTCATGTATAGATGTCTTGTATGGAGGAGCTGCCGGAGATACATTCCTGCAATTGTACATATATATGGGGTGGTCGGGAGCCCGACTGCCTGAAGTACTGTAGCACAATGACTAGTCCTATATTAGGGACTTATGATATTAAACTCAATGATACAAAAGCAATACTATAGAAGGTCTCCATGATGAATTTGCATTACAATAGTAGGGTCGTGGGTTCGAACCCTATATATTAATGACTTACGAAAGTAAGGTCTATGATACAAAAGCAATACTATAGAAGGTCTCCATGATGAATTTGCATTACAATAGTAGGGTCGTGGGTTCGAACCCTATATATTAATGACTTATGAAAGTAAGGTCTATGATACAAAAGCAATACTATAGAAGGTCTCCATGATGAATTTGCATTACAATAGTAGGGTCGTGGGTTCGAACCCTATATATTAATGACTTATGAAAGTAAGGTCTATGATACAAAAGCAATACTATAGAAGGTCTCTATGATTAATATGCATTACAATAGTAGGGTCGTGGGTTTGAACCCTATATATTAATGACTTATGAAAGTAAGGTCTATGATACAAAAGCAATACTATAGAAGGTCTCCATGATGAATTTGCATTACAATAGTAGGGTCGTGGGTTCGAATCCTATATATGCATGACTTATGAAAGTAAGGTCTATGATACAAAAGCAATATTATTGGAGGTCTTCTTGATGCATAAGCATTGTATGGGGTGGTCGGGTGACTGACTGCTCCTAGTACTGTAGCAAAATGACTAGTCCTTATTAGGGATTTGAAAAGGAATATTATGGTGGCGTGTATGCTGCTTCACGAGCAATTGGTCCGAGGTAAACTTGGACTAGCTAACCGATGTGTCCTAGACATATCATCTTAGTGCCGGTGGTAAGCGGGTTTGTTGTAGCAATACGGCTTTCCCGTGGACATCGCACACCCATACCGTTTGTGGGCGACGTCGTAGCGCATAGCGATGCGTCGTCTGTCTCTCGGATTGGGATGATGAGTGTGTTTGGTAGCACTTTTAAGTGTAACAGGCATACTCAACTTCATGTTTTTGTGTATTAGCGCTATGATACGTGGAGTTTTGTTCATTGGCGTCTTAGTAGCGTGCTACTATGATACGTTGGTGATATTTTTTATATAACAACAATACAAACTTTGTTACCAAAGTCAATAGGGATCATGTGGGTGTGTTGTGAGGGGGCGCCATCCGTATGATAGTTGCATTGATGCTTACTGCTACTTGCGGTATTGCGTCTTGTGATGGATCTGCGGGTGTGCTGCGCCTGATTCGACGCACTCTTGTGGTTCTGGTCGATGGAGGTATGCGGGTGGTGATGTCTGCTGGGATGTATGGGGGACCTTGGAATGGTGTAAGCCCGACGATAGTCGTATTGATGCTTGTTGCGTTCTGCAGCATTGCGTCTCTGCGATGGTTGTTTGGTGGGACGCTATTCTCAATGGCGCTCTCTGCGTCTTGGTTTGACTCACACCTAAGTAGCTTTGCTCAAGTCGGGTCCCTTCATTACGGGGCTGCAGACTGTCTGCCTCCACGATGTTTTATATAACAACATAATATTATATCTCTGTAACTTTCCCACCTTTGAATGACTGAAGGCAACTTGTTGGTGGGTGAGACAAACATGATCGAAAATGCATTTACTCAACTCAGTGACACAAACCCTTTCTGATGGCGAATTATTACTCTTATCTTATAACTGCCTTTTGGCTATATCTGCCATTGTATTGGTTGGTGGAGCATATGTGTCGACCTCATGCGGGTGGTAGCTGAGAGAGATCTGAGGAGATTCTCAAGGCTGCGGCCGAAAGCCGCACAACGTGGGATCCCATTCCCTTGAGGTGAGCGGTAGACTCATGACACGCTCTGCGGCTAGTAGCCGTGCTGATCATGCAATTGGTGGTGATGCCATACACTTACATCACGTCTGCAGGAGCGGCGGTCTGGTCTCTGGTGAGGTGGCGCTCACGGAGGGTTTACGGCCAGTGTGCCTATTTGCCTAAACTGTGTGACGTACATTCACTGTGGCTGGATTCGTTCGTATTCTGTATGGCGTTTACACGCATTGACATGCGCGACTTCGGTCGATGTTTGTGCTTACGCACTAACAAGGGGCCAAGCCTCTTTTACTGGTTTGCCAGTTATTTTGCTGTGGACTACGGTCCAGTTCCAGAATTAGCGTTCCCTTCGGGAGGAGTGCATCAAAATGGTTGGCGCTCACCGTGCACGGCGTGTGTGGGGGGGGCCGTGTGCCTCCCCTACATTTTTTTAAATAAATGTAGGAGAGCGAAGCCCTTGTATCGGGTATTTTGTATAATTATATTTTGAGCCTTTTCCGAGCGGGAAGGGATAATTAATAATGTAAACCTGATACAAGTGGAATAGGGACGTTTTATGTTCTTAACCTTTTTCGAGCCCTGTCTTCGTGAACGGGGTTCACTTAGCTTATAAGGCACTACCAATAGCTTTCAATTGCTCTAGTGAATATTCATTCTTCCAAAAGACACCTAAAAGAACTAAGTTACTAAACAAACACAACGTAAATAAGGGTCCTAACTAAGACGATCACGCCAAAATATTACAAACGGCCTATTATTAAACCTTTAGAAAGATCATTTAGAAAGATCAAAACATATCTTATTAATCTTGGTCAAATATATAGACTTATATTGAAGAGGGGCAATTTAATTATATTAATTATAATATTATTTTTATATAGAAGGGGGGGAGCGTTACGCTACGTTACATATAGGCAAATAAACATTGTTTTTGTGATAAAGTAAATATTCTATATTGCTTTTCGCTACTCTGTAGTGCTTTACTAACCGTAATTTTTTTATAGAACAAGGTGACAATCGAACAGACAGTCCACCTGATGGTTAGTGGATGCTGTGGCCCATGTAAATCTATATTTATCCTCGATTTAGAATCAAAATTCAGATGCGTTGTCACCTCTGAAGACTAGGAACGAATGCCTCGTTTCCAGTAAAAAAAAATTCTCCAGATCTCTACACTCACCATACGAAACACTGCAGTATTAAACTGCTATTTAACACTGGTATTCTGTGAGAGCGTGGTTTTTCCCCGGTCGAGCAGTCATTCGTGCTACAACTATATTATAGCTACAGCGTGGTTCTACCCATTAAGTAGGTAGATTAGATGAGGATCGGTATCTACTCAGCGTTGTGAATTAGGAGATATGTACCTATATTCAGCAGCGGACTGCAACATTTTATAATGATAAAGTTCTGATGGAGTTTCGAGTGTAGGTAAATAAAAAATATTTTGTTTTTTAAGTTCATTTATTTTATTTTACTTATAATTAGTGAATTCTTAATAAAACTTCATCTAAGAAGGGGGCAGGCCGGGTAATACCCTCATGACGAGCATGGCTTGGGTACCAAGTAATACTCATAACATGTGAGTAGCATCCCACTGCTCTTAAACCTACAATGCAGCTACAGCAATAACTTCTGATTGCGTCCCGCTAGGTGTTAGGTGTTAGGTGTAAGTTAGGTGATACACTTTTCGATGTTATACGCTGCTATACAAACTGTCTGAAGGTCACTCAACAATATATGCCAAATCATTTTGTAGTATTTCATCTTCTATGTTTCTATTAAAATTATTATTTCTATTAACCCCTTTACACTTAACCGACGAGCATGTATGCGTAAATATATGGATGTAAAGGAGGCAAAAGAGGTATGTCAGGATCGTGCCAAATGGAAGTCCGTAGTCTCTGCCTACCCCTCTGGGTGACAGGCGTGAGTGTTTATCATTTATTTCTATTATAGTGCTTAAGTCTGTAAAAAGAAAACATTGCTGTAAACTCGGTAAATAAGCATAATTTTGACAAAAATGTATTTGTAAATAGTAAAAAAGTAACCTCTGAATTAACTGTTCTTTCAACCCACTTAATTTTGCACCTCTTTTTCTTAGCTCCGCTTTTAAAGCACTGACATTCATTGACCCGTAACTCATATTGGCCATAATTAATCTCAGGAATTGCAATATATTCACAATATTATTCTAAAAGAAATAAACACGCGTAGCCCACCTACTACTAACAGCGACATTTGACATATCGGAGACCTCACTCTACACCAGCGGTAGCGCCTCTAGCGGCGAATTCATACGCGATAGCCCTCGTTGCGTTTAGTTTATGCTTATGTTACGTTTATTTATTAATTTTTTTATTGGTATTATTAACTAATCCCAAGTTCTAAACTATAAAACTTACATGAAAATTAATGGCTTAGTTGCCTTAATATCTGGCATTAATTCTATAACAAAACAACGAGAAAAGTATGCGGTACTAAATCTGCCGTTCCCCTTTGTTAAATTACTATTAGGACAACTTAGACCTCTATTGCATCACCGTCAACGTAGCTGAATTTTCCGCACTGCTCAGGTAACTTTAAAAAGACTTTTATTAAAATTTTGTAAAATTAGTATTAGGACAACTTTGACCTGTACTGTACTTTTTTTTCAATCCTGGTTTAGGAAAGGCACAGCTCTATCGGCGGCAGATGTTCGGTCTACTCTTACTGAATATGTGAAGACGAGAGGACTTAACAGCACACAGCAGCGAGGAGCCCTTACGCTGGACTCACTGCTGGCGAAGATTACTGGACAACAGGAACAGGTAAAACTGTAAACTGAGTATATGACTGTCTTTTTTCATCATAATCATAACAGCACTTCACAAGTCCACTGCTGCACATAGGCTTTAGTCAAGGAATGCCACAAAGCACGGCCTTGAGCCACCTGCATCCATCGATTTCCTGCATTTCTTGTCAGTTTGTCACTCCATCTAGTTAGGGGCCGCTTGACACTTGGCTTACCGGTATAAGGCTGTCACTCGAGAACCTTTCTCCCCCATCGGATGTCGATTATTCGAGCTATATGGCCGGCTTATTGCGATTCCATCCAATCCATCGATTACTTTGTTCTTACTCCGGATATCTGCGACCTTGAGCTTCCTCATGCGGCCAGCAGTAAGACCAGCATCTTAGATCCATATGTAATCACCGGCAACACGCACTGGTTGTACAATCTTGTTTAAGTTTTGTTATATACCCGACGAGAAGACAGTCCCGCACCCAATCGAATAATTTGTCCTGGGTAAACATACTCGTCGACAACTTCGAGCGAAGTGCTCACCACCTACTAGTATAGGTGTGACATGGACATTAGACATGACCTTTTTTATCTGTGTTTATTTTAAAACCTATCTGTTTAGAGACACTATTGAGAAGTCAACATAATGAAGAGTTAAAAGTCCATTTGGCACGATCAGACACACCTCTCGCCTCCTCCACATCCATATATGTTGAGAATTGATCAATTGACAGCTGACCTGACCTAACCCAACTTTACTCCTATCCTCCTTCACACTTTACTTTCGTTTTATATAGAGTCTAAGTTGGCAATAATGTATTCTCATATTTTGTGTAATTAAGTTGGCAAGCCTACTTTTTGATAACTTCATGCGACAAAGCCATATATTACTCTACTCTATGGAAAAAGCGAAACTTGATGGCGAAAGGCAAACGTGCTCCAAATTGTAATTCTGAAAATTGTAAAGTATTGAACAACAATCCATTGATTGTTTGTCAAAAGTTTTGTTCAACAAAACAAGTATTATCAAAGCGTTCAAAAGGTATGTTCATTTTGTATCAATTTAAGCTGTAATTTTGCACTCAAAATTAGTCGCCACGTGCTAAACTTTGTTAATACATTTCTTTCACAGAACATGTAATAATTGTAAATAAACGAACAAATTGCTTTTGTATAAAGTCTTGAATATTTCTCTTTATTAAAATTGTAAAAGATAGATACTGATTCAATTGTATATTGACAGGTACCTTTTGAAACTCTGCTGAATAAACGAACATTTGTCAACTTTGGACTTCATCATTTGTCAACAAAGAACCCAAATCCACTGAATTCACAACAATATACCTACGCATACATGCTTGCCGGTTAAGGGTACTCCTAATTTAGCCCATTTTCAATATATCGCCAATTTGGTCGATAAACTTTCGCCTTGAACGTTCCTTTCCGACTCTTCCGTTCACTTCTGCAACATAAATTTGCTTTGTCACTCTTTCCTCATTCATTTTTTCTATATGACCAAACCACCGAAGCATTCATTTCACAAACCCTGGTGACAAAATATCATTTTGCAAACCACACTCTTCTCTTATCACACAATTTCTCACCCTGACACTCAGATTCAGCCCTAACATTCATTTTTTTGCGAACCTCCTGCTTTTTTAGAGTCGGGTAATAATTGAGCTCATGTCTTTACACAGTTGACTGTGGAGAAGAGATAATCAAGATGTGTTTTCTTACCAGGAAACCATAAAATGGGAGGGACTTATGACTGCTGTCTTGAACAAAATGACTCCCAGCACGGAGCTGCAGTTTTCTGATGGAACTGTTAAAATTATCAAAAGCAAGCTCGAGCCAATCAAAATGCAAGTTGCTACCAGAAGCGGGAACAAGAAGGTAATATGCTTTCAGCTGGTTGGCCAACAATCGGTGATTATCGTTTGTATAGGAATTTGTTGCTATCTTTTTTTATATATAATTATTCTATCCATGTGTATGAGACTGAACCGGCTGGACTGAATTTGATGAATTTTGTATGTGATTAAGTTGATTCGAGAATGGTTTATGTTCATAATTTTTTTTAAACGTTACCTCGACATTTGGATTTTCTCGTGTATCTTTGGGAGCACTTTTTAGGGTTGCATAGCTAAATGACAAAAATCGGAACCCTTATGGATCCTTCATGTCTGCCTGTCTATTTGTGCGTCCGTATGTCACAGTCACTTTTTTCCGAAACTATAAGAACTATGCTGTTGAAACTTGGTAAGTAGACATATTCTGTGACCCGCATTAAGATTTTCACACAAAAATAGAAAAAAAAACAATAAATTTTGAGGGTTCCCCATACTTAGAACTGTAACTCAAAAATGTTTTTTCATCAAACCTATACGTGTGGGGTATCCTATGGATAGGTGTTCAAAATCATATAGAGGTTTCTATTATCTATTTTTCTAAACTGAATAGTTTGCGCGAGAAAGACTTCCAAAGTGGTAAAATGTGTCCTCTTGTAACTTCTAAAATAAGAGAATGATAAAACTAAAAAAATATATGATGTACATTACCATGTAAACTTCCACCAAAAATTTGTTTGAACGAGATCTAGTAAGTAGTTTTTTTTATACGTCATAAATCCTAAACCGCAATTTACCTTTCATTCAATCAACTCTAAAAATAAAAAAACATTTAATTTCATAAACATTAGCCTTATGCATAAACCGTGAACCATTATTTTATAATAATAAATCTTTTTTTTTTTTTCTTTTTTATTCAATGTAAATTATAAACAGTACTTATTGAAAGTCAATTTTTTCATTTACCACTTTAAAAGGTGCCTAAGTAAAAAATAATTGAAGACATAAGTGGATGAAGGTGATATGTCGCATTTTCAGGTTTTGGTGTTTTTTTGCATAGATGAAGGTGATATGTCGTTATAAAATGATTTTAGACCCTAAAACTATCGATTTAAGAGGTATTTCAAAAATAGAAAGTTGATAAAGGTGATATGTACAGTTTAGTTTGAAAATGGTACTGGATGAAAGAGGTAAGAGCCTATATCACTACGTTCTTGATAAATAAAGTATAAGTTTTGTTTTTTTGTCGTGGAGGAAAGTGACATGTACGAACATAACAATTTCTTCCACTCAGCTAACGATAGTCGAATGACACGACATCACTTCTCCGTGAAGGAAGGTGTTATGTAACATACATAGCACCTTCATTCGTTCACGTCAGTCAATTGGTTTGATTTTCGTTCTGTCATTAAAATTATCACATTCTCGCGGGCTTTCTAACAGAGTGCGTATTGTAGGGTGCGTTGTGTACAAAAATATTATTTATAATAGTGAATTATCGTTGGCAAAGTGGAAAAGTAACGGCAGGAGGCAAGGGCAAAATTATTACTGGATGCTGCTGTCGGTCACCACATAATAGCGGATCGCGATAGTGTTGAACCTGGAAACGTCTAAGATTTTTGGAGGTAGATCCAAGTTGTCAAAATCAAAGTTCATTTATTGATCTGGTCGGCTTCATGTGCCGAACAGAACGAAAACTTTAACATGTTTCCATTACATCAATACCTTATATTAAAAGGATATTTCAAAGTAATAGACCACAAATTCCCTGAGGTTGGCCATTCTTTTTAAGACTCGGATTGTGATTTCGGTAGGATAGAAAAAAACATAAACAAACACTCACGCCTGTCATCCAGAGGGGTAGGCAGAGACTACAGACTACCATTTGGCACGATCCTGACACAACTCTCTCGCCTCCTCCACATCCATATACCTACGCATGCATGCTCGTCGGTTAAGGGTACATTTGGCCCGTTTTTTTTTATAGAAGAGGGGGCAAACGAGCATGCGGCTCACCTGATGTTAAGTACTACCGCCGCCCATGATCAACCGCAGCACCAGGGGAATTGCAGGTGCGTTGCCGGCCCTTTACAAAGGAGTACGCTCCTTTCTTGAAGGTCCCCAGGTCGTATCGGTCCGGAAAAATCGCTGGTGGTAAACTATTCCACAAAGAGGTTGTACGCGGAAGAAAACTCCTCTTGAAACGTACAGTGGTGTACCGCCAAGCATCCAGATGATGTGGATGGTATCGGGACGTTTGTCGCGTAGTGCGTTCACGAAATTTGGCGGCTGGGATTAATCCGAACAATTCCTCAGAGCACTCTCCATGGTATATGCGAAAGAAAATGCAAAGAGATGCAACATCTCTTCGCAGTGCCAGTGAATCGAGCCGATCGGAAAGCACTCGGTCGTCGACGATTTGAGCCGCAAATCGAGCCGTTTTCAATATATCGCCAATTTGGTCGATAAACTTTCGCCTAGGACGTCTCTTTCCGACTCTTCAGTTCACTTCTGCAACATAAATTTTCTTTGTCACTCTTTCGTCATTCATTCTTTCCACATGACCTAACCACCGAAACATTCCTTTCTTAATCCTGTTCACAATATCATCTTGCAAACCACACTTTTGCCTTATCACACAATTTCTCACCCTGTCATTCAGGTTCAGCTCTAACATACTCCTTAATGACCGCATTTCTACTGCGTTTATTCTACTCTCGTGCTTCTTCTACCACACCCAACTTTCACTACCATACGTTAAAGTAGAGAAAAACACAGCATTGTGAATTGCCATACGTGGCTTTTTGACATATTCTGACTTTTCACAATAGAGTGTAGGGACCCATTTATTCTATTTCCTGCGTTCACTCGTCGTTCTATATCCTTATCATATCTCCCATCCCTGCTAAATACGCATATCAAATATACAAACTCATCTAATTACTCGATCAACTGATAGAAACGATAGAAAAAGTTCTTAGGAAACACGATACAATTTTTGTTCTTGAACAGTACATGAATATTATTTGTAAAGCTTCCCGAAATAAAACAGTCATTGATATGAGCGCGCATTTCAAAAAAATTCGTAAGTTACAGGAAAAACTTAATTTGTTTAACAGAAAAAAAGATGTAAACAATGATAAACTAAGTTTTAGGGATGGTATTAAATGGATCGCGTAGATGAATATATACCTATATAAAGAAACATACGATGAAATGACACCCTTCAAAAAGTTGTACATTTTAAAAAGAAGATCATAGTTGCGCTATTCTGTGGAGAAAAAAAAGAAAATTTCTGAGACCAACTTAAGTACGTAAAGCCAGAATATCGGTACTTCTATGAGTCGATTTTAATTGAAAAATCGTATTATTTTGATCTGTTTTATTTTATTGTCAAGACTAATCTCTGTTTTATTAGCTTACGTTTCTATTTATAAAGTTTTAAGGAATATTTAAGTAATATTTATCTTTTTGTAATACTTTAAGTACATAATGTTACTTAACACCTAATTTGAAATAGCTAAAATGCCAAAATGTTAGTGAAAGAAAGAGTTATGTTCGGTTTTTTTTGAAATTATATACCATAAAGTATTGAAAGTGTTTAATTGCTCACGTACCCTAATTTTTTAAGTTTGTTTACCCAACCTTGCATTATAGTTTAAATCAAAAACCAATTTTCTAACAACTTATCTCAAAAAACAATAGTGAAACTTCAATCTTGATTTACTCAAAACTGGTAGAATGCGAGTTATCACCTTCATCCACTGACGTCTTCAATTATAATTCGCGCGGGGCGAGTGCGGAGCGCGCGGGGGGAAGGTTCCCGACTGCGCTTACCCGACCGGGCAGACTAGCTTGCTACATATCTACACACATTGTATTTATCTATGGGGCAGACACGTGAGGCCAGACGTCGTTCACTAATTTTTTAATTCTCTAAATATTGTATGTTTACGATTTGATATTGTTGTCGTTGAATAAAATTAATTTCAAATACTTCGAAATTATTCTTTTAAACTCATTTACTGTCTAGAAATATGTAAAATATGTAAAACTCGCACTTGGCCGCTATTTAGTAGTATACTTTTAGCAAGAATGGGTCAGTTCGACCGGGGCAGGACCACGCTCTCACAGAAGCTAGCGTAAAATAGTAGCTTATTTCTGCTGTGTTTCGTATGGTGAGTGTGGAGAACCGGATACCCTTTTTACTGGAAACAAGGCATTCCATCTTAGTCCTCACGTGTGATAACGCATCTGCATTTTGATTTGTAATCGAGGATAGATGTAAATGTCTATGGGCCACAGCAACCACTTACCATCAGGTGGACTGCGTGCTCGTTTGTCACCCTGTCCTATATAAAAAAATAGCGTAACCGCATGGCTCTACCACATATTATGTAGTAAAATGTACAAAATTCACCTGTCACTTTATTTCGCCACGCCCAGGGTTGGCTGGGAGAGAATGCTTAGAGGCATTATTAAGTTCGTCATTTGGAACCCTTATGTTAAGGTATAAACAATAGTGTAAATATTATGTAAGGACATAAAACTTACTTATACTGGGTTTTTCAACAAGAACTTTGTTTTCTAAAACAAAATAAAACAAAGAGTTTAGATGAAGATGATTCAAATTTTTATTGTATTACGAAGAGAAAAGTTTGGCAATTATGAATGAAAAATGATATCTGGCAAATGTCCACAGTTTTTAATCACTTTTTGGCAAAATGGCGGGTCTATTTCGTTAAACACGTCACGGATTTTGAGTTTTAAGACCGCGATCGATTCGATTGGCTCCGTATAGACTCTGTCCTTAACATAGCGCCACAAAAAATAATCCAGTGGTGTTAAATCACACGATCTGGCTGGCCATTTAACAGCTGAATTTCGTGAAATTATGCGATCGGGAAATTTGGTTTGCAATAAATTGATCGTTTCGTTGGCTGTGTGACATGTGGCACCGTCCTGTTGAAACCACATGTTTGTGATATCGATTTCATCAATAATAGGCCAAAATTGAGATGTTAACATCTCGCGATAGCGTGATCCATTGACCGTTACCGCATTTCCAGCCTCATCTTCGAAAAAAACGGCCCAATCCCGCCTCCAGACCACATAGCGCACCATACAGTGACACGTTGAGCATGCAAAGGCTTCTCAATAATCGCTTTAGGATTTCAGAAGCCCAAATGCGGCAATTTTGCTTGTTGACGTACCCTGACAAGTGAAAATGGGCTTCGTCTGAGACAGACTGAAGAATTGACGCTCCGGGAAGTCTGCAGTCTGTGAACACGTACAGGATCGCCCCCGTCACTACATCAGATTTGATAGACCGCAAATCCTCGCTAAAGAACACCGATTCCTTCCAAGGATGATTCACGAGGCTATTGAAATCAAAAAAAATCCTAATTTCAATAGAGAAGATGGCTGGGTGCTACCATCTGCTTGGGATCCTATAATAAATAAAATTAAATCCCAACCCAAGCATACAACTGCAAGACTTCAAGATACCGTAAGTTCATACTGCACAGATCGGAACAAAAGTTAAATTTTAATCTATGGTAACCGCGGTTAACTATGACATATGGACGTTGAACATCTCAGTCCCGCCCGTGACCATGAGTGCTGTAAAGCGTTCGAAACGTCGGGTATTTAAAACAATAATACACGATAAATTCCGTAAAAACTAGTATTATTTCAATATGGCAATATTGTTACAAACTATTTACAAAAATTAATTTAACAACAGCTTGGAATAGACCATCTCATTCCCAGGGGTTATTATTAACCATATATTCATTTATATCATAATAACCCTTTTTATACAGTTTTTGTGTAATTAAATATTCAAACTTGGTAATAGAGAGAACTTGTACATATTCTGGGACCTTGTTGTAATAGCGTATACATTGCCCCAACAATGAATTACTGACTCTGTGGAGTCGAGAAACTGGTTGCACTAGCTTGTGTTTGTTCCTAGTGTTTACAGAGTGTATATCACTTTTTTTACTAAAACTACCTTTGTTTTTGTGAACAAACATTAAATTTTCATAAATATACTGAGAGGCCAAAGTTAATATATTTATTTCTTTAAATTTTCTCTAAGAGACTCTCTCGGGTTTAGGTTGCAAAGAGCTCTAATGGCCCTCTCTCTCCTGCAAAACAAAAATAGTTTCCGAATCCCCATAGCAAAATCCCATATGACATTATGCTATGGAAATAACTGAAATAAACTAATCTAGATGTCTCGATATTAGTGAGATTTCTAATCTTTTTACAGCATAAGCTACAGAGCTTATTCTGCTTGCTAGTTTGGACATAGGGTTCACACTGAAGGTTTGCCTCGAGAGTGATGCCAAGAAAAACAGGATTCAACAGGGCTCAATTCTTCCCCATTTAAAAACATATTGGTATTTAAATTTTTAACATTTGTTGTTGTAAATTTAATACATTTAGTTTTATTTCCGTTTAAATGTAGATTATTGACGATAAACCAATGCACTTATTTTGATATATTCACTTCATCACATTCAAATGATTGACTTTGAAGTTTAAAAATCAACAATGTAGAAATCTCCAGTGTGTCGACACGGGTAGCATACCTTGTATTTAAGTTATCAAAGAAATATTCGCTGAAGATCGTACAAGTTTATGCCCCGACCTCGGCACATTCGGATGATGAAGTTGAAACTGTTTATGAAGACATTTCTAGGGCCTTAGGTAACACCACTAAGGCCCACTACAATGTTATGGGGGATTTAATGCCAAATTGACTGGCGGTACGTCGAAGTGCTGACATGCCTTTACAATACCAGTATGATGTCCGTCCAAATACGGGACAGTCAAACAAAACCAATCCAGTTGCATCGCGGAGTGAGACAGGGGGTTGTTATATCTCCTAAACTGTTTACAAACACTGGAAGATGTTTTTAAGACGCTAGACTGGAAAGGACGCGGCATTAACGTTAACGATGAGTGCATCTCACACTTACGCTTTGCTCATGATATCGTCGTCAGTTCAGATTCGCTGCAGGAACTTCAGGAGATGCTGAACATAAACTTTTTTATTCAATGTATTATAACAAAACATATAAAAAGTATAACAATACTTATTGAAAGTTACTTTTTTCATTTACCACTGGTTCGCAACAAAACCTCTGTCATGGGAAGAACCAGCAAGAAACCCAGCGGGACTATTTTTTTTCCAATATAATAGCTTATAGTCATGTTTACAATTAACAACACAAGACAAATTAGAAATAGCATATATATATATATATATATATATATATATATATATATATATATATATATATATATATATATATATATATATATATATAGCAATATTATAATAACCCTTTCTATACCAACTTAGTTTAATAATATTTTTGAACTTTGTGTATGACAAATTTTGTATATTTTCTGGGATTTTGTTGTAAAAGCGTATACATCGCCCCAAGAATGAATTACTGACTCGGTGGAGTCGAGTAACTGGTACCACTAGCTTGTGTCTGTTCCTAGTATTTACAGAATGAATATCACTTATATTCGCAAAACTACTTTTATTTTTGTGTACGTACATTACATTTTCATAAATGTGTTGAGAGGCCAGAGTTAATATATTAATTTCCTTAAATTTTTGTCCCAGTGACTCTTTTGCTCTAATGGCCCTCTTCTGTAAAATAAATATAATTTCAGTGTCAGTCGCGTGTCCCCATAACAAAATACCATACGACATAATGCTATGAAAATAACTAATTAAACTATTCTAGCTGTTTCAACACTGGTAAGAGTTCTAATCTTTTTTACAGCATATGCTGCAGAACTAAGTCTGCTAGCTAGTTTTGATATATGGGGGAGCCATTGAAGCTTTGCGTCTAGTGTGATTCCAAGAAAAATGGTGGTATCAACTAGACTCAGTTCCTCCACATTTAAAATTAAATTAGTATTGACATGTTTAACATTAGGAGTTAGACTATATGAATCCTCCCAAGGTATGTGCATGAATCTGAATAAGACAAAAGTTATGTTCAACGATCACGTCATGCCAGTTCCAATTACTGTTGATAGTGAAATTCTCGAAGTTGTCCGGGAATATACCTACCTCGGGCAGATATTGCAATTAGGCAAGAATAACTTCGAGAAGGAAGCCGATCGGAGGATACATTTAGGCTGGGCAGCATTTAGAAAGCTCCGTCGGGTTTTCACGTCGCCCATACCGCAAAGTATACCACAAAACTCTTCAATCAGTGCGTTCTGCCCGTACTCACTTATGGTGTCGAAACGTGGACACTGACGATACGCCTGCTCCAAAAGCTCAAAGTCGCTCAGCGAGCAATGGAAAGAGCTATGCTCGGAGTTTCTGTGGTAGACAACGGTCGAAATGAAGAAATCCGCCGGAGAACCAAGGTTATTGACATAGCTTTTCGTGTTTGTAAGCTGAAGTGGCAATGGGCTGGTCATGTCTGTCGCAGAAGTGACAACCGGTGGAGTAGATGTGTTATAGAGTTGAGACCGAGTCTAGGCAAATGTAGTGTGGGGGCGTCCCTGACCAGATGGAGCGACGATCTGCGCAAGGTGGCTGGTAGAAACTGGATGCGTGTAGCCGAAGATCGGGCTAAGTGGCGCGCCTTGGGAGAGGCCTATGCCCAGCAGTGGACTGCCGCAGGCTGATGATGATGTATTACTATATAATGTGATAGAACCATGCTGCAGCTATACTATAATTTTATCACGAATGAGTCAGTTCGACTGGAGAAGGAATATGCTCTCTTTTAATTGAAAATATATGTAGATGTCTATGGGCCAAGCATCTACTCACCATCAGGCTGTGTGCTTGTTTGTCACTCATATTTAATGTTAAGCACCTTGGTCCCTCATGACCTGGGTGCACTCAAAATGGCTGTTTATGTAATGAAATTTAGTATGTAGTTGGTTTTAAAAATATTTATATATTCATTAGGTAACACTAGTATCAAACCTAGAAGCATATGGCTTCAACCTACTAGAAATGGCGCGAGTGTGCCAGCATGGTGTGGCTGCATCGTGCGGGGTCACAAGAACCCCTGGAGCAAAGTGTGACCAACTGATGGTGCAGGGTGATCAGGTAAATACAATAACTGACTTAATATTGGTAGAACCACTCTGCAGCTATATATATGAGTTGGCTCAACTGGGGTAAGACCACGCTCTGTGTTTTGTATGGTGAGTGTATAAAAACGGAGACCCTTTTTACTGGAAACAAGGCATCCTATGTTAGTCCTCAGGGGTCACAACGCATCTGCATTTTGATTACTTAATCGAAGTCTTACAGGCTACAGCATCCACTTACCATCAGGTGAACTGTGTGCTTGTTAGTCACCCTTATTCTATAAAAAAAATTAAAACAACAAAAATATAACTGTAGCGCATTATGAACACTAACAGTCCAAAGTCTTTCCTGGTATACTAGGCATATGCTGAGCACATTCCATGAACATATTTAGTAATATAATATTTTATTTCATAATATGCTATTAATTTGAATTGATCTTTCCTTATTATAGCTATTTATGTTGTAAAGAGACCATCTTATACAAGCAAAACATACAGATTTTTACATTATAAAAATATATATAAAACTACTTTTCCTTTTATCTATTTGCAACACCTCACCTAGAAACTGGTTTTAATATCTAAATTTCTCTTACAGACACACTTCATTGCCAAACTGCTGATTGAGAAGTATGGACTGCCCAAGAAATATCTTGAAGGTGCCGATAAAGCTTTAAATAAGAAAAAGTGATGAAATATTGTTTAATGGACATTTCCTAAAATGTGTGACATTCACTCTAAGAGTGCTTAATATTCAATAAAACAATTATGTTGTATAAAAAACTATGTATTAATCACATATCCCTTAAATCTATTAAAATGTTTCTCTGTGAAATTAATTCAAATACAAGCTAAGTATTATCTAAATTAATCAATTACAAATATATGGCCACTATTACACAAAGACTATGTTTTAATTTAGAAATACCATATTTGTAGCAAAATTGCACACACAACATTAAAATACATATTGGTACATAAAATATACACCTCATAATTTTTATCAATTGAACAATTTAAACAGTAATATGGAAGACAAAAATTACAATAGAAATATTTAGTTTTTCTCAAATCCATAGTACTTAATCTATATGTTACACACATAATTCAAATTATTATTTACAAAATTAAATACAACTATTTCATTTCACAAAATAAACCTTACAATTTACAATTCTATAATTTTTCTACACTAGGTTTAGGGTGGGTTGATGTCCGTTTTTAATATTATATACAAAAAAATCCTTAGAAGACAATTTTATAAAAAAAAAAAAAAACAAAAAAAAAACATTATTATCCACTTGGTGATTTTAAATGAATTCTATGACTTCAATGAATAGACTAGGTTTGACATAAAAGGGGTAATAAAATTTGAGATCATTTTCAGAGCAATACCTAACGTTAAAGTAAAATTTTTTGAACCTTAGTTGATGATTTAAACTTAAAAGGAGTTTTAAAATGTATCAGAGACTTCCTGCTCTTAGTTTTCTTTAATTCTGGAGGTGCAATTGGAGTTTGGGGGAAGCACTGCGTCATACTGGAGCGAGTTCTATCAGAAACATATCCCTCACTCACCTTGCCGCTGCTAGAATCCATACTCCAGTGACTCCTGGCTGACATCATGGAGCACCTAGAATTTATTGAACTTCTGGATGTTATACTGCTCTTTGATGGCGTTTTTCTTAAGCTGTCATGATTTGTTATGTCCCCAAACACTTTAGCCTGCTTAGATGGTGATGAGTGGGTCCATTGGGTAGTCACTTTCTTCTCTGTTATAACATTTTCAAGATCCAAGTACTTGAATTTTGTAATATCCTTTACAGTTTTCTCATTCTGTGTTGAACTTTGGTTTTCTCCATTATCCAAATTGTCCAACTCATAAAATATTAATGATATACTCTCGTCACTTCCAATAAAAGGGTTAGCAGGTGTGAAGTGCACTTTTTTCGAAGGCATATCAGGACACGGCGTATTATCTGTGGTGAACTTTGTAGCTGTGACCAGGATACTCCCATCCCCAGTGTCAGCTGATAACGAGCTGTCTAAATCTTCATAGCTGTAGCTTTGTCTACGAGCCCTAGCTGCCACTGAGCCTGATCGGCGACGACGACGACGCGATTTCCAACGGTTCTTCTCAGCACTAGCGATAACTGGAGGCAATGTTATACCATTGCTTTCACAAATATCTGAATCCTCATTGGAAACAAGCTTTGTGGCAGGACTGTTTACAATTTCTTTTAAAACAAGCTTCCTCTCTCTTTTATTCAGTGATTCTTCTCTTTCTCTCAAAGCTATTAGTCGAGACATCCACAGGTGACTTAATGTCTCCTCTGTTACTCTTTGAGCATTGTTGTATGTGCCTATTACCTTGCTGTAAGGTTTTCTACAGCGAGGTACATACCCTGGCAGTTCTAAAGCCAAAGCTTGCAGTGTCGGTGACAAGGAACCTTTTTCTAGGTTAGAACCTTCTATTTCTTTATTCGATTTCTGCTTTGGGATATTTGAATATACTGGACTGTCAACAATGTTAAACTGGGTCCTTGGTAATGTTTTGATAGTTCTACACTTCTCCACAAACTTTTCGGAATCACATTTGTTTAATTCTGATTTCTTATGAGAGTACTCACTTGACACCAGAATTTCAGTCAAATGTTTCGGCTTAGAATTGATTTCTAGGTTTGATAAGATTGTTGGATGGTAAATAACCACTTCGGGTCGCAAAATGGAGCTTCTTTCATCAGTAAGGAAAGAGACAACATCTCTAAGATCATCACTGTAGAGGAACTCTCTAATTTTATTTCCACCAGTTTCTCGATAGCACAGCATATGTATCACGTCCCCAATCTGGTGCATGAGGTCTGATGATCCCGTAATTGTCGTTTGCAACTGGAAACAATCTAAGCGCACTTCTCCACTTCCGTCTACGTAAATAGTGGTAGGCGTTATGCATTTCCGTATAACTGCGAAGTTTAAACTTTCTACAACCTTACAAGCTCGTGCGAGCTCAAGAAGCAAATACCATATGAAACTCTCTGAGAAATACTTATCGGTGGCCTTGCAAACGCTGATCAGTTCCTGTACACTTTGCCAGGAGTTGTATTCGAGAACAAAGTACAGAGTCTTGGACGCGTTGTGGAGAATTGTATCGTAGTAGCGTAGCAAGTTGCCAGATAATACTTTACTTATTGTTTTCACTTCATTAACGATATTTTGTATTTCTTCATCGGAGTACGCGGTGCAATCGTAAGCCTTCCACGCAAATATGTTGTTGGTGACCTTGTGTTTAACTTTGTAGAATGTGCCGCCGCAGAGAACATCGAGCACTTGATAATTCTTTAATGTTTCCGTCATTTTCATAATTTTTAATTAAATATTACAATTTTCCAGATTTTGTAACCGACACAAAGCCCCGTGCACGTTTAAAATTCTGCGACGGTTACATATCTAGTGATGTGCGTCATTATATTATACGGAGTCGTATCACAAACATTTCAAAGAAAATATCGATTCATTACTACACAAGACCGAAAAACGTAATAACGATGTCTTGTATAATTTGAACTCAAATATTTTAAATAAACCTCTTTCGTATTTGATTTTTTTTAAAGTATGGTATTTGGAGATTTTATAAAACGTCTGATGATATTTATTATTTAAAACATTAATCTAAAATTTAAATTTAGTGCTACAAATAAATTTTATTTCATTTCATTTCAAAATATAATGGAAGAACATAAAGATGTTAAAGAACTTCAAACTTTTATTATTATTTTTATTAATCATAATTACTGACTGAATTAAACAAAAGGTGCATTACAAAATAGCTTTTTTACTCTGAACTCTTCTTTAATTATGTGTAATCTTAAAGTATTTCTTATAATTCAGCGTGCTTCTTGGTAAAGACTTCCTTTAGCTCTGTTCATTAAGTTCTATCACAAGCCACTCTCCTCAAGTTAGAACCCACTGTGAGTTTCAAATCATTCTCTCATCTGATTTGTGGTTTCATTTTGCTTCGCTTAGGTACTGCTTCTAGGATGCCAACCTGTTTTTATTTTTAATTTATTCCGTTTAGTTCTCATTTCATGGTCTCTCAAACACCACTTGCTGATCAATTGTTTTTAATCATTCCTTATTCGGTACATTTTACGTGTTCACATCATACTTCGTTGCATATATCTCGGGCAGTGATAAATTTTTTTCTGTATTGTTTTGTAACTTATATGTACGATGTTTCTATTTTAACAGTGGTAGAGCCATGCGGCAGCTTTGCTGTTGCACGTATGGGCCGGCTCAAACCGGGGTGGTACCACGACCTCACAGAATACCTGCGTGAAGTGGAAGTTCTGCTTCCGCGTTTCGTCGGTGAGTGCAGGTGGCCGGAGGCCCAAATCCCCCCCCCCCCCATCAACATGGTAGCGGAATTAAATAAAGATAGACTACCCCAGGAGGGTACCAGCACCCCTGGAGAATCCCTCGCTGAGCATCCACGACCATGTTTCTCCACTTCTGAGCGTGGGTGCTCAGGCTGCCCCGCGTATTCTGGGGGGGGCGAAATTCCGCTCAAGACTACAACTGCTCGGGGCAAACGGAGCAACAAGACCAAGGCGACCCCTGCCACGCTGTCCGTGAATTTCTGCAATATCAGGGGACTTCACTCTAACCTAAACGCCGTCCACTACCATCTCGAGACGGCGAGGCCGGCTCTGCTCTTTCTGACCGAGACGCAGGTGTCCTCTCCGGCTGATGTTTCGTATCTCTCCTACCCGGGGTACAAACTGGAACACTCCTTTGTGCCTCGGGCTGGAGTTTGCGTTTACGTCAGAGAGGACATCTGTTCTCGACGCCTCGGCAGACTTGAAGGTTCGGACCTGTCCATCCTTTGGCTACGCGTAGACAGCGACGACCATCCGCGCGTCTACGGGTGCCTCTATAGGTCCCACAGCGGTAATGCCGAAACAGACCGACTCTTCGACCACGTCCAAATGGCTGCAGATTCGTTGCTACAGCAGATCCCCTCTGCAGAGATCGTGATCCTCGGCGACTTTAACGCCCATCACGCCGAATGGCTCGGTTCACGTTTAACCGATCATGCGGGGAGATCTGTTCATGATTTTGCCTTGGCATATGGTCTGACACAACTGGTTACTTCGCCTACGCGGATTCCAGATGTGGAGGATCATGCACCTTCCCTGTTGGACCTTCTGCTGACCTCTCACCCGGACGGATATCAGATTTCCGTCGACGCCCCTTTAGGCTCCTCGGACCATTGTCTGGTCCGGAGTGTTGTGCCACTCACGCTGAAATCGCGGTTGCATTCTGCAGGCTGCCGCCGTGTTTGGCACTATAGGTCAGCCGATTGGGATGGGATGCGGTCTTTCTTTGCATCCTACCCTTGGGGGCGGGTTTGCTTCTCGCCGGATGATCCCAACGTTGTTGCGGATTCTGTTACTGATGTGGTACTTCAGGGTATGGAACTTTTTATTCCTTCCTCTGTGGTGCCCATTGGAGGCAAATCTCAGCCATGGTTTGGTCGCTCCTGTAAAATAGCATCATGCTATAAGCAGGAGTGCTACCAAGCCTGGGTTGATGCATCAGCGTCCCGGGATGTAAACACCAGCGCTCTAAAAAAGAAGTATAATTCCGCCTCTAGGTCCTTCAAAAGAGTCATTGCCAAGGCAAAGTCAGAGCACATAGGCAGAATTGGCGAGAAACTAGTTCGCCTTCCTTCTGGAACCCGTGCATTCTGGTCTCTCGCCAAGGCTGTCCAGGGGAATTTCTGTCAGCCATCTCTTCCATCTCTGCACAGGGAGGACGACTCACTGGCCCATACTGCAAAGGAGAAAGCCGATCTTCTAGGCTCCTTCTTTGCGTCTAACTCGACTCTCGATGACGGGGGGAGTACGCCGCCGACCATCCCGCGGTGTGAGTGCTCCATGCCGGAAGTGCAGTTCACACAGCGCTCGGTTCGCAAAGCACTCCTCTCCCTGGACATCCACAAGTCGAGTGGGCCTGACGGAATCCCCCCAATTGTGCTGAGGACGTGTGCTCCAGAGTTGGCACCGGTTTTAACGCGTCTTTTCCGGTACTCCTACTCCCTAGGCGTAGTCCCAAAATCATGGAAGACTGCTTTCGTCCACCCGATCCCTAAAAAAGGCGACCGCTCAGACCCGTCCAACTACCGGCCAATCGCCATCACCTCCTTGTTCTCCAAAACAATGGAGTCCATTGTAAACTGCCAGCTCATGAGGTACCTTGAGGATCACCAGCTGATTAGTGACCGCCAATACGGTTTTCGCCGTGGTCGGTCAGCTGGTGATCTTCTGGTCTACCTCACTCACAGATGGGCGGAGGCAGTAGAGTTCAAGGGGGAGGCATTGGCCGTTAGTTTGGACATTGCGAAGGCCTTCGATCGGGTTTGGCACAAAGCGCTTCTTTCGAAGCTCCCTTCCTATGGGCTTCCCGAGAAATTGTGCGATTGGATCACCAGCTTTCTTGCAGATCGGAGCATCAAGGTCGTTGTAGACGGTGCAAGCTCCGATTGCAAGCCTATTAATGCTGGTGTTCCACAGGGCTGCGTGCTATCGCCAACGCTGTTTCTTCTGCATATCAATGATATGTTGCATACCCGTAACATTCATTGCTATGCAGATGACAGCACTGGTGATGCTCTTTACACCGGCCGAGCCAATATTTCTCGGGAAAACGTCTCCGAGTGCCGGGACAAACTTGTGTCTGAAGTCGAGTCTTTGCTGAACAGAGTCTCGGATTGGGGACGACTAAATCTAGTCCAGTTTAACCCCCAGAAGACACAAGTTTGCGCGTTAACCGCTAAAAAGAACCCCTTTGTCGTATCCCCTCAGTTTCAAGGCACTCCCCTTGTTGCCTCAGCCAGTATCGGAATCCTCGGCGTCGACATATCGAGTGACGTGCAGTTTCGTGGTCACTTGGAAGGGAAGGCCAAATTGGCCTCTAAAAAGCTTGGCGTGCTCAGCAGAGCGGGGCAGTATTTCATGCCGGCACACCGCCTGCAACTTTACAAGGCGCAGGTTCGACCGCACATGGAATACTGTTCCCATCTCTGGGCTGGGGCTCCCCAGTACCAGCTCCTTCCACTTGACCGCATCCAGCGCAGAGCGGCTCGAATCGTCGACGACCGAGTGCTTTCCGATCGGCTCGATTCACTGGCGTTGCGAAGAGATGTTGCATCTCTTTGCGTATTTTATCGCATCTATCACGGGGAGTGCTCTGAGGAATTGTTCGGATTAATCCCAGCCGCCAAATTTCGTGAACGCACGACACGGCAAACGTCTTGATACCATCCACACCATCTGGATGCTTGGCGGTCCACCACTGTACGTTTCACAAGGAGCTTTCTTCCACGTACAACCTCTCTGTGGAATAGTTTATCACCGGCGATTTTTCCGGACCGATACGACCTGGGGACCTTCAAGAAAAGAGCTTACTCCTTTCTAAAGGGCCGGCAACGCACCCGCAATTCTCCTGGTGTTGCGGTTGATCATGGGCGGCGGTAGTCACTTAACATCAGGTGAGCCGCATGCTCGTTTGCCCTCTCTTCTATAAAAAAAAAAAAAAAAAAAAAAAAAAAATATTCGAGAATCACTAGGTGTATATTTAGCCCCTATTATAACACGGTTTCCAATAATAAAACTATTTTTTAATAAAACATATTTTTTGAAATAATAGTAATTATAACGGCTTAAAATACACGTTATCTAATGATACATTTTCTTACATCTAAATAGGAAATTCTGAACGACATGTCTTTAAATGTCAAATTTACATTGCACTGCTAAAATTTATTTTGCTACACGATATTATGTCGTGTATAGAATTGATCATCATCAATATTCTTTCGACATCACCGGCGTTCGTTGGACACTTAAAATAAAAAAATGAAATACGGTACAAATACACATTTATGTGCCTCTGTAAGATAATATTACTACTAAATAATGGGTTTGCTATGCTGGGAACCGCTAGTTTTTATCACGGACAGAACAAGTATTTTGTACGACCTACAAATAATTGTCCCGGGTCTGGATATTTGTGCATGTGCAATTTATGCTTGTAAACTACCTCCACGATACAGGATAAAATCCTAGTGTAGGTGACGTGTTTTGTAAAAATAGAAAAAAAATGCCAATTTGTATTATAAATGTATATTTCATTTAAAAAAATATATTTTTATTAGAACTATGAGACGGTTTTCTATTATTACCTTATTGATTTAGAGTACTACGATTGCTGTTTGATGCATTTTTATACATATGGACTGATACATGAAACTAAAGAAAACCCTAGTATTCTGCTCTATTCATATACACTCAAAGCAGCACAATTTTACAACGCTCAAACATGAAACTTTGATTAACATACTACATAATATTTCAATGATTCAGTCCTAATGATAAGAATAAACTGTGATGAGGCACATTTGTTCGACGTGGTGTCAATTTCTGCGACAGGATATTCGGATAAATCATACGACCGGCACGTATGACATCAAGTGTTGGAGGGTTCGTTAAAGAGTTAGAAACCGCTTAGAGCCTGCATATTTTAAATTAAATCTTTCACGTGACCCTGCATTGGCTATAGTTTCTCCATCAGTAGTAGGGTGTAGTAAATACCTACCCTCAAGAAAATTTTAAACTGTATATAATGAAAATATCATGAAATAAAATAATAACAAATTTTACTCCAAATCGTAATCGTCGTCAGTTTCGCTATCCTATACCATGTTAAATATGAAATGATTGAAGAAATGTGCACTTCTCAAGTCCTCGTCTCTCTGAGTCCTGTACGAGCTGTTTGATTCTGTTTACAGTTTTTAAACTAACACCTCAAAAATATGTAGTTAAATGGCATGGTTTACGAAAATTCAAATGAGTAAAAACTAAACGAATATTGATAGAATCAGGCGTTACTTTGCGGAAATCCATTATAATGCTCCAATCCATTAAAATGGCTGACCGCCAAGATCTTGGCGGTCAGACATTATATTATTTTTTTAATTTAATATATAAAAATATATATTAAAATCATAATTTAAGCACTATCCATAAGAGTCTTTATAGACAGCTATAAGAAAATTGATAAAACAATTATACTGGAATATTTTGGACCACTGTATACGTTAGTGTTAACACGTACACAAGTGCTTAAACAACCTTAGTGCTTAACTGCCCGGCTGCGACCAAAGAGTATATAATACTCACGCTCTCGTCGCGGGCATTGATTTCTTTTTAACTAATTTACTGTGTTGCCGGCTTTGAGTATTAAACCAAAGGAAGGGAAGCGTCATCGCAAATATCGCAAGACACCTTTCTGTCAAAAGTACGAGAGTCCGACTCACACTCGATAAATTAAATTAAAACTGGTTGCACCGAGTCGGACGCCATTCTGCAAGTGATTGTGCCTCTTGTACATACAACTTTATAATTTGTGATTGTGCCAGTCAATCGAGTTCCGAAAAAATGCCGAATCACAGTGTATTTTCATGCAAAATTTCATGACTTTTCATCTGTCAATGTTTTTAACATAATATTATCGTTTTAATACTCGTATTTTCTGAATATTTTCGTCATATACCAAGTGTTGCTGTCATAATTCATGAAGTGAAAAATAAACTATTTTTAAATGAATATGATTTACTACCAAAGACAAACAAAATTGTCGTCTGTAACTTTCGTCCTATAGGATATATCTCCGATTTTTGTCATTTAGTCTAAGTGACATCACCGAAAGGTCAAGACGCATTCGTTTCATATATTTAAAAAATATTTTTAAAGAAAATATGCCCGGTTGTGCATTAAGGTATAGTAAGTCACGATATGGAGCAAAAAATGAACATGGTTTCGGTTTATTATCTTAAGAATAATGTATATTTACCAAATAATCTTTAAATTTTATTATTTCTGGTGGATTGTTCTAGAAGAAAGAAAAATAACACCCTATTGTAATGTAAATTATTAAATGTATTGTAAATTACGTCACTATTTATTTACAAATACTATAACTATAATTGACGACGTGCCTAAAACCGATTTTAACCTTATATTTAGAAGCGCCACCTAATGGGAAATAGCTAAAATGTTTTCCAAATAAATATTCGGCGTAGTATTGCTATTTTTCGCTAGAGGGCTTAACAGACGCGAGTGCTCACAATTTTTGTATGGAAATGTTCACAATGTCCGCTCTATAGTTATTATATATTTAAATCTCTTTGTTTACTATACTAAATAAAATAGAAAAATAAAATTTATTTCCTATTAACTTAATCAATATTTGATGAATAATAAATCATAACATAACATGTGTAGTGGATTTTGTCCAATGATTTAAATATTTAGCTCAATCTCAACATAATTTTGAATATTATATAATTTAATGTAATCTATAATAAATAACTAGTATTTTTTAAAATCATATACAAAACAAAGGCCAAATAAGTCGAATTGACATTTTGCACCTCGTAGCAAAAGTTTGTGATTTTAATGAAATAAACTGCAATCGAAAGTACCATAGATCTAGTATAATATTTATAGTAAATCTATGGAAAGTACTGTAATATAGTGATGTACGCAACAACTATATACATACAGCAATCGATAAGTTAATTAGTCACTCGAGTTTGTCTGTCGAAACGGTTTCTTTTTAGATTTTATAATAAAGTGTAACAAAAATCAGTAAATTTTTCTATTATTAGTTTGTTTTAACATAATTCCAGGAGATCCTTTTAGGCGGTAAAGTTGGATTGCAGCTTGTAGAAATCATTTATTTTGGATACCTAGACGGACTAACACCATTTGCTCAAAACAATTTGATAAACAACATTTCATACGCCAAGCTATCGATAAGAATAAAAAGAACGTTAGCCAATACTGCTGTACCAACCTTGAATTTGTATGTAATGTCTAATTGTAATTATAGCAATAGATTAAATATTTTTATTATTACCCTTGACAACAATTTTTTTCTTGAAAATATTTTATAATTTTGATAAGTTTACAAGAATGACTTTTTATATTTACGCGAACAATACGCATTAAATGAAACTAATTTTACGGATTTTATCACGATTAATTTTGCCTCTTTGATTCCCGGTGCTTAGTTACAGAACGACGTTTAATGTCCTCATTGTCTTTAACAAAATGTGACACCTACCGAGGTGGCGAAGTACAAAAGCGACTGTATATAAGCGAACAGATAAGGAAAACTAATCTAGAAAAACGCCATAAATTAAAAAGCCATAGCATTTTTTCTTCATGCATGCATTTTGGCTTCAATCGTAGAAACAGTATTTAAAGGAAAAACTTACAAGTTTAAAGAAATACTAGATGAGCTGACAGAGACATCTTTAATAAAAAGAAAAAACAAACAGGTCCTAGAAAAGAAAGGAACTGAAAATAAGCGAACTTTTAAAGAGAAAGTTACTCAAAAGTACTTTTATTATGTAGTAGAGCCATGCTGCGGCTATATACTAATATATAAAGTTGTGGCACGAAAGGTTCGGCTCGACCGGGGAAGGACCATCTTTGGTATTCTACTATAAGTAATTCAACATGATCATGACTGCAGACCCTCACAAGTTGATGCTGAATAAGAAGAACCTAGAACTACTTTCATCAACTTGGTGCTTGTCTTACTAGGTCATCACTCCATCAAGTAGAGGGCCTGTCTACACTCTGCTTACCAGTATGAATACGTATATGTAAATATTATTAATTGGTATATAATAGTATCTACATATACGTATTCGTATTTTGTATATATCGTTACGCGGCTAAGTCGACGGCACTAGCGCCATCTAGTCTCGAACCGAAGAACTAAACTTCTTGAAGTTGAAACTCGAACTCTCGGTACCTTGCGCGTGTTTACTTGAATATTCTGGATATTTCGGTGCTAATTTATATAAATAGGCGCTGCAAGATGCGATCGGGGAAGTATTGAATTTGGCGAGATAAGCGAAGCTTCGGAGCGAAATAAAGTGAATTAGTGTGATTAATTATTAGTGTTTTAAGTTTTAATTTGTGTAAAGAAAATTAAATTGCCAATTTAGGTAATTCTATCGGCAATTTTTATTGTCACGAACCTCAAGCTCGTAACAATTGGTGTCAGAAGTGGGATAAAATCATGCCGATTTTACCTAAGGAGGAAACGAAGGGTGTCCGTACCCGAAGTCAACGCCAGCAGGAGACGGACCAAAGAAGATTCGGTGGTGCAACGCCGCGGACGTCGGAGGGCCAGCCGCCGGCTGCAGGCCCGTCAGTAGCTCCTACATCTGCAGCACCTGACTTAGGTGCTCTGATGGTGATGCTGCAGGAGCAGGCTCACCGGCAGGAGGATCAGGCCCGCCGACAGGAGGAACAGGTCCGTCGTTTGGAAGAGCGGCTGCGGGGCGGACAGGAGGAACAGGCCCGCCGGCAGGAGGAACAGGCCCGCCGGCAGGAGGAACAGGCCCGTCGTTTAGAAGAGCAACTCCAACGCGATAAGGAAGAGCAAATGCTCCTCATGAAGGACCTTCACGCTACTTTCGGAAGAGAGATACGGGAGATGAAGGATGAGGTTGCTCAACATGACAACCGCCTGTTGGAAGCTGAAACCCGAATCGACCAAGTAAACAATCGGGTTGACAACGTAATGGCTGACGTGAAGAAAACGCTGGTCGACCTCAAACTTGGGGATGGAACAACAGCTCCCGTAGTAGCTACAACACCTTCGCTACGTGGATTCAAAGTGCCGCCGTTCGACGGGACCTCTTCCTGGTCGGCCTACAAAACCCAGTTCGAGGCCGTCATGGAGGCGTGCGCAACCAAGCCTTAACTGTGTTGGAAGCTCTCGGTAAGAAAGTGACCTACGAGCAGCTCCTTGAGGTCTTGGAGGCGAGATATGGCGACGCTCACCTGGAACACGTCTTTCGCGCGCAGCTTAAAGATCGCGTGCAGCGCAGCAACGAAAACCTGCAGCAGTGGGCACTTGAGGTGGAGAAGATGGTTCGAAAAGCATATCAGTCTGTACCTGCGCTCATTGAAGGGAACCTGGTTCAAACATTCATCGACGGCATCCGCGACCTTGAAGTCAGAGCTACTATGAGACTCGGGCACCACGACACGCTTAAGGACGCCTTGGCCCATGCACTGGAGGTGGAAGTCGTGCGGCAGGATCATCGTTCCCATCGCATCAGGGAGGTTGCAGCAGCTACAGTACGCGACCGCAACAAAAGATACAGCCCTAGGTGCTATGGCTGTGGGGAAAAGGGCCATCTTCGATCCCGCTGCCCTAAGCGAACCCTAGAAAGGGAAGGTGAACCAACTCAGGAGGGTAGTGCGGCCAACAGCACCGCCCAGCAGCAGCAGGGAAACGAGTAAAAGCCAGAACTGTGGGGCGGGTGCTGGCTGATGTTAAAAGAGCCCCAAAGATCTCGATCTCACAAACCCATGATGGGAACAGTCTAATCATCAAGGGCGAGGTCAACGGAATGCCGTGTAAACTGACCATAGACACTGGAGCCTCTCGTACGGTTGTTAGTTCCCAACTTATAAGTCAGTTCCTTGGGGACTCCGCATACAACCGAGAACGCATTAATTTGGTAACAGCCACTGGTCAGCGTATACCCGTCCGTGGAGAGAAGGAGATGGAGTTGAAACTAGGCAACGTGATCTACCTGCATAATGTCATCGTGGCTGATATAATGGACGACTGCATCCTTGGCCTAGACTTTATGGGGAAAAATTGTTGTGAGATCGACGTTAAGCAAGGTGTTTTGAAATGTGGACAGGAGGAACTTTTTATGGAAGGTGCGTTACCAGGGAACGTGCACAGCATTAAGAAGATTGTTCTTCCGCCGAGATCAGAAACGATTGTGCCGGTTGGTCTTCCTCGAAACGCTGGGCAAGCTCACCGTTGTGTACTTGTGGAAAGGGTAAACAATGACCTTCCATGGAAAGTAGCTCGAACCTTGGTCAGGACCACTGACATCTCAGGAGTACGTGTGCTGAACCTTTGTGACCGGGAACAGATTATATAAAAGGCGCGCTGGTTGGTACTTGTGAGGAAGTGGATTGGTTACGTCGGTGCCGATATCTATCAAGTGAGACCCCTAGCAAAGATGCGCAAACGAGAGTGACCACACTTATGGAAGACTGGCGCAGCGTTCTCTCCCCGAACGAAATGGTCAAGGCAAAGAAGTTGTTACTCGAGTACGCCGATGTATTCTCATCAAACGATGCTGACATAGGAAAGACTGGCTTAGTTCAACACAAAATAATCACAGGAGAAAAATTGCCTATCCGTCAGCGGCCAAGAAGACTGTCGGTAGCACGTGAAAAGGAAGTAGAAACCATGATTGAAGGAGTGGTGAAGGATGGTGTTATTGAACCTTCCTCTAGTCCATGGTGTTCACCCGTGGTGCTGGTAAAGAAGAAGGATGGCAGTATGCGGTTTTGTGTTGACTACCGCCGTCTGAACGACGTTACGAAGAAGGACAGCTATCCCTTGCCAAGAATTGATGACACGCTGGACATGCTTACAGGAGTAAAGTGGTTTAGCACGCTGGATCTAAAAAGTGGCTACTGGCGAGTTGAAATTGACCCTAAGGACAAGAAGAAAACTGCATTCTCGACGGGAAAGGGTCTGTGGCAATTTAAAGTAATGCCGTCTGGGTTGTGCAATGCGCCAGCAACGTTTGAAAGGCTGATGGAACTTGTACTCACCGGGCTAATTGGCGATGCCTGTCTGGTCTACTTAGATGACATCATTATCGTGGGCCGTACGTTTGAGAAATACCTTCAAAACCTGGAACGCGTGCTCATGAAGATTCAGAGTGCCAACCTCAAGTTGAGTTCACTATTCAAACGGCAAGTCAACTTTTTGGGGTATGTAGTATCGGAAGAAGGTATCCGGACGGATCCAGAGAAAGTAGCAGCTGTCAAGGATTGGCCGGTTCCAAAAGACAAGACGCAGGTTAGAGCATTTTTGGGTTTGTGCTCCTATTACCGGCGATTTGTGAAGAACTTTGCAGATATAGCCAAACCTCTGCATAAGCTAACCGAGGAGAAGTGACATTTCTGCTGGGATGAAAGTTGCAATATCGCATTCCAGGAACTCAAGGACCGTCTGTGCAAAACACCTATTTTGGAATACCCTGATGCAAGCAAAGAATTTATAGTTGACACAGACGCAAGTGATATAGAACTTGGCGGTGTGCTGTCTCAACGGAGTGGTGACCAAGAGGTCGTGATAGCGTACTTTAGCAAGTCGTTGTCAAAACCGGAAAGGAACTATTGTGTCACAAGACGCGAATTGCTCGCTGTGGTAAAGTCGTTGCAGCATTTTAGCAAATATCTTCTGGGACGAAAGTTTCACTTACGAACTGACCATGCTGCACTAAAATGGCTATTGCAGTTTAAAAACCCAGAAGGACAAGTTGCGAGGTGGATTGAACTACTGCAGGAATACGACTTTGAGATCGAACATCGCAGCGGGAAATCTCATGGCAACGCAGATGCAATGTCAAGAAGACCTTGTCCTGAAGATTGCAAACATTGTACTAGGCAAGAGAGTAAGGAAGTGGTATCCGTGAGGATGTTCAGGGCAGACCACCTCAGCAACGACTGGAAGGACAGCTTACTACATGCACAGCAGGAAGATCCGGACATCAAGCCGATTCTGGAATGGATAAAGGCCAGTGCTCCCAAGCCCAAGTGGAGTGACGTCTCAGCGATGAGTTCGACCACTAAAAGCTATTTTGCCCAGTGGGACAGCTTGCTGCTTCAGGATGGAGTTCTGTGTCGTAAATGGGAAAACGTTCGGGGAGACAGCTGTCATTTGCAAATGGTTGTCCCTAAAGCTAAAGTACCGGATGTTCTACAGCTGTACCATAATGATTGTTCAGGAGGCCATCTGGGAGTTAAACGAACTCTACTGAAGATCCGAGAACGGTTTTACTGGGTCCACTGTCGAAACGATGTCGAGGACTGGTGTCGCAAATGTACAAGTTGTGCGGCTGTAAAGGGACCTCAGACTCGTAGTAGAGGTGCATTGAAGTTGTACAATGTGGGTGCACCATGGGAGAGAATAGCCATTGACGTGGCGGGGCCGTTTCCGGAGAGTAAAAGCGGTAACAAGTATTTCATGGTCGTGATGGATTACTTCACTAAGTGGCCAGAAGTCTTCGCCATTCCAAACCAAGAAGCTTCAACAGTTGCAGATAAACTAGTTCATGAAGTCTTCTGTCGTTTTGGAGTACCTTTAGAGATTCACAGCGATCAAGGAAGGAATTTTGAGTCTCAAATATTCCAGGAAACTTGCCGAGTTATGGGTACTCATAAAACAAGAACGACTTCTTATCACCCGCAATCTGCTGGAATGGTAGAACGATTTAATCAGACATTGGAGAGGTACCTAGCAAAAGTTTTAGACAACCGGCAACGAGATTGGGACAAGCACATACAACCGTTTTTGTTGTCATATCGAAGCGCTGTTCACGAAAGTACATCAGTGACAAAAGCTTTCGCAAACTTTGGAAGAGAATTACGGCTGCCTGCAGACCTGATCACCGGGATACCACCTGATGCCTCACGAAGTATAACTGATTATGCAAATGACTTGTGGAACAAAATGAATGACATTTATGAGCACGTCAGACAATCGGGCCAGCAAATGTCTGAAAAGATGAAAACCCGGTACGACCGCAAAATGAACAACAAAGGGTTCGACGGTTCACGAAAGGTTCACTTGTGTCGTTGCACAATCCAGTCCGCAGCAAGGGGAAATCTCCTAAGCTTCAAGCTAAATGGGACGGCCCGTACCGGATTGTGACCAGGATCAAGGATGTAACCTACTGGATACAGAAAGACGCAAGAGGGACTCCTAAGATCGTCCATGTGGATCGCCTGGCGCGATATTATGGGGCCGATAATGCTCGGGACGAGCATGTCTTAGGAGGGGGCAGTGTTACGCGCTCAAGTCGACTGCACTAGCGCCATCTAGTCTCGAACAGAAGAACTAAACTTCTTGAAGTTGAAACTCGAACTCTCGGTACCTTGCGCGTGTTTACTTGAATATTCTGGATATTTCGGTGCTAATTTATATAAATAGGCGCTGCAAGATGCGATCGGGGAAGTACTGAATTTGGCGAGATAAGCGAAGCTTCGGAGCGAAATAAAGTGAATTAGTGTGATTAATTATTAGTGTTTTAAGTTTTAATTTGTGTAAAGAAAATTAAAGTGCTGGTAATTCTATCGGCAATTTTTATTGTCACGAACCTCAAGCTCATAACAATATTTACATATTCGTATTACATCGTCATTCATATCTATAATGAAAGAAAAAACACTATAAAAAATTATAAAAATATAAATTATAAAAATCACCTTTACTAACGCTGGACTTATGCGGACTATAATGATTTGTTAATAGATAAAAATATCGACATAGTCGCGCGCTACGTTACGTGTTCAATTTGATGCATGGAGTGTAGAGGTAAGGAGAACCAACTGTGTACATTAAAAGTGTCCATAGGAAAGCGTTAAATAAAGGTGGCCCAATGTAACTAGAGGTTAAGTTTAAAAGAACTTTTTATAATTTTTTAATGCACAAACTTTCACCATAATTCTTTTGTATAATAATTATTTTATAGTTTTTAAAATTTTTATTTTCAAAATCACTCTCAACGTGTGTCACTGCACTTTTTTAGTTTATTTTGAACAAAATATTTTAAACAACGTAAGTAGTTGAGGTTTTAAATACTGCAGTGTACTGCAGTTTCATCAACTACTCTAATCACCACAAATATTAAATTCCTCAACTCAGCACACTTTACTCCATCGACAACAGCTAAGTTGATTTTTAGTACTCTTATTAGTTTGTGGTTCATTTCACACCCTCTAGCTACTCTAGCGCTGTTGTGGAGAGTTAGATTTTTGAGTTGAACTGTTATTTACTGCCTATGGACGGACACTTTTTCACACTCCATGATTTGATGGTTTGCGTAAATGAACACAAACACAAAGGCGTAAGTAGTATGAGTGTAAAGTGACACGATTGAATTTTGCATTTGTAGTGAAGTATACTGTAGTGTGTTTTCCTCGCCTGCCCCGGAAAGTGACAGCCTTTTAATTTAGGAATTAACGCGCATGGCCTCTCCATTTGGTTGAATACTCAAAGGTCCCACAAAGGTTTACATAACCTATTCATATTTATGGAAAGGCTTGTTGGTAGAGAAAGTCAAAATATCAAACCCATAAAATAGCTATTGAAGCCATGTGACATGGTAGCACAATATTAAGTATCAGATCTTTTTTTCATTTCCTATAGTTGCCTCTTGTGATGACGAAATGAGGGTGATGGATATTTTTATACGCCACCTAGAGGGGCTATGATTATGAAAATGTATTACTGTTATAACCATCCTCTCAAAAGTTCACTGTTGAACATGGCCTACCGAAGGAATATAAGACAAAACGGAAAATTATATAAATCAATAGAAATCGTAACAAAAAAATTATAAAAAAAGTATAAATAAGAGTGGTGAAGGCCCCCTCACCGTATGTGTAGAAAGGAATCTGATTGTGACGAACACTTTCTTTCGCCTTAAGAAGATTCACATGTATACATGGAAAACAGGTGATGATAGAAGCATGACAGTTTTCATAATTGTGGATGAAAGAATGACGAGCGTAGTGGTAGATACAAGGGTTTACCGGGGTTCAACGTAAGGACGGATCTACTTGGCCTTATGATCATTAATGGTCTATTCAAGCGTTGGCAGCATCGGACATCTATGTCTACACTGCGTTACAGTGTATAATATATAAGTTACAAGATGGAGGTGTGAAGGAGAAGTATAAATCTTCAAAATTCAAAAATATTTATTCTGTAACAAAAAATTAACAATCATAGCAGTATATTAGAGTTCTCCTTTTAAGTATTTTTAAATACTTGTGACAGGAAAAACTCGCTCTTCCTTAATTAACATACAACATGTGTGTGTGTGCGTGTGTGTGTGTGTGTGTGTGTGTGTGTGTGTGTGTGTGTGTGCGTGTGTGCGTGCGTGCGTGCGTGCGTGCGTGCGTGCGTGCGTGCGTGCGTGCGTGCGTGCGTTCGTGCGTGCGTGCGTCCGTGCGTGCGTGCGTGCGTGCGTGCGTGCGTGCGTGCGTGCGTGCGTGCGTGCGTGCGTGCGTGCGTGCGTGCGTGCGTGCGTACGTGTGTGTGTGTGTGTGTGTGTGTGTGTGTGTGTGTGTGTGTGTGTGTGTTTTGTAGGTCGTGTTAATTTAATAAATTTTCTATTTCGTGATAGTATTTCCGTTTGAGCCATTCAATGAGAATTACCTTACATTCTTTACTGGCTTTAGAATAAATATTCAATTCTTTATTTAAGTAGTTATATAAATGAGAGGACTTTTTTGCCTGTTGCCGTCTAGCAAATGCTGTTTTAACCGGTTCACTTGGAGCTACGTTAGTTTTCCTCCTTTTATTTTCAATTTCAGGGTTATATGCAAGGGACTTGTGTACCTTAAGAACTATATTTAGTATGTATAACTTACGAACTGTAAGAAGATCACATAGTGTGTATAAATCTTGTGTTGGGAATTTGTAAGGTTTAAAATTCATAACCTTCAGTAATGATCTCTGAGCTCTTTCTAAATCTAAAAACTTTTTTTTTGTAGCACCTCCCCATATACTAATACAATATACCAGAACTGATTGAACTAAAGAAATATATACTTGTTTTAATACAGGTGGTGTTGCGAGATGTCTCAAAATTTTAAAAAACCATATGAATTTTCTAATCCTAGTCATTAACAGTTCAATATGTAGATGCCAAGATAATCGCTGATCCAGTAGTATTCCAAGATATTTTGTACTTCATACTTTGTTTATGTGGGGGCATGGGCAGTTAGAGTTATTAAGGTCAACACAAGAATGAATTTTAATATTAAAATTAGGTTGAGTCCTATTGTAGTTAGTAAAACATATATAGTTAGTCTTAGATGCATTGATAGTCAATAAATGTAGTCTCAACCATTCTGCAACCTTGGCTAACCCTACTTCAGCGCTATGGCGGACATCTTCCCAGCTTCGACCACAGAATGCCAGAGCAGTGTCATCTGTATACGAGAACACGTACCCATTTTGTAGCGATATATTACATAGGGAGTTTACGTAAACCAAAAATAGAGTCGCACTCAGTACACTCCCCTGTGGGACGCCGTAGGTAATGGTAGAATCATGACTACATTGCTCTCCTATTTTGACTCGTTGTCTACGGTTTGTTAAGTAATCTTTAAATAAATCTAGGGGTTTTCCTCTAATACCTATTTGTGCAAGTTTCTTTACAAGAGTGGGGACAGAGACGCTATCAAAGGCTTTTTTTATGTCGAGAAAAACTGTTAAACATTTATTTCCTTTGTCGACTTGGTCAACAATGAGTGAAGTTAGACCTGAAATAGCGTCTTCTGTGCAAAGACCTCGTCTAAAGCCAAATTGTGATATTGAGAGTATTTTGTATTTATTTAAATAATTAGTCAAACGATTATTTAACAATTTTTCTAAAATTTTGGATATTGCGGGAAGAACAGATATGGGTCTGTAGTTACTTGGATCGCTTCTGTCTCCACCCTTGTATACAGGAGTAACTAATGCCAACTTCAGAGCAGCAGGAAAAACGCCATCCCTAAAGCAAAGATTAACCAGGTGTGTTATTATGGGTACTAATATTAGATTGGCAATCTAGACTGAGGGAAAATTCTAGGCATTTAAATGAATTGTTAATGTAATTGTTACTTTTACTTTTACTTTTAAGAGAGCATGGCTAGATTTACTAGCAACCAGAGCTGCTAATTCTGGCGGTATGAATGATGAGATTGTAATAAAAATGCACGTCGTCGTCTAAATAAGAGGGTAAAAGAAGTATTCGAAAATAAAAAGCAAGAAAGAATGGATAAAAATGATAGAAGGATATCTGATTACTTCTAGGCAACTTTTTTTCTTAGTTTTTTCTCTTTTTTTTCTTTTTTTCTCTATATTATTTTTTTGACTTTTTTCGATTACGTTTCACAGTAAGAACCATTTTTTTCTCAACACCACAAAAATTCTTCTGCATTAGAAGAACCACTACAGTGTCGGAACCACAATTCTTTCATTCTACGAACCCCAGCACGCGTTCTATCAGTTATCCCAACCTGCAAACAGATATCGGCACTTGTTAGATATTACAACGCTCGACCATCCCTGACTTCATTGAAGTCAGGGATGGTCGAGGCGCGGAAAACCATTCGTAATTTTATTTTATTCGACGGTATGCTTGCCAAAATTTGTTCTTCCTTCGACCTTTCCTTCACCTGTTGTCCCTTTCGACACATCAGGGTTGTGGGGTGAGAGGGGAAAGAAGATAGTTCTAGAATGTCACGTGATCTTCGCAACCGAACTAATATAAACGCGCGCGCGACCCACACGCGCTCTCTTCTCTTCGGCCGCTAGTTGGAACTACACCGCCTAGGACAGTAGTGTCGCATTAGCCCGGAGCAGTCGAGTTCCGGGAGAAACCGCCTCACCTCGTGTGCGCATCACCGGACAGGAACGCATCTCTGGGGCCCCGGAATCCACCAGAAGTCGCACCGCAGCAACAAGGCGCCCAAGCCACATGCAAACAACACCCCGGTGAGTGAACCCCACCTTAATTCATATTCATACCTGCTTGATATAATTGTGTTTATTAGTTAATCCGCTCCAATTTCATTTTCTCCTAATCAAGCAGGGTTCCTTCATAGATTTTGGCAAGCAATAGCTCGTTTAGGGAAGAGCGAGTGCATTGTATGAGAAACCGCGTGTTATAGTCGCCATTTTGTGTAGACGGAAGAAGCAATTCGCGTATACAGTCCATTTTGGTTTAACATCTCGCGTAATAGGCTTAAGGCTCGACCGGGGAATTAGAAATTCGGTAACCTTAGGCTCGTCGCTCCACCATTTTCTGAACCTTCGGCCGAATTTGGACTGGTGTTTAGTAGTCGCTCAACCATAAGGCTTCAATCACAAAACCGGTATTTAAAAAATGTTGTTGACTTTCAAGATTTATTAAATGAACTATCTGGAAAATATTTAATAAGTTAGGAAAACAAAAAGTTTTACACTATATAATAGTTTAACAAAGAGAACTTTAAGCAGACAGCTGCTTAAAAATAAAACGTGACATTATATAGATATTATGATATAATGACTCTAAATAATGATCAATCCCAAAATATATGGAATACCCACATATTACATCTGAACATAAGATCTCTTCGGAAAATCTTTAACGAGTTATTAATACTACTTGATAAAAATATATATAACATAGATATATTAATATTAAGCGAAATAAATATTAAGAAGGAAGAACTTCCCTTGTACCAAATAATAGGATATAATACATTTATATATACTAGAGAAACGAGAAGAGGTGGAGGAATATTAATGTACGCTAAGAATGGATTGAATTTTGAAGCTGAAATGGTAAACACAGAAGCAGTGGAAACACTTCATGGTCAAATGAAGCATGGGAAAACTATAACACATGTAATTGCGATATATAGACCACCTGCCAATAATAAACTGACATTTATCCAGCAATTAGAGACACTAGTGAAATCTGTACCAGCAACTGACAATGTTATAGTGATTGGCGACACCAATATAAACATATTAAATGACACGGTTAATCCTATTGTAACAAGGTACAAAAACGCCCTGTGTGAATGCGGTCTGCTGTGTGTAATACCAAGCAAAGAGATAACGCGCGAAGTGATCGAGGAGGGCCGGCTCGAGGCATCGTGCTTGGATCATATCTGGTTGCGAGCGGCACGGAGCGAGCATGACGCGTGCGCGTATGTGCTTGAGTCACGCATCGCCGATCATCATGGAATCGGATTATTGTTAAGTTTATGTGTTAGTGGAAGCGTAAATCAATGTGAGAGTGGCAATATAAAAAACAATAGTATGCGCGAAGTGTTAAGTGACGAAATTGTTAAACAAAAGCTGGATGAATGTGATTGGTCCCAGTTACTTACGTGTCCGTTATTATTGTATCAGACAATGTGTAGTGTATTTCATAGCATTTATAAAGATAGTACAATTAAGGCTAAGATAGGTACAAAGAAAGTAATTAGAAGTCCATGGATAGATAAATATTTGTATAAAATATTATTGCGAAGGGATTATTTATTCAGAGTTTGGAAAACGGATTCAAAGAATATATAGATTAGTCTATACAAAATTTAGAAATAAAGTAAATAAATTAATAAATATGGCAAAAAATAAATATAAACAGGAACAAATTATAAAATGCAATGTAGATTTTAGGAAAATATGGACAAATATAAACATATGGTTGGGTCGAAATAAAACTAGCTTGGATGATGTTAATTTAAAGCATTTAGGAAAAACAGATAGTTTAAAACAGATTTGTACCAATTTTTCTAAAACATTTACGGAGGAAATAAAGGCAATTAAACACGTATGTAATTTGAAGTTTTTAGATAGAAATAATTATGTAAAGCCGAGTGAGGTAAGCTATAGATATAGTAGGGTGACTTCGTCAGATGTAGATAAGGTCATAAGAACATTGTCCTGTGAGAAAGCACCCGGCTCAGATGGAACACGGGTGCAAGACATTGTATATTTACGTAAGCAAATAAGTCCTGTTCTAGCTTCACTAATAAATATATCCTTATCTAATGGTATTTACCCTGATCAATTAAAAAATGCAATTATACGTCCCATGTACAAATCAGGAAGTCATTTAGAATATGCAAATTATCTGTTATAGCCAGTTATAGTGTTATAGCCCATTGCAATATTATCTGTTATAGATAAAATAACCGAAAAAATTATAGTAGGACAGATAAGCGCGTTCTTAGAACAACTTAACATACTGTGCGACTCTCAACACGGTTTTCGGAAAGGGCGCAACACGGTCACTGCGTTGTTAAGATTTTCAGATTTTGTTAATGAATCCTTAGATTCTGGCAAACAAATAACAGTACTTTTTTATTGATTTTAAAAAGGCGTTTGACACTTTAGACCACGATATCTTATTACAGGCAATGGACGAATGCGGAATACGCGGTCCCATAAATAATTGGTTTAAAAACTACCTCACTAATAGAAAAATAAGCACAATTGTCTCTAAAGTGGTTGGGGAAGAGGCGGATGTCGATTTAGGTGTGCCTACTGGATTGGTGTACGGTCATGTAGGATATATAATGCATGTGAACAGTGTGTCAAATGTACATAATTGCAAGGTGTTCATGTACGCTGATGATATGTGTCTTGTCTATGCCTCCGAGGACATAGCTGATGTACAAAAGTGTATACAAAGTGATTTTTAAAACATTAGCAAATGGGCGCACGACAATGGCATTATATTAAATCTTACAAAAACCAAATGTATGCATATAAACTCGCCATATAATCGAAATGCTAAATCTGTAAGAAATGATTATCTAACACTGATAGGACATACATACGAATGTATGCATAGAAATAAATTGAATTGTAACTGTAAGAGATTGGAATATGTGGATAAATTTAAATATTTAGGTCTAACAATAGATAGGAATTTTAACTGGAGAATACACGTAAATGACATTTGCAATAGGCTAAGATTAGTGCTAAGTAAGTTTTACCAATTAAAAAATGTATTGAACAAACAAACGTTAAGAATAGTATATTTTGCACTTGCCGACTCGCTAATGAGTTATGGACTTCTTGTATATGGGCGAACCTTTATTACATATCTGAAAAATATCGAAGACATACAAATAAGACTGATTAAGTTTCTAGTTAGTAAAAATGTAAAAGAAAAATGCAACAAAGACTATAATAAGTTGTTTCCCATTTGTAAAATTATTCCCATAGATAAAAAATAGATTATTTGGTAGGTTTGGAATATTATTATAGTGATGAATATAAAGTTAATGTTAAAAACAAGTACAACACACATAGGGTTAGAGAAAACAAACTGGTTCAACCAAAAATAACAAACTATTATGGTAAGAGAACAACTAAGTATTTGGTATCTAAAGTGTTTGACAAAATAGATCTCTGAAGAGATAAAGTTAAAATTAGTAAAATATCACTTAAGAGAAAATTAAAAAACATTATACAGGACGGCTAAGAGAACTAAATACGATAGTATATTAATAAACCATAACAATATAATATATAACTATCAGGTAATTAATTTATATAAATAAAGTTAAATGTGTATGCAACTTGTAACATAATTAACGCACTTTGAGAAAGTAGTTTGTTCAGAATCGTTTACTGAATCGATTCCTATCCTTTTTATTATAGGTAATTTTTTAACCCAAAAAAAATAATTAAAACTACGTAAATTACAGTCACACTAAATCTGTACAGTCAAAACAAACTGAAATTGACCGCAACTTGAGGCAATAAGACTTTTAAGAGCGCAGTTTTATTTGTATTATTACTAATTCTGTTATTCAATAAAAGTAAAGAAAAATGAACTTTATTTCAAGCACGTTAAAGTCTATTTGTACTGTGACCACAGCATTCTTCCGGAATTAGTATAACTAATTTGATAAATGACCAGATACAAGTGTTTAAAAACTTAAAACCAGCTACACGTTTTGCCATTTATGGCACACAAAAATTATACTACATTAAGTTTACAATTACAACAATAGGTATATAAATATATGAATTAAATTTGATAGGTTAATGCTTTTGTAAATTTAATAAAATATTTTAAGGTAGAATAATATTGGTGTCAAAGGTAATAATAAAAATATTTAATCTAAATATAATTACAGCCAAACATTACCTCTCACAAGTTCAAGGTTGGTACTGCAGTGTCAGATTCATGGTTTCTTTTAGCTTCAGTCATAAAATTCAACAAGAACAACCAATCGGACAAACTTAATTCTAGCCACTTGGGTATCGGAGGTGACAAGAAACCTGTATTCGTGACTGAGCATCTCTCTCCAAGTAACAAAGATCTGCATCGGGCTACCAGACTTAAGGTCAAAGAAAAGAACTACAAGTTCGTTTGGGTAAGAGGTGGCCGCATTTTTGTGAGAAAGTCGGAGTCAGCTCCTGTTGTTGTTATTAAGAATTTATCCTCGTTACAATACTTAACCGATTAGATTTCTTCTCATTTATTCATATCTTGTTTTTTATGTGTACCTGCACAAAATCTGCTGCCTTAAATTGTTATTACCAAAACTGTAGAGGCCTAAATACAAAAATTAATGAATTTTATAGTAACATGTGTACGAATGAGTATGATATTGTTGTAATAACGGAAACTTGGCTACAAAATAACGTTAACGATTTAGAGTTATTTAACGAAAATTATGCTGTATATAGACGAGACAGAGACTTGACTAAATCATTTTCAAAGAAGACTGGAGGTGGTGTAATGATTGCCGTCAATATAAATTTTGACTCACATAAGATTAATAGAAATGAAGGCACTGGACTAATAGAAGATCTTTGGATTGTAGTTCATCTCAGAAATGGTAAAAACCTTATAAAGCTTTGCATATGCGCGGTCTATATACCACCTTCCGTTAATTCAAGGAACTATGAATAGTTTGTGGATAATATTAATAATAATCTTTCCGATTTTGATCACCCATTGGTAATTGGTGATTTTAACCATCCTAATTTGCCAAATAACTCATATTCGAGCGATTGTTTTCATTATCTGGCGCGAAAATGACCGCTTATAATTAAAAATCGTTTATCGGAAAATATCTAGAAAAATAATTGATATTAGGAAACATATAAAAAATTAATTCAAAACATGCTTCTGAAGTATCAACACCCGCCAGTACAGTTTACAGTAAGTGGCTTTTTCTTAGAGGAGGGTTTAGTATATAAAGCAAAATAGAGCAAACTGTAGTATGTGCCAAATCGATTGAGAAAAACGGACTATGACCTCAGATATTAGCCGAGTGTCAAAAATACTTAGTACTTATTCGGTGTCGTTATCACTCGAATCTTTATATATGTTATAAATTAATGCTTTTTGTTGTTAAATTAATAAAGCACTTTATAACAATAGATGATTTTTCTTCTTCAGCGATCTTTACATAACTTTTTAATAATAGTTAATAAATATATATTATATCAATCATTATAAATAAAGAATGTACTACATATAAAATGTGCTTATATATTGAAGGTTTGCAAACGTTGTAAAACTCCTGGTTAAACGAAAGGTCATTTTCCGTTTTGCTCAATCGATTTGGCACATACTACAGGCCCAAATAGGTCCGAAAAACTAGTGTTTTTACAACACAATCCTCAGAAATGATACCTCTCTTAAATTTGTATTAGTAATATGTATTAGTAATAATAATTTATATTATGGATTCTTATGTACGTTCTCAATATTTCTGCTGTTTATCATGTTTCAGATGTTTGAATTTGTCTAATATAATAATAATGATAAAAACTTCCTTTTTGTCTTTATTTTTCTCTGAAATATAATTAAGGCCGAGTACTCGGTATATCGGCGGCAGCATTTTTATGATTATAACATTTGGGATTAATATAAGGTCGGGGAAAAGTTTCTTCGCATTTTATATACAAATTCAAGACATTTTTGTTTTTCAAAGTTTAATTCAATTAAAATACGAAAAAACTGTCCCCGACCTATTATGATTATACCATAACAAATACAGCAGTATTAAGCTGCTATCTCACGTTGGCATTCTGTGAGACCGTGGTCCTTCCCGGTTGAGCACAATTATTCTACTATACAACTATAATATAGCTGCAGCAGAGAATACACAATAGTACTAATTATATATATATATATATATATATATATATATATATATATATATATATATATATATATATATATATATATATATGTATATATATATATGTAGCTAGGATAAGGTAGCTACATGATGACCAAAAATAAATAAAACACGGATAAAATTAAAAATGTTTTATTGGTGAGTAAAAGCGCGTTCGCGGCACTGATGACTAGCGGTTTCCAAATATATATCACATGATTTCTTCTCAAATTTATACAGATTCATTAAACCAATTATTTTTTATACATAAATAACATATAATATGCGCAATATATACACCAGTTGGTTCTCACTTAATAGACATTTTAATTTATGATTTAAATAAAACACATAAGGTACAATTTAACGTGGACTGCAACACTGAGGTGGCAGCGATTTCGTGGTATTCAAAAAGTATTGTGCGAATGTTAGACTACACTATCTTATATACTTTTTAAATACCTACAATAATATTTACATGCTTGTATACAGAACCGTTGACTAGAAACCGTGTCTGGAGTTAATTAATAAATCCAATAATGTTTTTACATGAGGAACATGGTCGATTAAGGCTCGTGAGACAAGACGAATGGAATGGACTGTTTCTATCTTTGGTAACTCGCCTATATTTAAATACCTTATTTCATATTTGGACGCACCGAGACCAGCGGGGTTAGTCAAGTTTAGTTTCTACAATCGTTGACTCTAGATTACAGTAGACTCTAATATAAAACGACAAAAATAAGTGGAAACAACATATGTAAGTGATAAAGTCGTGACTGTATCACGTGAATTAACGTTTATTATATATATATATATATATATATATATATATATATATATATATATATATATATATATATATATATATATATATATATATATATATATCTATTAGCGCTAAAAATTGTAGAGTTAACTTGGCTAACCTCACAGAGCGTCTTTTATATAACTATCATGGGCATAGTGAGGGTGTTCTATAGGGGTTCATTTTCACTAGAGATGCTCAATTTCTATATGATATCTTTAAGGGCACTTTAATCACATAATATGGAATATATTGTGAAAGAAAGCTACTAAATAACTTTAATATTATAAAATAAAAATAAATATAATCTATAAAAACCAAAAGCAAAAGATATATTTGGCATAAAACAGGTATGTAAAATACAGATATGGCAAATATATAGTAACTTTGGTAGTTCATTAAATCGGTTTAAAATACCGGAATACGTAACCTTATTTTTGGTATCTAACAGTGGAATTTGTTTTCTAACCCTATCGACACCCACGCACTGCGCTGTAATTTTTCGAACGCGATCCATATAATTTACATTCAATGGTTTTTACGTCTACAACTATAACAAACTATCTAATATCACTTGCTTCAACATACAAAGCGATCGAAGCCCAAATAAAATTTACTAAAAACAACAATGGTAAAAAAATCATAAAAAAGAAACGACAACCTAAACAGACTAAAACAAAAATTCGGATACAAAACATTTCCACGAATTTCATAAGACAATTGAGAGAGTAACCTACACCGTTACTATCTATTCAGAATCCAAGCACTTTTACAAGCGTCGACGTGGATAAATTCCATAAATTTATTAAAAATGTTTAACATTAGTCACAGATTAAATAAAATGCTAATCTGTTTCTTTCAAATTTACAAATTGTATCCGTTCCTTAAATTGAATACCTACCTATATAATCCTGTTTGATCTAAAGCTATTTTTTTTTTATTTATTGTGGCAATGGCTACAAGACATTTAGCCAACTATTAAAACAGTTTAGGGTACGGCAAAGTAAGATTGACTGACGGACCGAGTGATTAATAGGGCATTAATTGTGTCCAGACTGTTTAAAAAATACCCAATATGAGTAGGCAATATAATGAAAACTATTGAAATAACTAAATAGAACAGATTTTATAAATAAAGTCCGTTACTAATTGGGCATATTAAAAAAGATAAGTTGGGTTAGGTTACGGCCAGACGCAGTGATAAAAAGTTTGAATCACTATTAAATACATGGCCCGATTTGACTTGTCATTATTCACATTGCCCGGAAATTAAATAGTACCCTGCATAAACACTTGGTTCGTAGCATTGATATCGATAACGTAGAAAATAATAAACTGGAATTATCGATATCGACATTACCAGACCACACATTTCAAAATATGCTCGAATAAAATAAAATCTAAATATAAACAGAAACGATATTACTCTCGCAAATAATAAGAATTGGAATAATTGAGATCATTAACACCGTCCTTCGGCGACTCACCGGGATTTGTGACCACTCTATGTTCCGTAAATAATACATTTTATATCTATATGGACTATTTACACGATCGGTCTCGGTCCACACAACGCGAACAGATGCTAACAAGCTTATAGAATTGTAACACCGTAGATTGGGACAACGTGGCCCTTCTATATTACAGTTCAGTTTTTTTTTATTTTCTATTTTTTTATTAATAAATTAAGCATTGTCACTGTGTATAACGCCGGAACGGTTTCGAAGCTCATTGTCCAGAGCTACGGTGTCACAAGTAGGGATCATATGCATATGCTATTAGAGACAATATTATTAAAAAATATTTCGTAGGCTCTTTATTAGAATTGCTTAAACGTTCTCCTAGTCTGAAACATCGAACAGAGGTAGTATCAATATATTTTAATTTTTTTTTCAAATTTTATTTATAACATCTTAGTTTTAAATAATATCTACTATTATAACGTCATTGATACTATCATTGTTCAGTTTTACGATATATATATATATATATATATATATATATATATATATATATATATATATATATATATATATATATATATATATATATATATATATATATATATATATATATATATATATATATATATATATATATATATACTTCAGACTGTCCAGCAGCGGTATACGAAGCGTTGGTAAGCATTTCACTCTGATGCCAGATTTCGTTTATCCAGAAACGTTTCGTTCTCCGTTTTTAAATATAGAAACGCGGCATTAATATCAGTTTGTACAAAATATCCAGTAACAAGGCGGGCGAGCACGTAGTGTGAATACCTCGGTGGTGACGACTCGCGGCACGCAATGTCAAACGTATTGCGTGCGGAGTCGCTTTCGGGCAAGATTTCGTATTTAAGGGGAGGGGAGTTGAATTGCGGTTTTGCGCCCTCCTTTCTGCCAAGGAGGGTCGCGTTCGTATACGGCTTAGAGATCTCCAGTCAGATCGTTAAGCCATTTCCTAAAAGGTGGTGTTTAGTGGGTAAAAGTCGCCACATAACCACGCAGCCGGCTGCGTGGTATGCTATGAGCATTCACCACCTCCCTCCCCCGCTTTCCGGAGGGTTGCCCATATTTGCTTCGGGCGCAAAAAAAAAAAAAAAAAAAAAAAAAATTGCGGTTACCGACTTTATCGTTTCGATCAAAGATTTTAACATAATATAAAATCCTATTCACGATTTAGTGTGCTTCAGGAACTCGTTTGATTGGTAGCTGATGACTGGCGAACCCAACTTATCTGCAAAAAAAAAAGGTTATTATGTTGCAGTGATCAGTAATGGATGTGGCAGGGGGTTGAGTATAGACACTCATAATACCACCGTAAAATAGATTCGTATGGTGAGTGTAGAGAACCAGTAGACCCTTTTTATTGGAAACGAGTCATTCCATCTCAGTCCTCAAGGCTGGCAATGCATCTGCATTTTGATTCTTAATTGAAGATAAATGTAGATGTCTATGGGCCACAGCATTCACTTACCATCAGGTGGATTGTGCGCATGTTTGTCACCCTTATTCTATAAAAAAATACAGATTGATGAACCAACAATCGATGATGAAGAAAGTTTCGTGAGGGGCACCTCCTGCAGGTGATCGAAGTATAGGGTGACCCTAGACTGGATGGAGTGACGACATGGTAAGAGATTCAGGTAGTCGTCTATGTTTACCAGTAGTTTGTGGAATTGTGAGGAGCTGTCATTCATTAATTTATTACAGTTTATTAAATTCCAGTGCCGAATGTTGGTGAATGGTTTGAATGTAGCATATGTGCTACCTATAGCTTCCACGTTAAGTAGGTGGGTTGGCCACCGCAGTTTTTTAACATTTTAACTAAGAAACTGCCGTCCATGTTCTGTTTTAGTTTCTCTGTGACGCCTTACACCAACAGTAAGCCATGCAGTGGCGAAGTAACAGACAAAGTGAAACTTAAGTAGAAGATGCAGGCCGCAGCATCTTCCTGATAACAATTCAAAATAATAAATAACCCCGGGAGCCGACCCACCAGTCAAACGCGGCAACTACGTCAAATATCCTACATTCAGACTTACCAGTATACTCAGCAGTGGAATTCGAGAAGTTAAAATAAACGAATAGACTATAGACCTTCACAATTTCATAAACCCGCTGTTGAACACGGCCCTCCCTCTCCCAAGGAATACTACAAAGCGCGGCCCTGAGCTACCTGAATCCATCGACTTCCTGCGTCTCTTATCTAGTGCTGGAACGCCCTACACTTCACTTCGAGGTACGTATATAACCATCCATCTTTCTTATTCGTATGATTAATCTGGATTATTAGTGTAAAAATCTTGTCAAAATACTATCTTTTAATTTTTCTATTTATTAAATAATTCTCTTATATAGCTGCCGGAATACCGGCTGGACAAAATTAAGAACGAAAACATTTTGTTCTTTTTTAATTAATTTGAAAATGGAATGCGTTGTTCCTCAATTCTAATTTGATTGCATTTTCCCGGTATTTTTGTTAGGATATACATTCACTGCAATTTATTTTTGATAAAAGTGGGGAAAAAATTCTTGCGTCAAGTGCTAGAGAAAGAAATAAAGCTACGTGGTCGTAACTGTTCGTATGAAAATTGCGGATCTATTGCATTGCTCAAAAGTGATGATGTACTCGTACTAGGCTGCGAAGCATTTTAATACACATCAGACTACTTCGAATGTCCCCCGCAAACTTAAAGCAAGAAAACATCTCCACGAGAGGATTTAAGAATAGTTCACCTTGCCAAGCAGGTCCTGTTAAAAGGCTCAAATGAAGTAAAAAAATAAAGTTTTTGGTGAGAATAACCCATCTCTATGCGTACAGTTAGAAGACGGTTAGTAGAGGCACAGTTGTTTGGTCCAGTAATGAGGTAGGGTTTGCAAAGAAGTATTTTTATTTTTATTTATACTTTCATGCACAAAGTAGTACCTACAGAAATAGAAATAGAAATAGAAACTTTTTTATTCAATGTAGATTATAAAAATACTTATTGAAAGTCACTTTTTTAATTTACCACTGGTTCGCAAAAAAAACCTCTGTTCTGGGAAGAACCAGCAAGAAACCCAGCGGGACTATTTTTTTTAATAATAGCTTACAATCATGTTTACAATCAACAACACAACACAAATTAGAAATAGCTTGGTAGCGATCACCCTTCCCAGGGGTTATTATCATCTATAAATTCCTTAATATTATAATAACCCTTTTTATACAAACTTAGTTTAATAACATTTTTGAACTTTGTGTATGACAAATTTTGTATATTTTCTGGGATTTTGTTGTAAAAGCGTATACATCGCCCCAAGAATGAATTACTGACTCGGTGGAGTCGAGTAACTGGTACTACATATGGCGGACTTAATGCCATAGGGCATTCTCTCCCAGTTAACCATTAGGGTAAACAGAGATAGACATTTTGGAAGCGGTGCAGCAATAATCAAATAGAACGGATAAAAATATACATATATATATATATATATATATATATATATATATATATATATATATATATATATATATATATATATATATATATATATATATATATATATATATACATAAATAACATATACATGGGTGTCCCAGAATTATCGAATCAAACTGCCATGGGAGATAGTTTGACCTCTGACCTATCCCCAAAAAATATAACGCACATGGCGATCGATTTTAATTTATTTGTTTTATTGAAATTGTATGGAATTTTCTTAAGTTTACGCCTATGCTTATTGTGTATTGAGTTTATTTGCACCGTTTTTCTTACTAATAGTAATTGTAAGTGATTGTGTGGTCTGACTATAAATAAACTTTTTAAAATAATGACTAGACTTGGCGTTCAGAGCACTTTATTTTAACATTTTTTTCTAATGTTTATGCTACTTTGACTGTTTGTGGTGTAAAAAATGTATGGCCCCTTTCTAAGAAATAATTAGAAAAATTTGTCCACTTAATGGAGATTCTAAAATGGTACCCATCATAAAATTCGCTCAAGGATGTTCGGAGATATTGTAATTATTGTACGACAAGGGCGAAAATTATCAAGATATTCTAAATTTCACAAATTGTTATTTTTTGCAACTGATGATTAAAAATACCGCGGGTCTACTCTTTATCTACTACCTGCTTCCCAACCTTATTGTTATCCCACCCAAGCGCATGTCATTGTGTTGTCTCCCTCCCACAATACCATTGTGTTGTTTGCTCACGCATTCCATTCCATTCAGTTACACTAGCTTGCTACATATTTATTTATCTATGAGTTACACGTGCGACGCTCTGTGCTATCCCCGTTTGGCTGTTGCCGTTGTGCTCTCCATAGAATTGTAACATTGAGATTGTTTGTGTTTTGGACTGATTTTTTATTAAGACTAGGCGCTACAACGGACATCGATTTTCTTTCGCATTGTGGCCAATCGACGACGAGACAAAGAAAACGTATATACCTCGGCCGAGTATGCCGATATGCATCTCATTTACGGTGAAACTAGACGCTTAAACTCCAAAGGAGGGGTATCTTACTCCGCCAGGGAAGCGGCGAGGATTTACGCGGAACGATATCCAAATCGTCATCACCCGCAATATGGAGTATTTTTGCGTGTTAACAACGCCTTCTCTGAAGGAAGACTACCCGGCGGCCGTGGCAGTGAAAGCAGACCTCGCGGACGTAACGTGGATGTTGTTATTCAACAAGTTAGAGAAGATCCGTCGACAGTGAGGGCTATTCAAAGGAGAACCGGAATTCCTAAGTCACCCGTAATCGAAAAAAAGCCGTAATCTAAAAAGAATGAAATATCAATCCTTACCATATTCAAAAGTTCCAGACTCTCTCCTATCTCGCGACTATGCGTCATGGGTACAATTTTGCCGAAGAATGTCGGAGTTTTAACGGGAGGACCCGAACTTTTTCAACAAAATTTTGTGGAGCGATGAATCCGCCTGCAGGATACATAAACTTACACAACCTGCATAGTTGGCAGACAGTCAACCCCCACGAAACAAGGCAAGATCATTCGCAATACCAGTTTAAAATTAATTTGTGGACAGGTATTTTTAACGGCCGTATCATAGGACATGTGGAAATACCGTCGACTTTAAATTCTGATAATTATTTAGAACTTTTAAGAGACACGCTGCCAGGACTTTTGCAACAAGGAGCCACAAGAAATCAGGGAAAACATGTGGTTACAAAACGGATGTCCAGCCCATTATGGTCGCCAAGTAAGGGTTACTTAGACGCGGCTTATCCTGGGCGGTGGATTGGCCGGCTTGGGCCAATCCTGTGGCCACCAAGGTCACCAGACCTCAACCCTCTTGATTTTTATTGGGGTTGCCTGAAGGACAGAGTCTACGCGAAACCGATAACAACACAAGAAGAATTAAGACAACGTGTCCATCAAGCTGCTCAAGAAATTTCAGAAATAAATCTACGACCGTTAAAATGGAACTTTTTAAGGAGGTGCAGGCATTCGAACAAATGGTAAACATTTTGAACATCTTTTATGAAAATTGCTTTTTAATTAAACTTTAAATCCGTTTCTTTTGTTTCATTTTACTCTTAACTTCCAGCTCCTACATTTGGTTATTTATGTGCACTTAAATGACATAATACAAAAACCGGCCAAGAGCGTGTCGGGCCACGCTCAGTGTAGGGTTCCGTAGTTTTCCGTCCGTCACAATAAGTGTTCCCACTTATAAGTTTAAAGGTGGGTATCCATTATGTTCGCGCTCCAGCAGCGCTCCGCGCTCCTGCAACTGCTCCCGGTAGTGGGTACTGTTGTTTCCATCCAAGTTCAAAATGATTTTCCTAGAAAGTCCTTATAAAGTTCTACTTTTCAGATTTCTTTCATATTTTCTAACCTTATGGTTCAAAAGTTAGAGGGGGGGGGGGGACACATTGTTTTTTACTTTTGGACCGATTATTTCCGAAATTATTGACATTATCAAAAAATGATTTTAGTAAACCCCTATTCATTTTTAAATACCTTTCCAACAATATATCACACGTTAGGGTTGAAATTAAAAAAAAAATCACTTCCCACTTTACATATAGGGGGGCTACCCTAATAATACATTTTTTTCCAATTTTTATTTTACCACTTTGTCGGCGTGATTGATACACATATTGGTACCAAATTTCAGCTTTCTAGTGCTAACGGTCACAGAGATTAAGCGAGGACGGACAGACGGACAGACAGTAATGGCGAAACTATAAGGGTTCGTAGTTGACTATGGAACCCTAAAAACGAAAATTAAATAATTTAAATATCAAAGCAAGTTATGAGGACCCATGTAGGTGGAAGCAGAGTTGATAACAACAGACACGCAATATTGTAAGCGTCGTAGTGTTGCAAAACGGATAATAATTCATGTTGTATTACCAAAACAAAATAATAAAAAAAACTAAACTTGCCTTTGTACTACAAGAATTACAATATCTCCGAACATCCTTGAGCGAATTTAATGATGGGTACTATTTTAGAATCTCCATTAAGTGGACAAGTTTTTCCAATTATTTGTTAGAAAGGGACCATACATTTTTTACACCACGATTAGTCAAAGTAGCACAAACATTATTAGTACAGAAAAAAAGTTAAAATAAAGTGCTCTGAACTCCAAGTCTAGTCATTATTTTTAAAAGTTTGCTCATAGTCAGACCACACAATCACTTACAATTATTATTAGTAAGAAAAAGGTGCAAATAAACTCAAAACACAATAAGTATAGGCGTTAACTTAAGAAAATTCCATACAATTTCAATAAAATAAATTAATTAACATCGATGGCCATGTGCGTTATATTTTTTTAATATTTGTTAGGGATATATATATATATATATATATATTAAGACAGCAGCAATATATATATATATATATATATATATATATATATATATATATATATATATATATATGTTGCTGCTGTCTTATATATATATATATATATATATATATATTGCTGCTGTCTTAATATATATATATATATATATATATATATATATATATATATATATATATATATATATATATATTTAAGACAGCAGCAATGGAAGAATATATTTTTTTGCGGACGAAACCAAATTAAATAGAAAATTCTCTGATGGCAAGCAGTACGTACATTGACCTGTGTCTGAGATCTGAGAAATTTATAGTTATATACTGTTAAATATTAGTTATTATACTATTAAAGAGTACCCGATTGACTATAAAATCTGAAGATTGTGATATAAAACCTGGAGATTGCTACAATGACGTTTCTAATAAATGTTTTATATTTAATTATATGACAGATATTGTAAATATGTATAAAAATGCCCCGATGTGTAAGATTCGGTGTTGATTTTCTGGTATCCTGACCTGGGATCTACTAGGCTAATATATGATAACACGGACCAACACTACTACAAAGAGATACCCGAAAAATGTATGTGGCAATGTGCAGATGACAATCTTGCGGTAATTTTGAAATTCTATAACGATAATGATTCGAAGTACACAGTCCATTCTGTAAAAAGATACCTTGACAGGTTGACAGGTCATCGAACAGTCCAGATTATAAGCTGATCGAGCATCCTTTGAATAATCATCTTTAGATCTAATATATAGATGTGGGGATGTTGGTGGGTGTAATATTTGCCACGTTCACGTACCACTGCTGCGCGTGCAGTGCGTGTGCTCGCTTGCGGCGCGGGTCCGCGATATACCGCGCGCAGGTCTAGCGCACGCCAGCGGTGCCGAGGCGCGTGTGCGCGGTGGCGGGCCGAGCTCGAGCGGTGCGCCGCACTTCCTCTTTCTTGACCGGTTCTACCACTGGCACCTGCAAAACCACAATCTTTATTAAGAGTTAATTTTTATTTTCGATGTTTCGAGAGCATTGTAATAGACATAGAATGTTAATAGATATCACCATAGTTGCAACATATACAGGAACTGTTTATGCTATGAACATTTCTGTGTCTTTATCTCTATATATAAAGATAAATAGCTGTCCGTTAGTTTCGCAAAAACGCGAAAATGACTACATCGATTTTGATGATTTATTTTGTTTATTAGAGTGAGTCCTTAGATGGGTTAAAAACTCAATTGGACCCGGTAGGTGGCGCTGTTATCGAGATCCAGAAATCACCCGAGCGAAGCCGGGGCGGATAGCTAGTACGAAATAAAAAATAAGTTTAGTGCCGAAGAGATACAATTGTGTTGCACGTGAATGTAGCGGGTGTAAAAATGACGAACGAGAATATCGTATTTGTAATATTTATAAGTGGAAGTATACAAGAGTTACGGACGGGAAATATTACAAAATGAGCAAAAGCATTGCAGACAGAGAATAGCGGGTAAGTACGTTGCAGATTTAACTATTGCGGGTGAATGCTTGTTTCCGGGAGTGTCGCGGGTGTGAGTTTTGATAGTGAGAATGTCGCTGTTGCGAGTGTTAAGAGCGCGAATGTCGCACGTGCGAGGGTTACCGTAGGGAAACGGCTTGATTACGGGTGTTAAGAGCGGGAATGTTGCGGTTAGGTACAAGTATTGCCGATGTCAGTGTTGCCGGTGTTAGTGTTATCGATGTCATTGTTGCACCTGCGGGCGGGGCGGGTGGGGCGGTCGCGGCGGCGGCGGCGTGTAGTGGCGTGCGGTGGCGGGCAGCGGCAGTGGCTGCAGGTCCAGCAGGTTCTCCGCGCGGCGCCGAGCGGGCGCGGCACCCAGCGCCAGCGTACACATGGGCCTCCGCGCACCGCTCGCTAGCGGACGCTCCGTGAGAGGCTCCACACCACTGTAAAATCAACATGACGTTTTAACATCATCATCCACCAAGAAATCCTTCCTACTTCCGTCGATTTCCTACATCTCTTACCAAATCGACACTCCATCTCAGTTGGTGTCCCATTAGTGGGGTGCACTTACATTTCTCTTACCGATGCGAGAGTAATATTCGGGAGATTTTCTTCTCCATCGGTCGACGATTTTTTAAGCTACCTATATTAAATTAAATCGTGTCGTGTTTATGCCATCTAGCGTATTTTGTGCGTACCACCACCTTGAGAGTTAATCAATTTTTGTACGATAAAATCATTTTACGTATAAAATGAAGTAGATGGCGCTATTACAAAGTATTATTTTACTCGTTTACTCCAAAGAATACATTTTTAATTTATTACACTTAACTTCTCAAAATAGTCCCATATTATGCGTGTAAGCGGACGGGACATTGTTATACATAAGTAATAGGTTTAATTGGTTCTACACAATGTCAAACACTAAACTTGAATTAATTTGTTTAAAAAATGTACAGTATCTACCTAATATCTACGCATCTATATAATATTTTATGCTACACTACTTTTTATACACAAAAACAGTTCAAACTTAAAAAACTATCATAAAACAAAAAAATTATCAAATTAAAATTAAAATTTCGAAACCGAATTACAAACGAAAGTGAGCAGAGAAATTACATAAAATATGTTATCTGCATTCAAATTAGGTACGCGACGCATTTCACGACGCATGTGAACGAAACTGAAAATAAAATTTAAAAATAGAACACAAGAGCTTTTTTTGTTAAAACCCAAAACACAATAGCAAACAGGTACCACAATGTTTCAATGTCGGTTTCAACTTAAATTTTCAGGTCATGTTACAAATATTTAAAATTAATTGGACTAAAAATAAGATTCTATTAAATACAAAATAAGATCTAAAGTCGTTTATTTCGAAAACATTACAACACAACAAAATATTTTTTCGCGACGGCCTAACAACGTTAAGAAACAAAGTGATAAAGAATATTGTTTTTTGTATTAATAATGAAATTACTGACAAAACTGGATGAAAACGTGTATTAATATAGTTGTTTAGCATGTTTATAACTCTTATTATATTTGTATAGAATGTCGTTTTGATTACAAGTAATATAAACAACTTTTATTTATTAAGAAAAATCGACCAATCACAGCGCGTCTTATCGTGGAAATCTCTAAAAGTTTTTAATTAACTGCGTAATAGTTCATACTAAAAATAATGAAAATAATTTTATGTTCTAAAAGAGTTGTAAATATGACATTAAATTAGCATATGACTTATAGATTAAAGAAGTGTAGGAATATTTTGAATAATTAAACGCATTTCGTAGTTATAGAAAAATCAAAGAATTAATGTACCCAAATATTATGAAAATTTGGGACATTTCGTTTAATAACTTTTTACAATGTTAATATTTTGAGTAACCTTTATGATATACTAATAAAGTGCCGGACAACCGATTTATTGATGTATAGCATGTTAGTGTAGCAATTAGTTTTGTATTGAAAATATTGTAATTTATGCCATTTGTATAGTGAAAAGTTTATGCAATAAAGAGGCAAAACGGAAAATGGCAAGCGGCTCACTGTAAAGTATTGCCAAAGTCTACCTTAGGGGCTCGGGACCCAGTACCCGTAGTAGTGTGAAGAACTACCAGTGACAAGTGAAGTGAAGTGAGTGGTATCCGGTGGTAGCTGAAGTGACTAGTAGCAGTATATAGTGAATAGTGAAAGTGTTAGCTAGCCTAAAAAGGTCGTAACTGACATTCGCAGTTACATATAGTGAAAGTGTTATCTAGCCGAAAAAGGTCGTAACTGATGTTCGCAGTTACATATAGTGAAAGTGTTAGCTAGCCTAAAAAGGTCGTAACTGATATTCGCAGTTACATATAGTGAAAGTGTTAGCTAGCCTAAAAAGGTCGTAACTGATATTCGCAGTTACATATAGTGATAAAATCAGCTAGTTTAGTTGATAATAGCTGCTAGTCAGTAGTGTTAGAAAACCAGCTACTACCAATAGATCTTTGATACCACCGTACAATTTAAAGAAATCTTTTGAAATATACAGTGACCAACCAATAGTGAACAACCGTAGTTCAACAACCGTGCTCAATAAATAATAGTTATAAAATTTTCGCGACTAATCAATCAGTCGAACCGCTGGCCACTACCTTGCTATTTGTATTTATTAATCGTGCATTTTGATTTGATCCTCAGTCCACAATATTTCAGCGGCACCTACAAAGACGGCAGTGAAAGTACCCACCGGAACCTATAGGTGTAGGACGTGAGCGACTCGCGAAGTATCTTCGACAACATTTACTCCGGAAAGTTTCGCCCGTCCGGCACAATATTAATTAAATACCACTTAGACTGGATATCAAAAATGATGTGTTCTGTAATAAATCGTATGTTACTACTAATAAGGATTAATATTAATGATATTAGGCGTAAGCAATTGTACATAACCTTTTAGTTGTGAAGTAGTCGTAATATCAGTTTCACCTATATATTCTATCGCGCTCACGGTTGGTTCGGTATTCGAATCCATGTAGGTATATATATAGATATTTTAAGTTTTCGTTTTGAGTAGATATTAGATATTATGCGATTCAGACACCGCTAGCTGTATTGCCGCGGCAGCGATATCGTAATATCAAATAAATAGTTGGTTTTTCGTCCGATATATAGATGTTGAATATTGTACTGATATAATATAGATATGATACGATTTGTATCGCCCAGTCACCCACTCCTAAATTTTAGTGTCCAATAGATCCTTGAACAGAGCACACTTTTTTAATTTCATTATACTATACCCAACCGGTTCACGACCTTATTGAAATCTACATATGGTTATGGTCCAAATTCGAGCCGGATCCAGCGACGTTTACCTGCTTCGGTAGCGGCTGCCCGAGAACAAAAGATAAGAAAAAAAGGGTCGACTTGTTAACAAGTTATGAGTTTGAGTTTAAAACTGATTCATTTCATTTACTTTGTTGTGATTAAAGATTTTATATCTACTTTGTATAAATAATGGCGGAAGTGGAAAAAGCATTAATTAAAGTGGAAAACATTGCACACACTATGAAGAAAACACAAGTTAACCTGAAAAAGTGCCCAAAAGCAAGATTAACACGAAATTACGTCGAATCACGCCTTAAATGTTTAGAAGATTATTGGTGCGAATATAAAGAAGCTTACGACCAAATTATATGCAACATATAGAGGGAAAAAAGAGAGCAAATACCGTATATTGCGCAGGAGGAGTTTTATGACCATGAAGAAATTTACATTACTTTGAAAACTGAGCGTAAAGATTTGTTAGTATCCCAACAAGTTAGTGACAGTGCTCCGTTACTAATATCAAAAGAATCTCAATCTCAACAAACTCGTGTAGTGTTACCCAAAATACAGTTACCAACCTATAGTGGGCATTATGAAGAGTGGTTATCGTTTCATGACTTGTTTAATACACTTGGTAACACTAACGAAACGCTTAATAATGTACAGAAATTGCATTATTTGTAAGTAAGTTAAGTGCGTCTATATTAAAACATACTATACAAGTAACAGATTCGAAAAATGAACAAGCATGGGACATATTAAAAAGACGATATGGTAATAAACGAATAACTATCAACGCTGTCATGAAAAAACTTTTTTCACAAAAGAAGATGACCGTAAATTCTTCAAATCATATTAAGAGTTTGCTAGATACTACGTTCGAATGTTTGCATCAGCTTAAAAACATGAAGGTAAATATTGAAAACTAGGATCCCATGATAATATTTGTGACTGTGCAGAAACTATACTGAGACGCATAAAGACTGGGAAGAACCCGTTAGCAGCAATTGCCAAGATCCTGATAGTCTTTCATCACTCAATATTTTTCGTAAATTTTTAGAAAGCCGTTTTCGTACGTTGGAGCTCTCACAGAACCGACAAAACAAAGATTGAATAATGTCATCCAATGAGAGAAGTCGTATCACATTACAACCAACGGTGAAAGCTGTAAAAAATGTCAAATGTGCAATGAAAATCATACATTTAGCCATTGTTCAATGTTCCAAAGTGTTCGGAAAACATACACCACTACAACGAAGTGAATTCATTAAAACTAATAACTTGTGCTTCAATAACCTTTCACCTGGACACTTTGTAAGGCAATGTCGTGTTCCAACATGCTGTCGGTTATGCAAAAGGCGCCATCATTCCCTTCTTCACGAAAACAAGGAAAGCAACGTAAGTGAAAGCACAACAGGCAATTCTGATAAAGTACTTACAAAACAACCTGAAGTGGCTTTACATACAAAGGAGAGAAAAAAAGCATTACAGTGGTTGCACACAGTTCTTACAAAGAAAGTACAGAATTACTTGCAACAGCAATTGTAAGGGTAAGAAGTGAAGACAATTATATAACCATGCTGCGAGCATTAATTGACCAAGGCTCCCAAGCTAGCTTCATAAGTGAACGTGCTGCACAACTACTCAAGGCTAGGAGATATCCAATTAGGGGTGCGGATCAACGAGAAGATTTAAAACAAGTAGTTCAGATCAACGTACAGTCGAGATGCGAAGCTTACAACCTAGAAGTCAGAACTTATGTTAAGTCAAAACAACTTACAACTAAAATACATTCCCATATAATCAAAAAGGGCAATTGGCCTCATTTAGATGGGTTAGACCTGGCTGACCCAAACTACTACAAACCAGGTTCTATTGACCTGCTCCTGGGTGTTGACGTATACGCACGTATAGTGGAAAGTGAGTTAATCAAGGGTCCACCAGGGTCTCTGTGCGCTCATAAAACAAACCTTGGCTGGATTTTATTCGGGAATATAGACGATAGATTACAACAAGTAGAGTCAGTACTGGTTATGCATCATCAGATCATAGCAGAAGATTTTTAAAGGCAATTTGGGAAATAGATCAAGATTCAAAAAGAAAGCACATAAAAGAAGAAAAACGATTTGAAAAATTCTATGATGAGAATTATAAAAGAAACAGCGAGGGAAAATACATTGTGAGACTTCTATTTCGTTCCAATGACATTGTAACACCAGATGGAAATATGAGAGAAATTGCAATGAAGCGCTTGATTCAGCAAGAAAAAAGACTATATAAAACACCGGATTTAAAAGAAGAGTACGACAAGGTATTAGAAGAATACTTAGCAATGGGACATGTGGAAGAAGTTCCGAAAGATGAAGTAAACAATCGTTCTGTTTATTTATCACATCATGCCGTTATTCGAAGAGATAAGGAGACAACTAAAATCACAGTTGTATTTGACGCTTCGTGCAAAGCTAATAATGGCATATCTTTAAATGATGAGCTCTTGACTGGACCGGTACTTCAAGAAGATATGGGAAGCATAATAATGAGATGGCGCATGCATAAGGTATGCTTTGCAAGTGACATAATGAAAATGTACAGAATGATTCTCTTGCAGAAGAAGGATACAGACTACCACAGAATACTCTGGCGTCGTAACAACTCAGGCAGAACTGGTGACCAGCTAACGGATGTTAAAGATTACAGATTGAAAACTGTCACATTTGGTACAGCATGTGCACCTTACCTGGCTGTCAAAACTTTAATGAAACTTGCAGACGATGAGGGTGAAGAATATTCTGAAGCTGCTAGAATTATTCGTGAAGACTTTTACGTCGATGACTTGACTTCAGGCTGTGACACAACAGAACAAGCAACCCGTCAGCGTCAGCAAACAAATCATGACAATTCTTGAACTAGGTGGATTCAAACTTCAGAAATGGGCCTCAAATGATCCTGAGTTTTTAAAACGATAGAACCAGACTGAATCACCACAAAGGCTAGTCTTGATTTGAAACTAGATGGCACCATTAAAGCCCTTGGCCTAACATGGAAATTCGGAGAAGATAATTTTCGTTACCAACTGCAACTGGAACCTATATCAACCGATATTACAAAAAGAACCATACTGTCAGATTTACAAAGACGCTTTGATCCACTTGGATGGATAGCACCAGTAATTGTTAGAGCAAAGACACTTGTGCAAAGATTGTGGCGAGAAGGAGTCGGTTGGGACCAAGACATAAATAAAGAACTGAAAAGAGAATGGAAAATCATAAAAGAAGATTTAAAAAATGTCAATAAAATAAGAGTTCAACGTTGGGTGAATATTTTAAGCAATGAAAAGGATCGAGTAACATTACATGGATTCTGCGATGCTTCAGAGAGTGCATACGCAGCTGTAGTATATTGCCAAGTACTGACGAAAGATGGTGATATAAAAACACACATTATCGCCGCGAAGGCGAGAGTCGCTCCTGTTAAAACCATTTCTTTACCGCGACTTGATCTAATTGGAGCAACCCTGCTAGCCAAATTATTATATAAAGTAAGCAACGCTATGAGAATTCCATCACAAAATGTATTTGCATGGACGAACTCTACAATTGTATTACCATGGCTTTTTGGGGAACCAAATCGCTGGAAGCCATTTCTTACAAACCGAGTAGTGAAAAAATTGGAGCAAACAAGCGTCTCCCAGTGGTATCATGTGAAGTCGTCAGATAACCCAGCTGATATAGCGTAAAGAGGTGCTTTAACATCAGAGCTACAGCAGAAAATGTTATAGTGGAAGGGACCAACTTGGCTCGGCAAAAAACACATTGAGTATACTAGACCTTCAATACCACCTACACAAATGGAAAGGAAAAAGGTCACACAGTCCTATGTTAATGTTACGGATTGTGAAAGAAAAATAATTAAATTTGAAGAATATGATACACTTACGGAGCTGTTAAGAGTAATATGTAGTAATATGTAAAAGATTTCTAAATATGAAAAGGGATCAAAAGATTCCTAACTGTGAATTGACTGTAGAAGAAATGCACAATGCTTTAGATATTTGTATAAGACAAGTACAACAAGAAGAATTTTCAGACGAGATAAGAAGATTAAAGGACCACAATCCTGTGAAGACCACGAGCATATTGAAGACGCTAAGCCCATACATGGATGAACGAAATATCCTCAGGGTGGGCGGCAGATTAAGAAATGCACACGTCGATGAAGACAAAAACCACCTACAATCATAGGTAAGAGAAACACCTTCGTAACACTGGTTCGTGCTGATGCACACCAGAAAACAATGCATGGTGGAATTAAACTTATGGTTGCATACCTCGTGAGTAAATACTGGATCATTGGCTGCAAGAGTTTGGTGAAAAAGTACATACAAAGATGCCTTACTTTTGCATGGCAACGAGCTACTTTCAGACAACAAGTGATGGGTGATTTACCTGAGCCTCGTGTGACCCCAACGCGTCCATTCTCTCGAAGTGGAGTCGACTTTGCTGGTCCAGTTTACCTGCTGAATTCTAAAGGAAGAGATGCTAAAAGCAGGAAGGCTTACATTTGCATATTTATTTGCATGGCAGTAAAGGCGATACATTTAGAGATGGTGAGCGATTTAACATCTGATGCATTTATAGCAGCATTCAAACGTTTTGTTGCCTGAAGAGGAAGATGTAATGAAATCTGGAGCGATAACGGAACGAACTTTGTTGCAGCCAATAAGGAATTAGTTAAAATGTGGAGAGAGGCAGGACTGGAAATGCCTGGACACATAGCAGATCAATTAGCAAGTGATGGCACGCAATGTAATTTTACACCACACTTTGGAGGACTCTGGGAAGCTGGTGTCAAATCGGTCAAACAGCACTTATGAAAGTCACCGAAGTCAAACTTAACATTCGAAGAATTTGTGACAGTGCTTACATAAATCGAAGCATGTCTGAACTCTCGGCCTTTAACACCGTTATCCACAGATGTGGACACGATCGATGACATTCAAGCACTCACTCCTGGATATTTCCAAATTGGAGAAGCACCAATCACGGTACCAGAGCGCGATTATACAATTGAGAACTACAGTCTGTTATCCAGATGGCAACACACTCAAAGACTGATTCAAGTGTTTTGGAAACGCTGGCAGAATGAATATTTGTCCCGACTTAATCAGCCACCTAAGTGGTTAAAGAGAACACCTATGTTTAAAGTTGGTGATGTAGTATTGCTTAAAGATGAAAATGTACCGCTTAGCAAGTGGGTTCTGGCACGGATAACTGAAAAACATCCTGGACAAGACAATATAACACGGGTGTATACCGTCCGTTATAATGGTAAATTAACTCGGCGATCCATCTCTTAATTTATGTGCATTACCAATTTCTAGTAAAGATTAATATTTTAAATTTAATTTAATAACTTTAAATTGTATTCTTTGCATTATATTCAGTAGTTAAGTATCAAATTAGTATTAGTTTGAAGTTTTTTCTTTATTTGTTTGTTCTGAGTTTTATAGCTGGTAATAGCTATTTATCAATTTAAGTTATTAAAATTGTAATGTTAAATTGTAAAGTTTTAAAGTAAAGTTTATTTTAAATTGAAGTGTTGAATAACTTCAAGTACAAACATTGTTAGTAGCATTTATTGTTTCAGTTCAAATGTTTTATTAATTTGTTTATTACGAAAAGGTCTTAAGTCCCTATTGGTTGGCGGTATGCTTGACTAAATAGTGTATTTGTTTATTACGCTCATATTTCTTGTATGCATTTAAGGAGCTTGGTTTAAAAAATGGCGCATCGATGTGAACCCGGAGAAGAGCTCCGCCGTTCACTTCGATTATAAACGACGCCGTCTCAAAAACACTCCACCGATACGTATGCTAGGGACCCCTGTCCCCTGGCATACGACCGCCAAATATTTAGGTGTCACTCTAGACACAGGGCTCACTTTCAGGCCCCACGTCAAAAGAATAACCCGTCACGCACGGTTCTATCTGAGTAGGCTCAACAGTATGTTGGGCCGACACAGTAAAATGTCCCTCAGAAACAAGCGTACCCTTTATAAGGTCTGTATACAACCAGTCATGTCATACGCGGGCCCCGTCTTTGCCCACGCAAACCCTAATATTATTAATGAACTCCAAATAGTTCAAAACCTTTTCTGCCGTCGCAACGCACCTTGGTACGTCCGTAATGCCGACCTTCATCGGGACTTAGAGCTCCCAACAATTCAACAATTTCTTAAAAAACTCTCTGAGAACTTCTTCAAAGCCTCAGAGTCGCACCCAAACCAACTAATTCGTGAGGCAGCTAATTATGCAGCCCCACCCCCCTCTCGCTATCGAGTCCGCAGGCCGCGAAACTCTCTCTCGGACCCGCCTAATAAACTGACAAACGACCTGAACTGCCTCCTGGCGGCTCAGGCCAACTCTAATTAAATTAAATTATTGTATTAACAAATATTAATTTGCCTTCGTAGGCACTCCCTCAGCGGCTCTTAGCCGCCTGCGCCCTCTTTTCCCAAAAGAGGGTCGCTCACGATAAGGCACAATACAGCTTAATCAGCCGGCTGCCTGTCCCCAAAGGCGGTTTTTAGAGGGTATCACTTAGGGTCCCCGGTAGGACAGTGAGTCCCTCATAACCACGAAAGACCGGCTATCGTGGTATGCGTAATGCATTTTCCGCCTCCCTACGTATAGAGTAGCCCTTTAATTGCTTCGGGCGCAAAAAAAAATGTATGCATTTAGTGTCCAATAGATCGTTGAATACAGTACACGTTTTTAATTTTATTATACTATACCCAACCAATTCACGACCTTATTCAAATCAATACTAACTATAACAGTGATACACCATTATTGATATTATATTTTTCAAAACTGCACTTACAATTAGTTAAATAAGTACTTAAATAAAAATAGTTAAATAAAACAACCACCTTTGCTCTGCACAAAATACATTCGTTTCCCAATTTTAAGGTCTAAACTGTGCTTATACTATATAAAACATACTTCCATTGCATAGATGAATGATTGGTCTCGCTGCGCTCGACTAGATACCGCGCTATCTAAGAACAATAGCTCCGTGAATGCGGCAACTCATTATTGTAGTGTGCGTAAGACATCGTCACTTGACTATTGTCAGTTGTTACCAGCTGCTCAACTGTTACCCGAGTTAATGGGAAAAATATTTTGTGCTGTGGTCTATTAGTTAAGTCTCAGAAAATACTTAATAATGAACAATGAATTAAAATCGAATAATAAATAATATAAATACATTTGTGTATAGGTTAGGAGTAGGTTTCTTCTTTAGAAAAGAAAAATAGGTTAATAAAAGAATAAAATTTATTAAGTACGTATTAATTATTTAAAATTACATTCCACTAACTTGTACAAGTTTACGATACACGTCCCTTTTGGAATTTACTCCCTTAAACAATCTTTTTAAAGCACCTTTTGTAAAGTACAAGTCGCTCTCATTGAAATGATTGGAACATATTCTTTTATTCTTTTTTTGTGCATGAAAGTATAAATAAATAAATAAATAAACATATAACACTGCGTTCTTTTGGGTTCCACCAACTTTCTTCTCGACTAAGTCGTAATTTAGCAGTCCAACGGTCACAAATGACAGAAATCTGTACCAAGCAAACATAATACGATGATAATAATAACTGCATTCGTGGATCTTTGACAGTCGTTATGGGTCGTCAGAAGCCCGAAAGTCTGACAACCAGTCTTACCAAAGGGGTATCGTATTACCCAGTAACTGGGTTGTGGAGGTCAGATAGGCAGTCGCTTCATGTAAAATACTGGTATTCAGCTGCATCCGGTTAGACTGGAAACCGACCCCAACATGGTTGGGAAAAGGCTAGGCAGATGATGATGATGAATAGTGACTGCATTACACATATACTTAATCATTATAAAAGCAACTCTGTCTGTAACGTTTTCACAACTCAACCACTGAACTGAATTTGGTAACATTTTGTACGGAAACACACGCTTGACCAAATTATTTAATTTAGAAATCTTCCCCGGCGTGCGCACCGCGTCACCCAAATTTCTCTCAAAGGTTAGTTTTGTGAACTAGGTCAGATTAAAAAAAAACTACCACGTGCTAAACCTAATAATACCCACGTGCTTTAATTTTTTACAGTAACCAGAGTATCCCACCCAAACCCTGGTAGTGGTAGTAGTCCTTTAACGACTTATTTAACGACAGACTTTCTATCTGAGGATTGAACGACCGGCCCTAAATAATTTATAGAACTAGGTTAACTATACAGTAACTAGGTTAGATAAATGAAATATGTTATTTGTTAAGTAAAACAATAAATTCTCATACGAAAATCTCAACCACGGGGAACTTGACTCTTGTATACGCGGCAACACTGAATGGCGTTTAGGGTTCATGTTATTTTATGTTGAAATTTCGAAATTATACCATACTTACTGATGATATGTGATTCCAGTGTCTTTCTTATTTCTTGTAGTATTATTTTTTCAGAGTTTCACTACGCATACTGGCATTTTACTTCGGATTATACCCAAAATTTAATAAAACATTCAACACGTGTACGTCACAGACAGCTTGGAGTGCGACTGGCTCGGGTACGCCGACTTCGGCGTAGTATTTGTTGCCGCATTTGTCAAGTACGCCGGCGGTATCTAGTCGAGCGCAGCGAGACCAATCATACATCTATGTTCCATTGATTTCCTACATCTTTTACCAGATCGTCACTCCATATTGTGGCGCAAGCTCGAAAAACTTTCATGCCGTGCAAGTCATATGACCGTATTGTCCTTATCAGGTGGACTATGTGTTCGTTTATCATGCTTGTTTTATGAAAAAATACTTTTCACTGTGGATGTGTCATTTTTAGCAGTGAAGCACTTACTGTGCGCTCATTGTGCGCAGCGCTTATTATGCGCAGCACTCACTGTGTGCAGCAGGCGGTGCGACGTGCAGCACTCACCTGTGGCGCGCCGGCGGCAGCTGCCAGGCGTCCGCGTCGTCGTTGTAGCGCAGGCGCAGCACGTGCGCGCGGCCCGCCTCGGGCACGAAGCCGTCGGCCACCAGCAGGCGGCGGCGCAGCGCGGCCAACAGCGCCGCCTGCAGCGCCTCGTGCTCGCGCCGCTCCGCGTCGTGCGCCTCGCGCTGCTCCACCATCTCCTCGCGCAGGCACGCGTACTTCGACAGGCACTTCTTCAACCTGATGCCACAATCACAGTATTTCAGTATGTACAATGTAATATTACTGCAATGTACCGAACCACGAGCTTTCAATTCAATCATAAAGTGAATTCACCGGTGGTGGTGCAATAAAGTCCACTACCCCATACCCCCGTGTCGGAGACGGTAGACGAAAACAAACAGGAGACGGGCGATAGCAACTTCTTAATAACAATGAAAAAAACTGCAGATGCCAACATCTGCTCAGCAGTGGAATTTTGACAGGGCAAGTAACGGTATAAAGACAATAAACGCTTGCAGTGACAACTGTCTACGTAAAGACGTCTCACTTCGCAAGCGGTAAATTTAAAAAGATAACATTACTAAAATTTGTGTCACCGGCTGTTTCTGGGAATAAGCGAGATGTGCAATGTTTACATCTTAATACTATAATTATGGATTTAAATAAAGCCTTTAATTGTATAGGCCACCTACTGCTCTTTGAGCTAACAAAACTGGTATACACGATAAGTTATATTCGTGGTTTCGTCTTATTTATTTGTTTATTTTTTAAGTATATTATATATTAGTACGAGTACAGTACGAGTAATCGTACTAGATTCCGGTGTGTTAACGTAAACACATTTTTATAACCGTCTGGGATCTAGTACGATTACTCGTTTGAATAGATGTCCATTCCTTTTGGTATACCTCAAGGCTCTCTTTGGGCCATTGCTATTTATCATTTTTATTAATGACATTGGTTTATGTTTTGAACATGAATTGAACATTGCGATTATGAATAATTTTGTGCAATATTGTATTACCACACAAGCTTAAATATATATATATATATATATATATATATATATATATATATATGTATATATACACATATATATATATATATATATATATATATGTGTATATGTATATATATATATATATATATATATATCCACACTCCACGCCACGCTACGTAATTTTAGATCTTTTACCCCTTTTTTGTATGCTTTTTTATTGATCAATTTTGTTTTGAGATAAAGCTTGTGCTTGTGTGCTTGGTCTTTACACATTTTTATTTCCATATGCGAATAACTTTTAATAGCTAAGTTGATTTTAAATTTTTTAACAAGTAAAATGTTTGTGTTCCAAGTAAAATAAAATAAATAAATAACACACACTTGACACAAACACAGGTCAATTCACAACTTTAAAATTCTTAAAAAAGATCGTACCCATTTTTTGATAATTTTAACGAAAAGTATGCAAAATTTAAAAAGATGATGTTAAACAAAGAAGGGCGTTTTAAATCAAAATTATGATTTTAAGTTATTATTATAAAAACTTGCAAAATGCTTTTTCACCTTGTATATAAATAATGCGATACCTTGACTTCTTCACCAGCCCAGTGTCTTAATACTTCTAAATCTAACCCAGTTTATTTTATTAAAATAATAGCAAAATTACGTCTATGCCAAAGTGCACAATATTGTACGACAAAATTCATAATTCACGATGTTTACTATTCCAATCCAACAAAAAATATAGTATAAGATAGTCAAGATTCGAAATTGCCTCATGACATTTTTAAAAAGACTTTATTTAAAACTTGACACTAATAATGTGCGATACATTAATTAATTAACATGCGATGTCATCATCATCATCATCACTACGGTCCTTTACAAGTCCACTGCTGAACATAGGCCTCCCCAAAGGAATGTTATAAAGGACGGTCCTGAGCCACCTGCACTCATCGACTTCCTGCATGTCTTACCAGGTCATCACTCCATCTAATGTGGTGTCGCCCTACACTACGCCTACTGGTAACCTTTTTACCCCATCAGTTGTTGGTTTTTCGAGTTATATGGCCAGCCCATTGGTACTTCAGCTTACTTATCCGTCGAGCTATGTTGCTAACTATGGTTCTACTGCGGATATCCTCATTTCTAAGTTTACCACGCAAAGAAACCCCGAGCATAGCCCTCTCCATAGCTCGCTGAGTGACTTTTTTTTATATAGGATAGGGTGACAAACGAGCACACAGTCCACCTGATGGTAAGTGGTTACTGTGGCCCATAGACATCTACATCTATCCTCGATTACGAAACAAAATGCAGATGCGTTGTCACCCGTGAGGACTAAGATGGAATGCCACGTTTCCAGTAAAAAGGGTCTCCGGTTCTCTACACTCACCATACGAAATACAGCAGCATTAAGCTACTATTTCACGCTGGTATTCTGTGAGAGCGTGGTCCTTCCCCGGTCGAGCCGACCCATTCGTGCTACAACTATACTACTAATATAACTGTAGCATGGCTCTACCACGTATTACTTTGAGATATATCACTTTGAGATTCCTCATACGGCTAGCAATGAAGGACCACGTCTGAGATTCATAAGTCATCACTGGCAACACAAACTGGTTGTACAATCTATTTTTCAGATTTGAGTTGTACCTGACAAGATGTGTTGTAATTTCCCAAACGCTGTCCAGCCGAGTTGAATCCGTCGATTGATCTCACGGTCGAAGTTGGACTTACCTAGTCGGACTATTTGTCCCAGGTAAACGTACTCGTCAAAAACTTTCAAGCTTAGTGCTCCCAACAACTACCGGCATAGGTGTGACATGGACGTTACACATGATCTTTGCTTTGTCCACGTTCATCTTAAGAGCTATCCGTTGGGAGACACTATTGAGGTCATTGAGAATAGTGCTTAGTTCATCCAGCGATTCTGCCATAAGGACTGTATCGTCGGCAAATCGAAGATGAGTGATATATTCGCCATTTATGTTAATACCGTATCCTATCCAGTACAAACATTTCTTCGATGCAGCGGCAGTCCACTTAGCACCGCTGACGGGACTGTGCCCAGGGCCCCTATCAACACGGGGGCCCCCGTGACGAAAGGCATCGGCCTTATTCGCTTACGCTATACAACCTTTTTTCTAATTTAGGAAAATATAACTCGACAAAAATAATTAGAGTGTAGATGAAGGCGGGAGTTGTTAGTGACTTTCTGGCAACCCTGAGCAGTCACAAGCCACACATTGAAGGAAAAAGTGGCACTGATAGTCTTCCTAGCCTCTTCGCTCTGACAGCGCGCGACATGTTACACTCCCGTTCACTCGGGACCTTTTTGGCGGGAAAATTTGTTAGTAGAAAATTTTTTGCTATATTGCAAATTTTGCTATATTTTCACTTTGAGACAATAGTTATGGATAAAACTTACAGGAATTCTTGTTGAATGTATAAACTATCGAATAAAATTATTTTTGGTTGCTAGAAATTGTAATAAAATAGGTAAATTACCCTGTATAGCATAGTAGTAGTATATACTTCAATTTTAGTGACAAAATTACTACTAATTTGAATTCTACACTTTTGTTTTTGGAGAAATTTATATCAAATTGTTTGGAAATATGTATATTTTTATGTTTTATGTGTTTCCATTCGTTACTCATACCAAAATATTAAAATATTAAAAAATTAAAAAAAAAAAAATAAAATAATATTTTATCTGTGACATTTCGAACAATATTTCTAAAATATGTTCGTGTGAATTTGAAATAAATACAACGTCATGTTATTTGAAATATATACGAAAACTATTTTTACTTACATTTTACACTAAAAATAAATGAGAATTTAATAAATAACACATTTATGAACCAACCTCCAAATTAGGCCTTCCGAAGTTTGAAGTACTTTTGGCAATTTACTTTTCACTTTTTATACCACAAATTATATATCTACGTGTTTACTATATTACAAGAAATGTAAAAAGTATAATACTTTCGTTTTTAGTCCAGACACAAATATAAAATTCTATAAAAAACACGGAACACCGTCATCAAAGTGACACGTGGAACGCCGGAAGTTCAGAGTGATTTCTTTTTTTTTTTTTTCTAAGAAACATTGCCAGGTTATGGTTTAAAATAAAAGAGCATATCTTTGTCTTTGATACTAATATCTATTGCATAGTGTCTTTGGTTTTGTTTAAAACGAAAAAATAGTTTTTTCATAGGTAGACATGTTTACATAATTCTGATCGAATTAGGTCACGGTTTGGCGGACGGAAGGTTGGTATTGCGCGATCCAAAGTGAGCATGGGATGGTTAACGGGCTAGGTATAGAAAATATGTAGTACTGCATTTCGCTGCCATCTAAACGTTTTAGTCAGGCTGTAGAGTCGCCTTACTTATAACCTGAATCTCTTTTTAAATTTTCGGCAATCTACGTATTTATATTCTATGAGATAAAAATATCATTTCGTAGTGTTTAATAAAAATAACACTTCAAAAGATTTAACAGTAAATGATTTGTTTAATATAATTTTCAAACACAAATATTAGATTTTATAGCAAATTATTGTTACGATCCTTATTTTTCGACAAGTGAAGCCTACATTTTAATGTAAGAAATAAAAAGAATACACGTACTGATGTTGTTATAGAACTTTTTCCTTTTTTGAAAGAAAGTTTAGGAAAGAAACATTAAAGGTTAAATTTTCGTCCCCGCTAAGCAATCTGTCAAATATTTTACCTCACTGTAAAGTGGCGCCGTCCTGATGGCAGAAAATTCATGGCTGCCCTCACTAATGACATATTATTTGATTTCTACCAATTAACTATAATAAATATAAGATGAAAATGTTTTGTCATTCACTTTTTTTTACTTCCCAACAGGGCCCCAAATTCTGTGTGCCCGAGGGCCCCGGTATGGTCTAAGACGGCGTTGGTAGCACCGCCCAAATTTCGACAGAATCAAGGGCTTTCTCATTGTCCTCATACGCAAGGCAAAGTGGCAGATTGTACTCTTCAGTCATCTGTACAATGTCCCGAAGGATATGTAAGTGGTCTATGGTACTAAAGCCTTTTCGGATGCCAGTTTGTTCGGGAGGCTGGAAGTCATTGAATCTCGTGCGAGACGATTCGTAATGACTCACAAAAATAACAATGTAGACGTGGCTTAGAAGGGAAATCGGCCTGTAGTTCTTCAAGAGGGCGTTGTCCTCTTTCTTGAAAAATAAGACTACCACACTTCTGCTCCACGTTTCGGGAGTAGTCCCACCATAGAGGACGGAATTAAAGAGCTTCTGAAGGATTTCAAGTACCTGTTTTCCACCCGCTCAGAAGCTTTGTTGTAATTCCAGCTTTGCCTGGGGGCCTTGCCGTTTATAAGGTGCTGGAGAGCCATTCTAATCTCGCCTAGACTGGGGGATATCATCGGCGTAGTGTCGGATAAGACTCATTTTTGAATCGTTACTTACACTTGCGTGTGGCTCCAACGATTACATGTACAGTCTCTCAATCTCATTCAAAATCTCAGGTGTCCCGAAAACGATGCTGCCACACTTGGTCTTCAGCTTCGACACTTGGCTCTTTCTGGTAGACAGATCTCTTGCAAAGACGTTGGAGCCCAGGTTCTGCTCGATCGCTTCATCAATACGAGCTGTATTGAATTTGCGTAAGTCCCACCGCATGCATTTGGAGATCTGACTATTCAGTTGCCTGTATGCTGTCAAATCTGCTGAAGACTGTAGCTTTATTCCCCGTCTATAAGCCATGAGAGTGTAATTGGAGAAGAACACAAAGTTCTTCTGCGACGGGTCTTACGAAACTTAGCTCCGACCACATGGACAGTTTCCACGAGCTTGTCATTCATATCGTCCACTTTATTGCAGTCTTCTAGGCACTGCAACGGTTTTGTAACTCAGCTGAAAGTTTTCGGGACTCTGGATTAGACGTAGAGGCACGAGGGGGACGGTGCGTTGACTTCAATAGACGAGACCTCTCCAACTTAACGTTTAGGTGCAGTGTGCCTCTAACTATTCGGTGATCGCTGCCAGTTTTCACCCTCGCGATCACCGAGACATCACCGAACAGTTGCCGTCTATTTATCATAATGAACTCAATCTAATTTTTGTCGAACGGTCGGAGCTCGACCAGGTCCACTTCCTGTGGGCCCGCTTCTGGGAGTTCATGATAAAGAGTCCCTCTTTCTCCATGAAGTCGGCCAGCTGCTGGCCCTTTTGGTTCCGTTGCCCTATTCCAAATCTCCCCATCTTTAGCTCACCTTTCTCTATTGTACCTAGTTTTGCGTTGAAGTCCCCCACTAACACCGTATAGTGGGTTCTGGAGGAATGCATATCTTTAGATATATCCACATACATTTCCAACGGCTGTTTGGTGATTCTGAGTATAAGGTACGCAACCCACGTTAATACACTCACAATCTTTACAGCGTTGTTAACGAGCGACTTGTTGTCGATAAATACCCTCTCGGTGATAGAACAAGTTGCCGGATTCGAAAATTACCATGTCTTCCCCCTCTCTAAGAACTTCAGGTAATCCTATATTACCTCAGCGCAATTTGTCTACCTCTTCTTCCAGCTCCAAGATCTTCTCGTCAGTCCTCAGGGTGTGTGCGTTATATATTGTCGAGTAGTCGTAGGTGGTAACCGAAACTCCACACGAGATTCCGAGCACCCCCTTCTTCGCCGTTGCTATGGTCACCACAGTAGTTAGGAATAGCGGGGCCGCTGGGGACTGGGGGCCGTCTCCTCGAAACTCTCATCATGGGGTGATGTTTGCCACAGTTGCCACGCTTAACGTCGAGTTGGCAACCGCAGTTTTTTGTTGTTATCAGGAAGATGCTTCTGCCCACCGTGTGCCTGTTTCACACCCACGGGAAGATATGGAGCCATATACGCGATATATTATAACTTAAAACTACATGGCCGATACATATGGGAGCCTAACTAAGACTATCATAATTCTTATCTTACTCTAAAATATTGAGCTAAAGAACAGGTAATCTACGTCCACACTTACACTTGAACTATGATGGTCTCCGTTGCAATATCGGTAATGCCGGGATGCATAACTAGATAAAAAAATGGATTAATTTGGTGGCGTGAAAAATAAAACAATGGTTCTAACCTTTGCGTTTTATGGTCAACTTCTTGCTGCAGCGTTGCGAAGGTGTTGGTGACTATGGCAGTGGTTTCTTCTTCTAAATCTATTTTTTGTTGCATTTCAACTTCTCTTTTTTTTCGTTCGGCGATTTCCATATTTCTCTGTTCCAGGATTATTTGAGTTTCATTAAGATTATTGAGCAGATCCTTGCCGCCACCACCTTGAACGAGCCGATCTTCCAAAGACTTTATTAGCTGTTCTAATTCTTCAGTCTTACATTTCTCTTGTTCTATTGTGGATTCTGCTAGAATATGTTCATGTTCAATGCTAACTGTGTCTTCTTCGGCTGGAAATGTACACATATTCCAATAAAATGTGGTTTCTTTTAAATTCTTATGATAATTATAATTAATTATTCGCACATAGCTTAGCTTTGAAATAATACTAGTTTTTACGGAATTTATCGCGTATATTTAACTTTTTAAATACCCGACGTTTCGAACGCTTTACAGCACTAATCTCTGGTATCTAATCTATGGTAACCGCGGTTAACTATGACATATGGACGTTGAACATCTCAGTCCCGCCCGTGACCATGAGTGCTGTAAAGCGTTCGAAACGTCGGGTATTTAAAAAGTTAAATATACGCGATAAATTCCGTAAAAACTAGTATTATTTCGATGTGTAGTGTTCGCGTAAATATAAGAAATCATTACAGCTTAGCTTGTGCAACTTTCTGAGGTAATGTTTAGAACTCATTAAAACTACTTTGAGGCTAATGATCTAGATTTAATTTCTTTCAGCTTTTCTACCTACTAAATGGCACTCATATTCACAAAAAAGTAACCTTGAGAATATATCTAATTACCGATCAATCTCTATTTTATCGTAAATTAGTGAATTATTAGAAATTGTCCAGAAATTCCTATGTCACCTAAATCACTGTGTTATGCCACAGCAACATAGATTTCTAAGTGGAAGGTCAACGATAAAATCTTAATTATTTTGGAAGTGACATTTCAAAATTTTTACAAACGCACATGAGCTTCACACCATTAACACTGATTTTTCGAAGCATTTGATTTAGTTGACCACGGATTACTAATAGTTTATATTTTTGGATTACAGAGTTTCTACTCGGCCAAGCAAAATTTGCGATTCACCAATGCAGTGGTGTAAATCGTGGTTATAAATACCTTACAAAATCGGAGCCATCAGGTTTACCCCAAGGCTCTCCTTTCGGACCTCTAGTTTTAAGAACGTAATGATTTAGGCGCTAAAATTATGTCAAAGTTCAAATGTTCCCAAATGATCTTAAAATTTAAATGGAAATTTACCTTAGCCAGGCTATAACGCAACTACAACGGGGCCTTAATACGATTAACGACTGGTGTATAAACAATCAAGAGGAGCTTAATAGAGCAAGGTGCGTTTATTTAAGCATTTCTCTTTTATATCAACTAACAGAAGTCTATAGTATGCGTGACTTGGGTGTAATTGTTGATACCAAACTTGACGTCAGAGATCACATTGGCTATAAAGCTAAAAATCATCACGTCTTAGAGGTTTTGTATGCACAATTCTTTAATGAGTCTATTGTTCTTTTTAATTCCTGCGTGCCTTGCCTTATAAAATATAGCAGCCAAATCGTATCGATCGACTTAGATACGTATGGAAAGACTACAAAAGGAAATATTGTATCATCTTTCATTTACAAAATTGACATTGACCAGACTTTTATGAATCTAGACTTTCACACTTCAAGCTGTCTTCATTTGAACACAGGTGTACTGATAATAAATTGATTTAAAGACTTTTGATATTTATAATTTTGAAAAGTGGTAACACTTAGGTAGTTCAATTCTACGCCAATATTAACATTAAAAATGATCAACATCAGTACGTACAGTTATCCGGTTGCTGTGGTTGCTGTTGTTTGGGCCGCGGTGCTTTCTTAGGACGTTTGTCAGCAGCGCGACGCTGTTCTATCAACGCTCTTAACCGCTCGATCTCCGCCTGGTACTCACGCAGTTTCGCATCTTTCGGATCCTCGTTTCGAACTGGTTTATTTTTGATAGCTGGAAATATCAGTATCAGAATTTGATGTAAGCCATAGCCATACAAAAAAAAATGTCTTGTAATTGTAACATGGTAATTTCGTTACATAAAATTGGCAGTATTTCATCCTGCGCCTGATCTCTCGCCGGTCATGTCGGATAACCATCTCATCGGACTATAAGAGTGAGAAAATAGGGAGCGCACCTGTGTCTGCGCATACACTCGTGCACTATAATCCTGTCCCGTTCAGATGGTTAGTCTCCGTCGAGACTGGCCGCTGCGACCAACATTTGTTCTGGAGGACACATTATTATTATTAACATTCAAATAAATCACCTTTGGCGCGGTGTGCATATCGCAACGTAGTGATAGTTTCGTCGTAATTGTAGGCAGCGGGTCCGATGTTGGCGATCATTATAGTCTTGCTGTTGCCGCCCAACGAATCCTGTAGGATCCGCGTCAGCTTCGAATCTCTGTGAACCAATCATATAACACGACGCCCTTTATAGATGAGCAGAAAGCAGAAGCTACTTGCTAACATAAGCTATTGCATCTTACAAGTGGTCAATTCATATTTTTGAAACAGCAAAAAAAACTCATATCCCATATTGCCGTAGATGTTCATGGTAAGTATATAGTGACACTTCTTATATTTTAAATTTTAGGAGGAAATTAAAGGGGGAATTTTAGAATTTTATTCAAGCCTGATTTGAAATAGTTACTGATAAGGTGCGTCCAAACATACGTTTGATATGATATACATATATAAATACGCATCAAAATAGTATTAAACACTATACTAAATATCGCAAGCGTACAAAAACTGTTGTAGAACATACCTCATCCTTCCCCTTCTTCGAGAATTAGTGATACGCAAAACCAAACGCGCATTGTTAAATTGTTTGATATTTTAGCACGTTCTAGTAAAAATTAAATTAACATGTTTATGTTTTATAACTTTGACGACGTGTAATTTTTGTCATGTTTAGGAAACCTGTGTACAATAATTAGTAATAACACTATCGCCTTGGCGATAATGATAATTAACATTATTTTGGTAAAGATTAGCTATTGTATGTATGGTTTCGTCACATTGGCTTAAGTCAGATATACTACAAGCAATTGTTTTGGGTCTGGATGTTTGCGCTGGTGTAAACTGACCCCGCGATACAGGAAAAAATCCTTTCAATAAGATGTGATTGTTTTTGGTCCCAGAGATCAAACGTTTTGTTGATAAATTAAGGAAACGTTTGTTATTTGCACGAAAGCGTATTTTGTTAAATTTCATAACGTAATGACATCAAACGGTCGGTGACTTCTTAAAATATTATCTGCTTCTCATAGTTGACTTACAGCCAAGAGGGGCTCGGCTACAACGAGGTTGCATTCTGGAGCCCCTCGTCTGTCCAAACGCCATATTCTGGCGTCTCAAGTAATATGCGCATCTGTCAAAACGCCATAATATGGCGTCGAGTGATAGCAAACTATTTGTAACATATATATGATATATATAACATACATATATATAACACATATATATCTGTTATGCATAATCTGATAGCTTATTTAATAACGTTTCCATTGATATATGATTTTTATATATTAGTATATATATTATATACTTAGTATACTTGTTATATACTTACTTAGTACTTCGGAAAGTGCTCGACAGATGCGCCATATTAGCCAAAATGACCCCGACATTCGAGTGGGTAGGCTGCTGCCGTGTTTGGCACTATAGGTCTGCCAATTGGGATAGGATGCGATCTTTTTTGCATCCTACCCTTGGGTGCGGGTTTGTTTTTCGCCTGACAATCCCAACGTTATTGCTGATCCTGTCGCTGATGTGGTACTTCAGGGCATGAACGTTTTTATTCAATCTTCCGTGATGGAGGGACGCAGATCCCAGCCATGGCTTGGTCACTACTGCAAAATGGCATCACGCTACAAGCAGGAGTGGTATGGGGCCTGGGCTGATGCATTAGCGCCCCGGGATGTAAATAACAGCGCCCTTAAAAATATGTACAATTCCGCCTCCAGGTTCTTCAAATGAGTCATTGCCAAGGCAAGATCAGCATATCGGCAGAATTGGCGAAAAACTAGTTCGCCTTCCTTCAGGAATCCGTGCATTCTTATCTCTCACCACGGCTGTCCAAGGGAATTTCTGTAGCTATCACTTCCATCTCTGCACAGGACGACCCACAGACCCAAGCCGCAAAAGAGAAACTCGATCTTTTAGGTTCCCTTTTTGCGTCCAACTCGACTTTCGATGATCTTGAGTGCTCTATGCCTGATGTGCGATTCACACAGTGCTCTGTATGCAAAGCACTCCTTTCCCTGGATATCCATAAGCCGAGTGGGTCTGACGGAATCCCCTCAATTATCCTGAGACATGTGCTCCAGAGTTAGCACCGGATCTAACGCGTCTTTTCCGGTACTCCTAATCCCTAGGCGTAGTCCCAATTTCGTGGTAGACAGCTTTCGTGCATCCGATCCCTAAAAAAGATAACCACTCTGATCCATACATTTACAGGCCTATCGCCATTACCTCCTTGGTCTCGAAAATAATGGAGTCCATCATTAACTGCCAGCTCATGTGGTATCTTCAGGATCAGCTGATTAGTCACCGCTAGTACGATTTCCGTCGCGGCAGCTCAGCTGGTGATCTTGTTTCCTTATACACCGATGGGCGCAGGCGGTCGAGTCTAAGCTGGAGGTTTTGGCGGTTAGTTTGGACATAGCGAAGGCCTTAGATCGGATCTGGCACAGAGCGCTTCTTTCAAAGCTTCCATCTTATGGGCTTCCTGAGAAATTGTGCAATTGGATCACCAGTTTTCTCGCTGATCGGAGCATCAAGGTTGTAGTAGACGGTGCATGCTCCGATTACAATCCTATCAATGCTGGTGTTTTTCAAGGATGTGTGCTATCACCTACGCTATTCCTTCTGCATACCAGTGATATGTTGCAAATCAGTAGCATTCATTGCTATGCAGACGACAGCACAGGTGTGTGATGCTTTTTACACCGGCCGTGCCAATATTTCTCGAGATCACGTCATCCAGTACCGGAACAAACTTGTGGCTCAAGTCGAGTCATTATTAAACAAAGCCTCGGTATGAGGACGACTAAACTTAGTCCAGTTTAACCCTCAGAAGATACATCGTCGTTTGTTGTATCAATTGCAGGGCACTTCCCTTGCTGCCTTAGCTGGCTTCGGAATACTCGACATATCGAATGATGTGCACTTTCGTGGTCACTTGGAAGGGAAGCCCAAATTGGCCTCTACAGTATTTCATGCCGGCACATTATTTGCAACTTTGCAAGGCGCAAGTTCGGCCTCACATTGTTTTGTTCTAATTTCTGGGTCAGGGCACCCCGGTGCCAGTTCCATCCACTTGACCGCATCGTCGACGACCGAGTTATTTCTGATCAGCTCGATTCACTGGCATTGCAAAAGGAAGGCTGTGTTTTAATAGGAGTTTTATTCGTCGCACAACCTCTTCGTGGAATTATTTACCACCGGCGTTTTTCCGGACTGATACGACTTAGGGACCTACAAGAAAAGAGCATAATCCTTTCTAAAAGTTCGGCAACGCACCTGCCTGGTGTTGCAGTTGTTTCTGGGCGGCAGTGGTTACTTACCATCAGGTTAGTCGCTGCTCGTTTGCCCCTTATACATACTATAAAAAACCTTTCTACCAATACAAGAAGATGCTAAAAGCTGTATTGATCCAAATGAAACAGTTTATGTAGTTGGTTGTAGTACCGTGATATAGTTTGTTTAGCCGTGGAGTGACGGTGATAGAATATCCATTCCACATCCCATCATATCGTCCCGTGGGAGTCGTATCAGGCGACAGAGGACAATTGGAACATATGATGGTCAGCAGTGCCTTACTGATAACAGCTCAAAATAATAAATAACTGCGTTTGCTAATCCGCCCGCCAAACGTGGCAACTATGGCAAAATCCCCTATACTGGGCTGGCTACATATATATACTAGGCTGTAATAAAATATATAGATATATAGTTTGTTACCTGTAAGGAACATGCGGACTGTTTTCTGCGAGTGCGGAGATGACATTGCCGAGGGAGGAGAGAGCTTGGTTGATGCGTGAGGCTTCACGCAGTCGGTCTGCCGACGCACCAGTCTTACGCTGTCGTTCGCTGCCTGCCAAGTCCACCAGATTCAGCTTGCCCACCCTGTAAACGGCATTAAGTTCGGTTTAAAGAATTTTATTTCTCGTAAGAACATACAATAGTTCACTCACAATAATATACAAAGTAATTATCTATATATTACATATAAGCAAAAAAACCACTGACTTAATCACTCGTCACAAGATATCCAAAACTATATACCCAAATGAAATTTGACATATATACACCTTTTTTCGAAGTAGACACTCACTAAGAAAGGGTTTTGGAAAACTCAATCCCTGTGAGGATGAAATAAGGTGTTGCTGCTTGTATTATGATATTATCACATCTACCTCTAGTGTTGGAAGAGATAATAGCCATAGATAATTTACTTATACATATTAGGTAAGTACCCAGGATAAAAATTACACTGTAAGTACGTATTTTTTCAGTTTAGTCAATAGTAATAATTAATAGTTTAGTCAATTTTAGTTTAGTTTAGTTACAAGTTGCTGGCCTGTGAGCTGGCCTTAAAATGTCATAACTCGCGAACAAGCCGATTTCGATTACTACCGGCATTGAAATTGTCAATTACAATTTCTAGTTCTGATTTCCCACGTGTTCGGCGACGAGAAAAAACATCTTAGAAATTAAAATATTTTGAGAACATGACAAATCCACCATGACGTTAGGGCAGTGCAGCGCTCTTCCTCCATGTAACTCTCTGAACGGCTAAAAGACTTGTGCACAGCGGTAGGACCGTACATATTTGTTTTAATTTTTATCCAAATTCCCAAATTTACCTCTTGATTTAGAACTAAAGACATTAAAGTAGTAGTAGTAAATGTTATACATAATGGTAAATATATATATTTAAATTTCTTCGTTTAGAACTAAATTTTGTAATACTCAACACCGTTTCCCATATTTTTTTACGTTAAACGAAAGTTTTATCATTTAGGCGTCAAAATCTTCACCGATTCGGAAAATAAACAACTTCGAAAAGAACCGGCACGAAACTCCTGACTTTATTTTAATACAACTTATTTATTATAGTACTCTATTATAATGCCCTGTTAGAAGGTCATTTACAACTTAGAATAATCAGTACAATGTCAAAAACTTATGAGTTCGTATGAGGTTCCACCTTACTCCTCTGGGGTGAAGCAACACATGTGTATTTTAAATTTTAATCGAGCATGTCATATCAGCCTTATTCTACAAAAATGCATTCAAAGATTTAAAAAAAAAGTTAAAGTAAAAGTTACAGCCTATATACGTCCCACTCCTATTCTCATTTCTGAGAGAGTTTTTGGGGCAAGAAATTGTCCGCCGCGCTGCCCCAGTGCGTGTTGGCGAACTTCACATGTCTTCCAAATATTATTTTTTTTCTTTTTCCTCAGACATGCAGGTTTCTTCACGATGTTTTCCTTCACCGCCGAGCACGTGGTAAAACAGCACTTAAAATTGCAATTAACAATTTCATTGGTGCCGGCGGGGATCGAACCGGGTTTGCTCGCGTATTGTGAAATTTACAGCGAGCGCTAACCATCTGAGCTACCACGGCTCTTACTTAGATTTACCTGTAAATATTTGAATATTTACTAGTAAGTTGCACAATAATCTCAGTGATTTTATGATAAATGCATTCACTCAGAAAAGATTTTCCAGTTTTAATCAATCAAAATTTAGAAATTTCTAGCGTGGCGTGTATATATACACATATAAATAATGCCTAAAATATTTATATTGTTTTGGGGAACGTAGTAAAATTTGTAGTAATCATTGTAGAATTACCATTTACGTGAATAGAAACCAGTGTGTCAGACTCGCGTCACTGACCAGCGCATGTTTTTAGAACATACGCGCTATTTGTTGAGGAACAAGTTTTGCTACTTTATATTCGGTCTTGAAATCTTACATAACATTTGCAATTCGTTAATGTATTGATGATTGCATATTAAAATTAATATTTAGCAGAACCACTGTCAGATGCTGCAAAATGTTCGCTATATGGTTATGGAACACCAATAATCATAGTTCCCCTCAATAATGTTCTTTTTAAAGAAAGAAAGAAGAAACGCTTAGAATTTCGTCTTTTTACACGATTTTTATCATAAAACTGAAGTAACATAAGAAACTTTTGTTTGACGACTCCGTGGCGCAGTGGCTGAGCAATGAGTTTCTGCGCTGGGGGTCGCGGGTACGAATCCCGCACGGAACAAGTATTTGTATGGCCTACAAATAGTTGTTCTGGGTGTGGATGTTTGTCCTTGTGCAATTAATGTTTGTAAACTGCCCGCACTGCACTGCGATACAAGAGAAAATCTTAGTGTAGGGGTAACGTCTTTCAAAAAAAAAAAAAAAAACTACAGTCCAACTGTACTCACATATTTGCCGGACACTATACGTGTATGAAACAAAAACCCTGTGGTTCTCGTTCAGTAAACTATGTATACAAGCTTGCCAGGCAGACGTTGTTCTGCCCTTTTCGACGACCCTTTGTCATGTCCTATAAAAATCCTTAAATTCGCAAAAAAAATGTGGTCACTCCTGGGCATAACAACTATCCTATCTTTCAAGTTGGACCAAACTATACACGGTGTGCAAATTATATTAAAATCGGTTAGGTAGTTTAGGAGTCCATCGCGGACAAACAACGTGACACGTAGTTTATAAATATTAAGATATTTTCACTTATAGAAATAATTTTACTTCAGAAAATTCGACCTTAAAAAATAATTTAGTTTAAGCGCATTTTATGTGGTGTTATTAGGTACCTCTAAGCAAGACTAGTGGTTATATAGTCTTTGCCTCTAACAGACACGCGCATCGGTAAAGCGGGGTCTTTTTCTTCTCCCCGGCCCAAGCAGAGGTAATAAAAGCACATATTACAATTTGCAAATAAAAATGTATTTAAATTCAATTTTTTTGGTCGAGTTTTCCGAAGTTATTTTATAAACCGACTTTAAAAAAAGGTGGAGTTACTCAATTCTACTACGTTTTTTGTAATGTGTGTTTCCTCAGAACTTTTTTCTAGGCGTACCGATTTTGATCATTCTTTTTTTATTTGAAAGTTGATGCTTCTCACGCGGTCTTATATAAATTTGATCAATATGTGATCAGTAGTGTTTGAGTTATCTTTAATAATGTGTATATTGACTTCGACTACATCAATGATGTTTTAATTTTTTTTATATTCAAATCGGTTTTACAGAATTTTTAATTTCACCACTTGTTATTTGTTTGAATACTGGTTGTGATAACGCAACGGGATAACGGGAATCACATAGTCTTATGTTAGATACTGTAAAATAAAAACGCAGGCATGCCATTATAATTGCCATCTCTTAAGTATAGGATAGAAAAATAAAAAATATACGTCAAATATTTGGTGAACTTCCTACTGTTTTACTTGGCATTTCAAGTACACTCTTATAATAGTTGACCTGATTGCATAGAGTGAAAACATGTAAAGTGGACTTATTTTGAGGAAATCAGGCGTCTCGCGTGAGTACTGACATTTATAATTAACAATATATATTATAACTACGTTATAATATTAACGGATTATTTCCGTATACGTTTTCCGCTTTTATTTTTGACAAAAATGAACTACGCTAACTAGTATCACGATTTATATTTGTTAACAACTAACAAAATTGTTCATTTCCTGGTTCACATTAAATGTATGGTTTTGTTGTTGTTAATTAAGTGAACTAAACGCGATTAAATTCGTAAAACATTTTTAATATACCAAGTTTTTGTTTCATATTTTTACATTGTCATCCAATTCTCAGCTGCGTTCAAAATTTCACGTTTCTAGCTCATCGAGAAGTTACTAAAATCAATTACTGAATTCAACCCGAATACACGAAAGCGAGTTGATAAAACCGTGGCAAAAACTTGTTTCATTCAAAGCCGCGTGGCGAGCTATGTAGAAGAATATAGCTGGGGTTTCCATACGTGATTAAATCCGTAACGAAAATAATCCGCAGTAGGAGTCTGTAGGACTGGAGTAATTGACCAATAGCGCGAAGGAACGTGGTAGAGCCACGCTGCAGCAGAAGGATCACGATGTCACAGAATACCTTGATTACCAGAATACTTAGATTAGACTTGTGTGACTCCCATTATCACTATTGAGTGAAGTTCTGATCTTGTAGCTGGTTGACTGGGTAAGATAGATATTTATCATTCAACTTATGTGATAAGAAGATTAAGAGAGTACAATAACTTTGTAACGTCATGTCAAACTGTGAACTCTAAATTGGATGTTTTATACTTGTTCAGTGTGAGTGCCCTCACATATACGCGGGGAGACAATTTAATTTGATTTCAGAGTCGAGTGGCCCTCAGTCCTCCTTCATGCGGGTCGTTCCGGAGGTGAGCAATTCACGCACTGTTATTACGTCCTTCCGATTGGGAAATACGCTAATATAATATGCCCTGCACTAAACTCAGTAATAGTCGCATGAATATTTTAAGACCTGATTGTAACATAATACTTTAGTGCTTTGGAATTCCAAGAAAATGTTTGGTTTTGTGTTTTTGCGAAAAGCCATAAAAGTCATAGATATAAATAATCAAAAAATGACCTTTTTTACAGGTATATAATGGTCGTAGCACGAATGTGTCGACTTGTCTATAGTAGGACCACTGGACCACGCTTTCAAAGAATACCAGCATGAAACATTCAATTTTAGTCCTCAGGTGACAGCGAACCTGCATTTTGATTCTTGTTCGAAGATAGATATAGATTTCTACGGACCGCAGCATCCACTTACCATCAGATGAACTATATGGTCGTTTGGTATTCTATTAAAACTGAAAAAACAATATTGAGCATGGTGTATAGATATAGTGCATATAATACGCATGAGGACTAACATATGAAGTGATAAAACAAGTTAAGCTACGATTCGCAGCCTTCATTAAAGACTCTGAGATCATTCTCATTGGCATATACAAAAATACTAGTCAACATAAAGTCCCTTTAATAACGGATGTAGTCAAACAAGTATATTAATTCTTTCTTAGTAAAACGATTCACTTTGTGTTGGTTTTCCAATACAGAATTACGTATAGCATTACCCCATAAACATATTGCAACAATTCTATAATGTGAACGTTTGTGTCATTACCTGAGTAGTATGTATGTAGAAAATCACGAGTGTTATCTTGTTTAAAGTAAGCTGGTATTAAGATGAGACGAAAGTTGTAGTATTAATGTAGTAGAGATTTGCACATTGCGTGCATGTAAGTTAAGAGTAGGAATCTCCTTTATGTTAGGTAACCGTAAAATGACTAGACCTGAGACTGGCAACAGCATAAGAGATGTGGGACGCATAGTATTGCGATCCTTAATTCGTCTGCTAAGCGTGATGATAAGGACAACTTCTCCTTCCAGTGTGAATGGGCCAGATCGGCAAAAGAGGTTTTATCATAAAATTGAGGATCACATATTCAATTTTATGATGAAACCTCTTTTGCTTCTGATGAAGCTTTTAGGTTTTATCATAAAATTGAAGTGAAAGTAGTTTTATCACGAAATTACGGTTTGCCTGTTGGTAAATGGCTACTGCTAACCATAGACACCTTAATTGACATTGAAACACGGCACGGTATTGAACTGACACCTTCATTAAAAGCCGTTTTGCTTAAAACTAAATAAGAACTTTGACATTTTCCAGTTGTGGTCTTTGTTTGTTGAAACCGAGTGTAGAACTTGATATTTTTAATAAAAATGGCGGATTTCATTGCAACAATTTACAATCTACATAATGAGCATACGATCGAATGGCTGAAATTGAAAATAGTTCATTTCTTTTAGAATGTGTGCCACTTTATAAACAGTTTGCTGTTGTGCTTTGAGCTGTACTTATGACCATAATAAGTTCAGGAAATCCACATCAAACACAAATGCTCCGTGGCGTAGTGGCTTGGCAATGAGGTGCGGCGCTGAGGGCTTCGAATCCCGCACGGGACCAGTTGTATGACCTACAAATAATTGTTACAGAACTGGACGTTTGTCCTTGGGAAATTTATGTTTGTAAACAGCCTCCACAATACAGGTGATAATCCTGGTGTTATATATTCTAAAATTCCTTAAAAAATCAGATAAATAAGATCACACAAATAAGATCATACTAACAGGTCTAAATGAATACGCAAGTAAACAATAATACCGCGGATGGTAAATGGCTGCTGAGTGATAAGGCACGTTTCTAAAATAAGGACAACGTTTATGAACTCGTTGTTTAATCTGTTCAAGTATAGTACGTTAGTCATTTAAAAATAAAAATATAAACAGAGTTCAATAATTGCCACCTGTTGCCGCCTATACAGATACTGGCCGAGAAGACACTCCACGCTAAAGAAAACGCATAAAATCAGAAAAACAAAAAATGAACGACGGACGCCTAAGTCCTCTTGGAAATGTTATAATAGGTGTTTGTTTTGGCGGGAACTTGATCGTCGGTGGATTGTTACCAATTGTTACTTCTGCTCAATCGTTTCAATAAAGGTTTGAAGTGGGTTTTTCTTGTGTATAAAATGTCAGCGCATGTAAAAATGTGTGTTAAAAAGTGCTCTTATCTACTTTTATCAACTTTTCCATAATGTTTGATAATACTGGTAGTAGTGCAATAGGTCTATAATTGTTCGGGTCTATTTATGTGCTCTTTTCATGTGTAGGTACTATTTTTGCTATCTTAAACTCGTCAGGAAATATTCCTTGGCTTATGCATTTATTATAGAAATACGCCAAAGGTAGTAACTTAACAAATCAATATTATCCTTCATTATTTTATTGGAATATCATCATAACCACTAGATTTTTTATTTCCCATGCGTTTTACTACAGCCAGAATTTCATGCGAATTTGTTGGGCGTAGAACCCTCTTGAGTATTTTGGGTAAGCATTGCCGTGTTAATGTTACTGACGCCGTAATTTTTGCAATTATTAAATATTTTTGAAAATATTTCGGCTATTTCTGTTGGATTGTTGATAATTTTTCCATCAAGATTTATGGTCAATGCGTCATGTATTTCAGAAGGTTTTTTTTCTATATTTGTTCACTGTTTTCCATATTCCTCAACTAGAATAAGCACACTGACTTATATCAGACTGAACAGCAAGTGTTTGTTTGTTTGCTTTTTGTATAACTTCCCTATATATTAGTATATATTTTATGGTATTGGAGGATATAGTCATGGATCATGGTTATAGTTTTTGTCAGGGTATACATAGCACACGTTTCATTTTACTTGATTTTTTATACCTTTTGTAACCCATTTTAGCTTTCCAGATTTTCTCAAATTTATTTTAATTTTTTTTCTAAGCCACTGTTTTTATAGAATATGGTTAACAAACGAGCATACAGTCCACAATTTCAACGAAGCAATTTTTCAGCGTAAGACGTCGTGGCATGTGAAAGCACTTTTACGTATTCAACTTTTCTTTAAATATAGACTAAGGTTGACAAACGAGCACATAGTCCACCTGATGGTTAGTGGACGCTGAGGCCCATAGACATTTATATTTATTCTCGATTAAGAATTCAAATTCTGGTGCGTTGTTAATTCTGAGGTCTAAGATACAATGCCTCGTTAAAAAAGGTATCCGGTTCTCTAAACTCATTATACAAAACACAGCAGCATTATACCCCAGTCGAGTAGACCCATTTGTGATCCAACCTTAATATAGCTGCAGCGTGGTTCTACCATCTAAATTACTGTACGCAAAGTCTTGAATAGTGACAAGACACAAGACAACACAAGTGACGCGTGCCCTGCTATTGTGTAGGTGTCCGCTTCCTGCGCACGTGTCGTGTGCACGAACGTGTCCAAACACTTGCTAGTTGTCTACTTATCAAAATAAATAGACCAATAGGCGTTGAAATACGACTAAATATAATAAAGATGATTGAGTAACATATATGTTGTACAAACAGCATATAAGCGTTACTTAACTTTCAGATTGTCAGCACATAATTGTGTGTTAAAAAATTTCCATCAATTTTTTTAATTTGAGTTAAAATGCATGCCAGAGTCTCTCACCCGTTAAAAATAAGGGGAGGCATGTGTGCCTTCTTAAAGGCCTCTAAGGACTGTTACTTTTAATGTCACAATTTCCGCAGATACTAATATGAACTTTGGTATAACTTAATTTAGAATCGTTATAAAATGCGACATGACGATCCAATAAAGACTAAATTAATCCAACAAGTTATGATATCAATTTTACTATAATAAAGTTCTTCAGACTGAATTTCAGTCATCAGAGTGTCCAAGTGAATGCGCAAACGCAACTCTCACATCACAATGCAGGAACGGCAATTCGACATGACCGGAGAGAGGTAAGGCACAGGAACAACGGCTCTACGTGTTTTCCGAGCCACGGAGTTGAAGCATTGCCAACTTATGAACTCCGAGCTGCCACTGAGATTTCCTTGACAGAAAAACCCAACGACTGATTTTGATCTGGCCCGGGACTCGAACCCAAGACCACATGTTCAGCAATCGCGACTCTTTGCTGAGCCACTGCGCCACGGAGCAGCGTCCTTCCCGTATTTCTAACTCCAAAAAGCAGGAGCTTACAGTCTTGTTTTCCGGTGTGAATGGTATGGTGTATTACAGGCTGTAAGGCATTCTATCTTAGTCCTCAGAGGTGGCTGTGGCCGTGGATGGACATCCACTTGGTCACTAACTATCAAGTGGACATTTCCAGCCATTATCAGGTGAGCTTTAGGTTCATTTGTCACTTCACTTTTACAAAGAAAGCGCTTACTTTAAAACTTTTGAATAAGCTTTCGGCAACAATGAAACTATTAAGTACATATAATTTTAAATGCGGATTCTCAGAATGAATGAACCGTTTCATTCATTCTAAGAATCTATAAATTTACTGATTTACCATATGCTCGGCGGTAAAGGAAAACATCGTGAGGACACCTGGTTGTCTGGGACATCAAAAATATTTCAAGGACATGTGAAGTTCAAACATGCACTGGGGTTGGAGCAGCGTGGTGGTCTCCTTCTTGGTACAAAACCGTTGGTCCCACTCAGAAATAAATGAACTGTGCCCAGCAGTGGGATATAATGTCAAAAATATTATGCCAACACAATTTTTTTTTCGCGGCTAATCGCATTTTACCCTTTTTGTGTAATAAAATTTCAGAATGTAACGAATTTCTTCGTTACATTTACTCATTTTGGCGGACAGAAAAACAACTGAAAAATTGCGGTAAAGTGTTTTTTACTTTTTATTTCTCTTTTTTTTAACGTCCTATATGTATAGATATTAAAACCAACCAGATATAAACAGTACAACCAAAAGTATTTTTCTTCAATTTTATTCAAACAAAATACGAAGAAACTTTTTCTCGGGCCCAATATGTAATTCTCTAGCAGTATGTAACAGAACATTGTATATTTAAATCGTATACACTCGCATACTCGTTAGGAAACAAATGGACGCATTCAATGTGTTATGCACTAAAATAAAGAAAAAGATATATCCAATCTATGTTTTATGAAGTAACGGCCAATACACGGAAATAATTACATAAAGCGCGCGTAATAAAGCGTGAGTACTGAGTACGCGCAGTCCATCAGAGGTGCTAACATGATAAGCTGCCGCGCTTAACATATTGAAACATTATTACGGACATACATCAGACATAAGTTTTTTTTTGTATGTAACAATGCTGACAAAGAAGCACACTGTTAACTTGATGGTGAGTCGATGCTGTGTCCCAAACACATCTATATCTACATCCTTTATTACAAATCGAAATTTAGATCCGTTGTCACCCCCTGAGTACTAAGCTGGAATGCCTCATTTCCATTAATTCTCACGTGGTAGAGCCATGCTGCAGCTATATTAGTGGTATAGTTGTAGCACGAATGGGTCGGTTCGATCGGGGAAGGACCATGCTCTCACAGAATACCAGCGTAAAATAGCAGCTTAACGCTGTTGTGTTTCGTTTGGTTAGTGTTGAGAACCGGAAACCCTTTTTACTGGAAAGGAGGCATTCTATCTTAGTCGTCACGAGTGACAATTCGTTTCATTTTGATTCGTAATCGAGGATATATGTAGATGTATATGGGCCACAGCAACCACTTATCAACAGGTGGACTGTGTGCTCGTTTGTCACCATTATAAAAACCCTCTAACATATTTCTGTCACTAAATAGCAGTGCTTGGATTGCTCTGATCGGGTTTAAAGGTTAAGTAGAGTTATCTGTATGAGGTTGGCTGCAGGTATTTATGGACCGCAGTAGCCGCTTACTATCAGTCAAGTCTGAGATGCGCTTCCTCTGGTTTAAAGGATGCAATATGTGAAGGCAAGAAATTATTACAGCAATGAGACTTCTTTCCGTACATATCCCATTAAACAAACTTGTGTTTATGATGCATTTGCTATGCTATGGTGATAGAATGTAAAAGGAACGAAGCATATAGAAAACAATTAGGTTTTAAATAAAATAGTACTAGATTATACAATAGTACCTATCTTACTTTTCCATCGGATGAGGCTAGAAAACTTTATAAACCAGTATTGTTAGGTGTTAAGAACAGATAACCTTTCATTATTGTTTAAGTGATTCATCATTGTCTGATTATGTGTATTTGATTGTGTTATGACTTATGAGTGTGACATTATCTAGTAGATCAAATTGAATCCTCTATAATCAATAAAGATTTTTTAAATAAAGTCTGGGATGTAAATGTAATCTGTGGTTTCGATTTTTCAGGCTACTCACGACGTACGAAGCCGACCGTGTGTCGTATGTTGAAAAACAAACATGCAGAACAAACATGCACAGTTAATACCAAATATATGAAACACGTACTATATTATTTATATGCACCTCGACGGCAAATATTGGTGGACTAACATTGCTTGTTGATACATTAATATATTTCAACCTTCGAATATACCACTAAAATAACACGCAATTTTTTATTACACCAATACAAAAATGGTTTTAAAGTACCCTTACGTAATTGTATTTAATGAAAGTAACATTTATTGACATGTACAATATAATTTTTTAAAACATAGTTACAATATAAAAACTATTTTAGAACCTAAAAACATGAAACAAAAACAAACCCGATTATAATTAAAACATATTAATGTGTAAGAGCCACTCGCAATCCCTCTCTAGTTGTTGAAGGGTTCTCCAAGTATGCATTGGGTTTTGAAAGAAATAATTGAAGACGTGAGTGGATAAAGGCGATAACTCGCATTCTACTAGTTTTGAGTAAATCAAGATTGAAGTTTCACTATTGTTTTTTGAGATAATTCGTTAGAAAATTGGTTTTTGATTTAAACTATAATGCAAAGTTGGGTAAACCAACTTAAAAAATTAGGGTACGTGAGCAATTAAACTTTTTTAATACTTTATGGTATATAATTTCGAAAAAAACTGAACATAACTCTTTCTTTCACTAACATTTTAAAAACATTTTGGCATTTTAGCTATTTCAAATTAGGTGTTAAGTAACATTATGTAGTTAAAGTTTTACAAAAAGGTAAACATTACTTAAATATTCCTTAAAACTTTATAAATAGAAACGTAAGCTAACAAAACAGAGATCGGTCTTGACAATAAAAAAAAATTATACTATTTTTCAATTAAAATCGACTCATAGAAGTACCGATATTCTGGCTTTACGTAAATGTTCTTTTTTTCCACTGATACGATACCATATGTTCCGTTCGTACGCGTAATCTCCACAGAATAGCGCAACTGTGATCTTCTTTTTAAAATGTCCAACTTTTTGAAGGGTCATTTCATCGTATGTTTCTTTATATAGGTAGGAACCATATTCATCTACGCGTATCCGTTTAATACCATCCCTAAAACTTACTTTGTCATTGTTTACGTCATTTTTTCTGTTAAACAAATTAAGTTTTTCCGGTAACTTACCAATTTTTCTGAAATGCCCGCTCATATCAGTGACTGTATTATTTCGGGAAGCTTTACAAATAATATTCATGTATTGTTCAAGAACAAAAACTGCATCGTGTTTCCTAAGGACTTTTGCTATCGTTTCTATCAGTTGATCGAGTAAGTAGATGAGTTTGTATATTTGATATGCGTATTTAGTAGGGATGGGAGATATGATAAGGATATAGAAGGACGAGTACACTCTATTGTGAAGAGTCAGAATATGTCAAAAAAGCCACGTATGGCAATTCATACTGTGTTGGTCTCCACTTTAACGTATGGTAGTGAAAGTTGGGTGTGACAGAAGAAGCACGAGAGTAGAATAAACGCAGTAGGAGTATATAGGAGTACGTTAAGGAGTATGTTAGAGCTGAACTAAAATATGTTAGAGAAATTGTGTGATAAGAGAAAAGTGTAGTTTGCAAGATGATATTGTGACCAGGATTAAGAAAAGAATGTTTCGGTGGTTTGGTCATGTGGAAAGAATGAATGAGAAAAGAGCGACAAAGAAAATTTATGTTGCAGAAGTGAACGGCAGAGTCGGAAAGGGACGTCCTAGGTGAAAGTTTATCGACCAAATTGGCGATATATTGAAAACGGGCCAAATTAGGAGTACCCTAAACCGACGAGCATGGATGCGTGGGTATATGGATGTGGAGGAGGCGAGAGAGTTGTGTCAGGATCGTGCCAAATGGTAGTCTGTAGTCTCTGCCTACCTCTGTGGGTGACAGGCGTCATTGTTTACGTTTATGTTTTTTTCTATCCTACCGAAATCATAATCCGAGTCTTAATAAGAATGGCCAACCTCAGGAAATTTGTGGTCTATTACTTTAAAATATCCTTTTAATATAAGGTATTGATGCAATGCAATCATGTTAAAGTTTTTGATCTGTTCGGCACATGAATTGTTTTTGACAACTTGGATCTACCTCCAAAAATCTTAGAAGTGCGTTTCTAAGTTCAACACTTCCGCGATCCGCTATTATACGGTGACCGACAGCAGCTTCCAGTAATAATTTTGCCCTTGCTGTAAGTAATGGCAGGAGGCAACCTGCCATTACTTTTCCACTTTGCCAACGTAAATTCACTATTATAAATAATATTTTTGTACACAAAACACCCTACAATACGCACTCTGTTAGAAAGCCCGCGAGAATTTGATAATTTTAATGACAATGAAAATCAAAACAATTAACTGACGTGAACGAATGTAGGTGCTATGTATGTTACATAACACCTTCATTCACGGAGAAGTGATGTCGTGTCATTCGACTATCGTTCGCTGAGTGGAAGAAAGTGTTATGTTCGTACATGTCACTTTCTTCCACAACAAAAAAACTAAACTTTTACTTTATTTATCAAAAACGCAGTGATATGGGCTCGTACCTCTTTCATCCAGTACCATTTTCAAACTAAACTGTACATAACACCTTTATAAACTTTCTATTTTTGAAATACGTCTTAAATCGATAGTTTTAGGGTCTAAAATCATTTTATAACGACATATCACCTTCATCTATGCAAAAAAACACCAAAACCTGAAAATGCGACATATCACCTTCATCCACTTATGTCTTTAATTATTTTATAGTATCACGCGCTTTCTTTAAATGCTTTCATGCAACGAACATTCTAAATCGTTATATGTTACGTCGTGTAAGCATTGCATACGGTCCCGTATAAAAGACCTATAAACAATTATTAATTACATTTGGCACGGCTGCGATTTACCCTTAGAAATACAACGCGGAGTCAGAGTTGAGAGACTTATAACTTTAACTGTTTTCAGATACACAGTGGTCCCCACTTCTGCAATTCTTTATTTATTATTGAAGGAGAAGTATGTGTGTGTTCTTCGATTTTCATGGGGTAAAATATAATTCCCAATCATGTTTACGTAGTTATCGTATACCAAGATTTCTCTTAGGTCAACTCAGGTAAATACTGGAAATTTACGTATCTCTTTCAACTAAAAGTATTTACGGTTCGACATCTCAGTGGCTAAGAGATTGGCTTCACATTTGCATTTGAAAAGTAGCATTTGTATTTTTTTTGGAAGAGGGGGTGAACGAGTATGCTGCTATCGATGCTGCATCCGACTACCGCCGTCTATAAACGACTTCAATAACAAAAATTGCAGGTGCATTACCAGCTTTTTGAATGAAATAGAATCTTTTTTTTTAATTCGCTGGTGGTAGCCGATTCTAGGTGGTAGCCGATTCTACAAAGAAGTTGTGCGAGGAAGGGAACTTCTTGTAAATCGCACAGTGGTGAACCGCCAACCATCCAAATTTTTGCATTTTGTCTCGATGTGCGGATGATGAAAATTGGCTGCAGGACAGTCCGAATCATTCGTCTGAGCACTCCCTGTGATATACAAGCAACCTGTAACCTGCAAATAGCTGTCCTGGGCCTAGGCGTTTGTCCATGTGCAATGTATGTATGTAAAATGCTTCCAAATTACAGAAGATATCTAAATGCTCTGAGACCAGAAGACACAAGATTGCGCGTTAACCGCTAAAAAGAACCCCTTTGTCGTATCTCCACAGTTTCAAGGCACTCCCCTTGTTGCCTCAGCCAGTATCGGAATTCTCGGCGTCGACATATCGAGTGACTTGCAGTTTCGTGGTCACTTGGAAGAGAAGGCCAAATTGGCCTCTAAAAAGCTTGGCGTGCTCAGCAGAGCGGGACAGTATTTCATGCCGGCACACCGCCTACAACTTTACAAGGCGCAGGTTGGCCGCACATGGAATACTGTTCCCATCTCTGGGCTGGGGCTCCCCAGTACCAGCTCCTTCCACTTGATCGCATCCAGCGCAGAGCGGCTCGAATCGTCGACGACCGAGTGCTTTCCGATCGGCTCGATTCACTGGCGCTGCGAAGAGATGTAGCATCTCTTTGCATTATCTTTCGCGTATACCATGGAGAGTGCTCTGCGGAATTGTTCGGATTAATCCTTACTTACTTATCTTCACGCACAATCCCTAACGGGGTAGCCAGAGAGAACAGATCGCCAAGTGTCACGATCCTTACATACCTCTTTCGCTTCTTTCAGGTTCATTAACTTCAGCATACATGCACGTCTAGGTATCCGAGTACTCTTGACCCTCCCCTCTTCGAGCAATTTGCTCACATGGTCTTCGAAAGTTAGTCTCGGTCTACCTCGACAGCTTTTAATATTAACTTTCGCTCTATATATTTTCTTCACCATTCGGTCTTCACTCATTCGTTCAACGTGCCCAAACCATTGGAGTACGCCCCTATCAATTTTTGTGATAAGGTCATCTTTCAATCCTGCCATATTGCGAATCTCTTCGTTTCGCTTTCGGTCGGCTATGGTAACGCCACACATTTTACGAAGAGATCGCATCTCCACTGCATTCAACTTGCTTTTATGCTTCTTCTGGCATACCCAGGTTTCGCTGCCATATAACAAAGTCGGTACCAACACTGCGTTACGTATTGCAAGGCGTGCACTCTTCACCACTCCTTGCCTTTTTACTAATGCATTCAGGGCACCATTGACTTTGTTTCCGGCAGCGACACGCCTATCCACATCCAAATCACATCTTCCATCCCAGCTGAAAGCACTCCCCAAGTATACAATTTCATTTACCTGTTCTAGACATTAATCGGATTAATCCCAGCCGCCAAATTTCGTGAACGCACTACGCGGCGAACGTCCCGATACCATCCACACCATCTGGATGCTTGGCGGTCCACCACTGTACGTTTCAAGAGGAGTTTTCTTCCGCGTACAAACTCTCTGTGGAATAGTTTACCACCAGCGATTTTTCCGGACGGATACGACCTGGGGACCTTCAAGAAAAGAGCTTACTCCTTTCTAAAGTTGATCATGGGCGGCGGTAGTCACTTAACATCACGTGAGCCGCATGCTCATTTGCCCCCTCTTCTATATAAAAAAAGGCCGGTGGGATGGAGCGATCCGTTGGACAGCCCTCGACCAAGATTGATGCCACTTCAAAGCCAATTCAAGCTGTGGAATATTTATGGAATGGCATCATACTATCAGTTTTCAATGTTTTAAAATATTGGTAAATTTCTAAGTAACGCATAAACTAAACACATAACCTTGCCTTCTAAAACAAAACAAAACAACACAGTGTTAATGAGTAAGTACGGAAACCTTCAAATAGCACGCTAGTTGAAGCAATGACAGAGTTTTACAAGTTATTTCGCTCAGGAAGTGCTGCCTCCGTGCCGTGGGCGGACAATTTTTTGACAGTCACTTCTATTTTTTTTTTTTGTATAAATTATGTTTTGTGGACAGTAAGATAAATAAATATCAAGTTTGAAGCTAATAATTTAGCACAGTGGTGCATATTCGAATTACTTTTTTCTTTTATTTTACGAGTTCTTCGAAGTCTAAAAGAAGCGTAATATTTTTCGCTGGTATGTGTTGATAAATTAAGAGTAATGCCTCAGTATAGAGCGTTTCGCGGAGCGTACAGAGTGGCGACGTGATAGGACGCTTTGATATTGCAGTTTGCAGTGTTCTGAGTGACAGCCGTACGCGAGTTATGCTGCAGCCATAGAAATAGTAATATTACTACGATTTCTGTGGCTGCAGCTATATACTAGTTGTAGCACGAATGGGTCGGCTCGACCGGGGTACACCCGACCGAACGACGCTCTCACAGAATACCAGCCTAAAATAGTAGCTCAACGTTGCTGTTTTTCTTAAGATGAGTGTGTAGAACCGGAGACACTTTTTACTGGCATTCCATCTAAGTTTTCAGGGATGACAACGCATCTGCATTTGAATTCTTAATCGAGGATAAATGTAGATGTCTACGGGCCTTAGCATCCACTTACCATCTGGTGGACTGTGTGCTAGTGTTTGTCGCCCTTATTCTATAAAAAAGCCTTTTTTATTTCCTTAACAAATACCTACATATTTACATTTACAAAATAAGTAATTTTTTTTAATGTTGTTTAGGTCCCTTTTCGGGTAACCTGGGGTAAACTGGGGACCTACCCAGTTTATGCTAGATTAATCGGTTTTTAGCCAATTTTGCCCCGCAATTTTATGTATTAAATCGATACGCTATACGGTGTACATTATACGTTTTATATGTCTGTCCGCTGGTAACTAGTACACTAGTCGTCAGGGCAAATGACATCTCAGTCGGCTTACCATAATTGTGGAGAAAAAGAAAATAGACAGGTGTCAACTATGTTTATTTTGTCTAAATATTTTAATAAAAATAACTATACATTTTAATTGTAAAATTTTAGTGCACAAAGGAAATTTTTACTGTGGTCATAGAGTATATATATGTCATATAGTATAACAGTGGTTTATATAATATCTGAAATTAACTACGAGACATAAAAATTTTCAAGATTGTGACATAATATGCCAAATGTAACAAAACAATTCGCAACAAAGGATTTCTGAAATATTATATATTTGATTGACTGATGAAGAGCTATCGTATCGCAAAGCCATATAAGAGTTTGTCGGGATATTTTTCATATTTGCGCATGGGGATTTTGTTGTTATTCTCACTACAGTGCCTGTTCAGTATTTGAAAAGTTCTAGTCCGCGTATGATAACTTCTAGACACGGTTGCTAAGGCCGCCATCGTTTGTTCTAGCGACGCCATACGTCTCTTACACTGCAGCTTCCAGTTGCAGAACCGTCCTGTGACGCACCTACGTAACCACACATGCGTCTTGTTACCAAAACAAGCAGCCGTCATATTTTGACTTTGACTTTTTTATATCTTCAGTGTAATTTTTAAGTTACTTTATTGATGTTTTTTTAATTTGTTTTAAGTTATTCTTTTTTGTTATTGTATTTAACTGTTGTGAATGCAGTCCGTAACCCAATCTAGTGATGACACGGCAAACGCAACACTTATATGTACACAGTGCAACAAGTCATTCAAATCTTTAAAAGGCCTCAACATACACACTACAAAAACACACAGGAAATGTATTAGCCAAAACAGTTCAACTTTAGACATACACCCCTTTATTCCAAGTACGCCTACTTTTGCAGCCAACTTTCCAACTCCTTTCCACACATATCTTAGTCATTTGAAAAATAGTATACAGACAGTTAAAAGAATCCCTCGAAGAGCTCGAATAACCGTTGCTACACATTTGTCACAATTAATCCGGAAATGTTACATAGCAATTGTACTGAAGACTGGCAGAACCTATTTTTATTTTCATACAGCACACTACATATAACAAAAACTGATAAACCAAATTTATACATACATAAACACTCACGCCTGTCACCCAGAGGGGTAGGCAGAGACTACGGACTTCCATTTGGCACGATCCTGACATACCTCTTTCGCCTCCTTTACATCCATATATCTACGCATACATGCTCGTCGGTTAAGGGTACTTCTAACGTGGCCCATTTTCAAAATATCGCCAATTTGGTCGATAAACTTTTTCCTAGGGCGTCCCTTCCCGACTCGGCCGTTTACATCTGCCATATAAATTTGCTTTGTCACTCTTTCCTCATTCATTCTTTCCACATGACCAAACCACCGAAGCATTCCTTTCTTAATCCTGGTCACAACATCATCTTGCATACCACATTTATCTCTTATCACGCAATTTCTCACCCTGTCATTCAGATTCAACCCTAGCATATTCCTTAAAGACCGCATTTCTACAGCATTTATTCTACTTTCGTGCTTCTTCTGCCACACCCAGCTTTCACTACCATACATTAAAGTAGGGACTAACACAGCATTATGAATTACCATACGTGCCTGCTTTGACACATTCTGGTTCTTCATAATAGAGTGTAGTGCCCCATTCACTCTATTCCCTGCATTTACTCGTCGTTCTATATCCCTGTCATATCTACCATCCCTGCTAAATACACATCCCAAATACACAAACTCATCCACTTGCTCAATTAACTCTCCTTCTATTCTTATTTCACATACCGTTTTGCTTTCTTCTCTTTCAAAAACCATCACTTTCGTCTTACATGCGTTCACTTTCATTTCCCTTTCTTTTAATTCCCAGTTCATTAATGTAACCATCATTTGCAACTCAGCCTCCGATGACGCAAATATGACTTGATCATCGGCATACAAAAGGCATTTGACGGTTAACTCGCCCATTCTTAACGCACATTCTTCATCTTTCAAAGTTTGCAAACACCGGTCCATAAATAGGTTGAACAGCCAAGGGGAAGCTACACAGCCCTGTCTGACACCTTTTTGGATGCCAAACCAGTCCGAGTAGACCCCATTGATCCTGACACAAGCACTAGAGTCCCTATAAAGAGACCTTAATGCCTGTATCAAACCAGCGCTCAACCCATATGAGTTCAGTGTTTGCCATAACACATTCCTGTCCACTCTGTCATAAGCCTTTTCCAAGTCCATGAATGCACAAAAAACTTTCTGGTTTTTAGCCAAAAACTTCTCCGCAATCATGCGCATGGAAAAGACTTGATCTGTACACCCCATTCCCTTTCTAAAACCCGCTTGCACATCCCAAACTTTTCCATCAGTTTCTTTCATAACTTTTTCAATTAACACCTTAGCATACAGTTTACCCACAATACTAAGCAAGCTGATACCGCGGTAGTTTTTGCAGTCCTGCTGTGACCCTTTTCCTTTATATATTGGTACTATAACTGCTTTACACCAGTCATCCGGTACCCGTTTTAATTCCCAACATAAATTAAACAAGGTGTACAGCAGGCCTGCCACCACTCCCTCTCCAGCCCTTAGCATCTCGAGTGATACTCTATCGTATCCAGCTGCCTTACCTGCTTTCATGCTTTTCATTATTTCATCTACACTTATCTCCATACCCCTTTCCACTTCTTTCGGAATTTCTATTTCATTTAGTTCAGACGACTCTTCACTCATAAATACGCTTTCAAAGTATTCCTTCCATCTGTTTAAATTCGAAACTTCATCATTCAGAATACATCCATTCTCGTCTCTTATAGCATTTATTATAGGCTTTTTTGTATTTCCCCTGGCAGTTCTTACGAGTTTCCAGAACATTTTTATGTTAGCCTGGAAATTATCAGATATCCTTCTATCATTCTTATCCGTTCTTTCTTTCTTTTTCCTTTCAACAACTTCTTTTACTCTCTTATTTAGACGTCTAAATTCTGCCTTTTTTCCTTCAATCTCATCATTCATACCAGAAGAATTACCAGCTTTGGTTGCCAGTAAATCTAACCATGCTTTCTTCTTTGATTCAACTTCCACCCGTACCTCATCATCCCACCATAACGTATTACTTTTCCTTTCATTTGTTCTCTTACTTACACCACATACTTCGGTGGCGGTATCCACCAAATTTATACTTGACACAAAAGATTAAAAATAACTGTGCTGTCAGCTCCTCACCTTCTCCCGCACCTCTAATCAAACATGATGCCCCTCATAATCGCAACAAACTAATCGAAAACAAAATCTGTGACGGAGATCTCAAAGGTGCCGCTCGCCTTTTGTTCTCCTACGAGGTGCTTTCACCAGATACCCCTGACACCCTTCAGGCCTTACGGTCAAACCATCCTCCAGCTCTAGTAAACCCATATTTTCTCGACCGACCAACAGTAGGGCAAGCATGCCTTCAAATTTAAAACAAAGATGTTACGGATGCCATTTTATCTTTTAAACCAGGTTCGGCTGCAGGTTTGGATGTCTCACCACAACATTTGAAAGACTTAACATCGCATTCTGTGGGTGATGCAGGTGAGCAACTTGTAAATTCGATCACTAAATTAATCAATTTTATGTATTCCGGTAATGTCAATCCAGAAATCGTTCCAATTCTTTTCGGCGCGAACCTCATTGCTCTTACCAAAAAGGACGGAGGGGTGAGACCAATTGCTGTTCGATCAACACTACGACGCCTGGCCTCCAAAATTGCTGTTCGACATATTTTACAGAAATTAAATTCGGAATTTGAATCCGTACAGTTAGGCTTTGGTGTAAAAGGAGGGTGTGAGGCAGCCATCCATGCCCTACGTTCTATCCTAACATATGGACATCCTGACGTGTTGCTCAAAATTGATGTCAAAAATGCTTTCAATTCGGTAAATAGGGGGACCCTACTGACTGAAATAAATCAACATATACCGGAAATGTACAATTATCTTCTTCTCAGTTACGCTGACCCAACAAAATTGTTATATCGGTCTAATGAATTATCCTCGGAAGTAGGTTGTCAACAAGGTGATCCCCTTGGATCAGCAATTTTTAGTTTGGCTATAAATCCCATAATCAAAAGTTTAAATTCTAAATTCAATATTTGGTATCAGGATGACGGAACCTTAGGGGGTGATACGGAAACTGTATTTTCTGACCTTTTTTCAATCAAAAATAAATTTGAAGCCATTGGTTTGGAGCTTAACTTTAGCAAATGCGAACTTTTTATAAATAACTGCAACTTAAATTTAAATGACGTAAAACACAAATTTAACACTTTGGCACCAAATATTAAAATAGTTAACAGTAATTCCCTTTACCTTTTAGGTTCTCCAATTTTTAACGAATCTATGTCTGAATATATTAATAATTCAATTGCTAAATTTCAAAATTCTGCTGACCGTCTCCTTGAAATTGGTCCACATTATGCAATTTGCGTTTTAAAATCTTGCCTTTTTGTCCCGAAATTTACGTATGTGCTCCGTTGCTGCTCCTTTTGGAATCACCTACCTCTTGACACAAGCGGGCAACTTAATCAAAATTAGTTTAGAATAGATTCTTAATATACACCTGAACGAGCAATCTTGGACCCAAGCATCCCTACCCATCCGTTATGGTGGTTTAGGGATTCGCAAAATTTCCAGTGTCTCTTTACCAGCCTTCCTATCTTCTGTCCATAGTTCAGCAAATCTCATAAGTAAAATTTTAAGGGCATCTCCTTCAAACTTTGAGATTGCTGGCCTGGAAGAAGCTAGAAACGCTTTCTTAATTGCATGCCCTGGTCAAAATTTTCAATTTCCTCTAAATTCACAGAGGAGCTGGGTTTTTTTTTTGATATGTCATATAGTATAACAGTGGTTTACTAGAAGGGAGGGCGCCACTTAGCCACGTAACGTTTCTGCTCCGCGCTAAATTGTGAATTAAATATATAAACAGGTGAAATTCGGCATAAAAACTAAGTGCAATGAAAACATAAATAAAGGAATTGTAACATATATCGTGGACAAAGCACCAAAACCAGCGATTAATCATCTAAATACACGCAAAACAGTGAAGTGAAAAAACGGTATTACTATTCTGTCAGTGACTTCTATGCACAAAAACAATAACAGTACGTAATTCAACAGTGTTATTACTCAACAACAAAGTGAAAAATTAATCCTAACCAATAAATGATTTCTGCAATAACATTAGAATGACACATCAATATCGATCAAAATAATAACGCCATCTAGAGGACTTACTGGAAACTATCTTAGCTCGAGGTAGCCAGCCGTCAGCAGTCTCCAAGTCATCGTTCCGTGTACAGTACCTAACCGAACCAATAGAGGGCAGCACAAGTATCGAAACAAAAGTATTTTCTTACTAATCGAAAACATAATAACGTGCAAACCATGGAAGAAATAATGAAAATGCTTCATAAAATACAAAGCGAACTTAACGAACAAAAACTGACCATTGTGCAATCAGCAGATAACGTTACGCAACGAGTTACACATATCATAAATCTCAAACTTGAAGAAAAATTCAAAATTATGGAAGAAAAATACAATAACCTAGAGGAAAAGCTAGAAAACCAGGACAAAAGATTATACTTCCTAGAAAGGCAATCAAGACAGAGGAACATCGTTATATTCGGCTTAGCGGAGACGGAAACATCCTATGAAAACTCAGAAGAAAACATCATAAGTTTCATAAAACGCTACTTTTCTATAGAGCTAGAGAGGAGTGAAATACAAGAAATTAGAAGAATAGGGAAGAAAGGAGAAAAACCCCGTCCGATTATTGTAACATTCACTACACTGGGCACAAAAATAAGAATTTATAAACAGAGAAAAACATTAAAAAATACTGATTATTATATAAATGATGACTTTCCACAACACATTTTAGAAAAAAGAAAGGAATTACTAGAACAAATGAAAATAGAAAGAGAGAAAGGAAACTACGCCACCATCAGGTATGATAAATTAATAATACGCCGCAATAACGTAGATGCATCAGGCAATAAGAAAAGAACCCTACCTCACCGAGCATAAACGATCCTACAGGAACAATACAAGGTACACAAGTAGTAAACAAAAAGAACAAAACTCAGACAAAACAAGGAATACAAAGATCGTCAAGTTTATCAGAAGGAGTTCTTAAACCAGGAATACTTAATTTTTTTACCAACAAAAACCCTGGAAACCAATGAAATGAACAAATAGATAAAAATTTAAATCAATAGCAATTACCGCCCCCCTCTCACAAGAAAAACAAGACAAGTACACAAATAAAGAATAAAAAACATCTTCCAAGCCGGCCGGTCACCGTGGAAGATCACGACCAAAACCCTCCAGAGAAAATAAAAACAAACAGTACAAAAAACAGTCATCACTCAAATGTCAAACTTTGTCGACATACTCACGATTATTGGAATTAACAGAGTGTTTGAAAAATATAAAGTTTGATATTATTGGTCTATCAGAAATTAGAAAACTTGGAAACAGGATTGAAGAACACGACGAATTTATTTTATACTACATTGGAGAAACGCCTGGCCTGTATGGAGTAGGATTTATTGTCAAAAAGCATCTAAAACGATACATCATAAGCTTCACAGGACTATCGGAAAGAGTAGCGTTGTTAACGATGAATATCAATAACTTAAAATTAAGTATCATTCAAGTTTACGCTCCAACGGAGGCATCGAGCGACGAGGAGTTGGAATTTTTCTACAGTACTTTCGATAAAGCTATACAACTCTCAGATAAAATTATCATAGTCATGGGAGATTTTAACGCCAAAATAGGACAAACCAATCCTAATGAAGTCGCTACTGGCAACCACGGCTACGGAGATAGAAACTGTAGAGGAGATAGGCTCATCGATTTTGCGCACGAGAATAATCTGTCCATCATGAATACCTTCTTCAAAAAAAATAGTAAACAAAGATGGACTTGGAGATCTCCTAATGGCAAAATAAAAAACGAAATAGACTATATCTTGACAACTTTACATAAAAACATATGCAATATACAGTCTTTAAACATCACTTACCCCTCGGATCACAGACCTGTGAGAGCGACACTCAACATTCTTCCCATAACAAAAAGTCGGTGTATGTTCGGCCAAAGCTCCAGATCCCAATTAAAAAACGAAGAAGAAATACAAGCCTACAAACAAGCGCTGAATAGCTGCATAACAAACTTACTTAAGAACTGGAGAGACGAGGACACCGTTCAAAATCGCTACGATAATATTATAAACGAAATAGACACCAGCCTAAAAAAAGCTTACGAGGTTTCACCCAGTACAAATCCAGGGAAAAACCAGGCACTATCAGCACGCACAAAGGCGTTAATTTACAGAAGACAAGAATTACAAAAGACAAAACCAAAATCAAGAGCCATGAAAAATGAACAAAAAGCACTCTATAAACTCATTAGTAAATGTATCTACTTAGACTACAAGGCGTACCGCACAAGAACCTTCGAAAAACACCTTAATACTACTGTTACGAGCTTAGGGTTCGTGACAATAAAAATTGCCGATAAAATTACCTAAATTAACACTTTAATTTACTTTATACAAATTAAAGTAAAAAAAAACACTAATAATTAAACACACTAATTCACTTAATTTCGCTCCGAAGCTTCGCTTGTGTCGCCGAGTTGAACTCTGTCCCGATCGCGTCTTACGCCACCTATTTATTCAAATCAGCAAAACATCCGGAATGTTCAAGTAAACACGCGTAAGGTACCGAGAGCTCGAGTATAGATTTTCTAGAAACTTAGTTCCTCGGGTGGCGCTGTTGGCCGAGAGATCGGTGATGTCATTCTCTGCAAAGCCCCCCCCGCTCTCGCTCCTGACACTAGATGGCGCTGATTTGAGCGCGGCGTAACACTGCCCCCTCCTAAGACATGCTCGTCCCGAGCATCATCGGCCCCACAATAACGCGCCAAGCGATCCGCATGGACGATCTTAGGAGTCCCTCCTGCGCCTTGCCGTAACGGCTCCGCAATGTCAAGGGATGTCCTATCCCGTGGTGCACCAACATTGTACAATTTCGATGCTCCTCTACTCCGTGTCTGAGGTCCCCTCGCAGCCGCACAACTTGTACATGTACGACACCAATCCTCCACATCGTCACGATAATGGACCCAGTAGAACTGTTCTCGGACCTTCAGAGTTCGTTTAACTCCCAGATGGACTCTTGAACGACCATTATGGCACAGCTGTAAAACATTCGGCACTTTAGCTTTAGGGACAACCATTTGTAAACGACAGCTGTCTCCTCGACCATTGTCCCATTTACGGCACAGGACTCCATCCTGAAGCAGCAAGCTGTCCCATTGGGCCCAATAGCTTTTCGTGGTTGAACTCATCGCTGAGACGTCCCTCCACTTAGGCTTGGTAGCACGGGCCTTCATCCATCCCAGAATCGGCTTGATGTCCGGATCTTCCTGCTGTGCATGTCGTAGGCTGTCCCTCCACCCGTTGCTGAGGTAGTCTGTCCTGAGCATCCTCACGGATACCACTTCCTTACTCTCTTGCCTACCACAATGGTTGCAATCTTCAGGAAAAGGTCTTCTTGACAATGCATCTGCGTTGCCGTGAGATGTCCCGCTGCAGTGTCTGATAGAAAAGTCGTATTCCTGCTGCTGCTGGGCGGTGCTGTTAGCTGCACTCATAGGTCACTTTCTTACCGAGAGCTCGAGTATAGATTTTCTAGAAACTTAGTTCCTCGGGTGGCGCTGTTGGCCGAGAGATCGGTGATGTCATTCTCTGCAAAGCCCCCCCGCTCTCGCTCCTGACACTAGATGGCGCTGATTTGAGCGCGGCGTAACACTACAAACAGTGTCAAGAAGGCATACAAGGAACTGAGAACACATAAGCTATGGATCGAAGAGTTGAAAGACAAAAGAAAAAATACCCAAAATAGAACAGAAATACTGAAAATAGCAACAAAATTTTATAAGAAACTATACAGCACACCGAGTCAATATACATATGAATTACCAGATACAAATAGAGGAGAGACGAGAGCAAGCATAGAAGAATCTGAAGTGATTAAAGGGATTAAAACACTAAAAACGGAGAAAAGCCCAGGCCCCGATGGTATCGCCAATGAAATCATAACAACTGGATGTGAGTTCCTAGCAAAACCACTAACTCTACTGTTTAATCAGATATTGAGCAGCTCATATACACCTCGTCAATGGTCAGAGTCAAACATTATATTGCTTTACAAAAAAGGAGACCCTAATAACATAAATAATTACAGACCGATAAGCCTACTACCTTCACTATATAAACTGTTCTCCTCAATAATCGAGAAAAAAATAAAAGAAAGCACAGAAAAATACCAACCTATAGAACAGGCCGGCTTTAGAAGAAATTTTTCAACAGTGGATCACATACACTCGATAGAGATGCTTATAGAAAAATACCAAGAGTTCAGGAGACCACTCTATATTGCCTTTATCGACTACCAAAAAGCATTTGACTCTCTGTTCCACTCATCAATTTGGGATACGCTACTCTCACAAGGAGTATCACTAGACTACATAAAAGCCATAAAAAATATCTATGACAACAGTACTAGTAGAGTGAAGCTAGAGACTACAGGACCACCCATACAAATAAGTAGAGGTGTACGGCAGGGAGACCCACTCTCGCCAACTATCTTCATCATTGGCAAACTAAATTGGGAAAAAGTTGGCATAAATATAAAAGGACGTTACTTGAGTCATTTGAGATTTGCTGACGACATAGTCCTGCTCTCAGAAAATATAAACCAACTACAAGGAATGATAAACGCTCTATACGAAGAAAGTCGCAAAGTGGGCTTAGAAATCAACCTAACAAAAACTAATGTCATGACGAACCATATTGAAAGACCAATATACGTGGAAAACTCACCCCTAACATATGTAAACGCCTACATTTACCTGGGAAAACAAATTTCATTTAACCAAGAAAACAACGAACAAGAAGTAGAGAGAAGAGTCAACATTACATGGAAAAAGTTTTGGAGCTTCAAAGAAATACTCAAAAGTAAAATGAACATACGAATGAAAACGAAAGTCATGAACATCTGCCTACTGCCCTCATTAACATACGCCTGCCAAACTTGGAAATTTACCAGAAAAGTAAAAAATAAAATTATATCTAGCCAAAGGAGTATGGAGAGGAGCATTCTGAAAATAAGGAAAATCCAAAAGATCCGCCACACTCATATAAGACAGAAAACTCAAGCCATTGACGCTCTCAATTACTCACAAAAGCTTAAATGGCGATGGGCTGGACACGTAGCGAGGCTAAGCGACAATAGATGGACAAGAGAGACAACACAATGGACAGGCCCACTAGGACAGAGAAAGAAAGGAAGACCAAATACACGCTGGGCAGACGATATCATAAAAGTAGCAGGTACTCATTGGTTACGAGCGGCAGAGAATAGAGAGTACTGGGCTTCTCTGGAGGAGGCCTTTACCTCTCATGGAGAGGGTTCTTGTTAAAAAATCATTAAATTAAATATTGTTACTATGTTATGTCAATTACAATATTAACTTCAATTTAAATCAACAACTAACCAAATTTTACTTATATATTTTTAAATGAAACTACAAAAATAAAATAGATTTGAATATATGTAATAATATTATTATTACAATCTAATTATTTTTTAATCATAACCACATTAATTTTAATTTATTTCTTATCTATTTTGCATGCACACTGTTAATGAAACTGTACTATGGAATGCAAGAAATAAAAGGCTTTTTTATTTTTTATTTTTTTTTTATATAATATCTGAAATTAACTACGAGACATAAAAATTTTCAAGATTGTGACATAATATGCCAAATGTAACAAAACAATTCGCAACAAAGGATTTCTGAAATATTATATATTTGATTGACTGATGAAGAGCTGTCGTATCGCAAAGCCATATAAGAGTTCGTCGGGATATTTTTCATATTTGCGCATGGGGATTTTGTTGTTGTTCCCACTACAGTGCCTGTTCAGTATTTGAAAAGTTCTAGTCCGCGTATGATAACTTCTAGACACGGTTGCTAAGGCCGCCATCGTTTGTTCTAGCGACGCCATACGTCCGTGGATCTCTTACACTGCAGCTTCCAATTGCAGAACCGTCCTGTGACGCACCTACGTAACCACGCATGCGTCTTGTTACCAAAACAAGCAGCCGTCATATTTTGACTTTGACTTTTTTATATCTTCAGTGTAATTTTTAAGTTACTTTATTGATGTTTTTTTTAATTTGTTTTAAGTTATTCTTTTTTGTTATTGCTAGAGCTGGGTTTTTTTTTGAGCTTTAGTACAGGTTCAGCGCGTGCTAGGCTTTTGGCCGTGGGTACGCATGAGGCCGGCTACTGGCTTCACGCGTATCCTTCATCGAATACAGGAACATTTCTTGAGCCTGACACGCTCCGAATCGCAACCTGTCTACGGCTTAGGGTTCCGGTCTGCGCTCCTCATAAAGGTCCGTGTGACAGTGACGTCGACAAGCTAGGATATCACGGGCTATCATGCCAAAAAAGTGCAGGTCGCTTCTCGAGACATGCAGCACTTAACGATATCATACGCCGGTCTCTTGCCACCGTCAACGTGCCAAGTCTACTTGAGCCGTCTGGTATTGCAAGAGACGATGGCAAGAGACCGGACGGTATGAGTTTGATTCCATGGAGGATGGGCCGGGTGCTGGTATGGGATGCAACCTGTTCAGACACGCTGGCCCCTTCCCATCTACGTAGAACCAACAACAGAGCTGGTGCGGCTTGTGAAGCGGCAGAAAAGGCTAAAGTTTGCAAATACAGGGGTCTAGGCTCCGAATATATTTTTGTCCCTTTCGGTGTCGAGACCCTTGGTCTGTGGGGTCCTAGCGCTATAAGCCTTTTTAAGGAAATAGCAAAAAGGTTAATCGACGTCACAGGAGACCGAAGAGCTGGCAGTTACCTCGGACAAAGAATTAATCTAGCTATTCAACGGGGAAACGCTGCCAGTATCTTCGGAACCTTGCCTAAAGGACCTCTTTTTTAATAATTGAATTTAGTTATTATAATATATATTTTTAAGGTTTTTAGTATTAGAATTAGAATTTAGATTATTACTGTCAGAATATTATTACTATGGTTAATATCCAATAAAATATACATAAATTTATTGTGGAGTAATATCACAGTAGTACCTAATATCGATTAGAAGTATCCTATATCTTTAAACGAGCAATTCTTGTATATATATATATATATATATATATATATATATATATATATATATATATATATATATATATATATATATATATATATATATATATATAATCGGAATCTCGGAAACGGCTCCAACAATTTTCATAAAATTTTGTGTCCAAGGAGTTTCGGGGGCAATAAATTGATCTAGCTAGGATTTATTTTTAGAAAATGTCTTTTTGTCCGTGTTTTCAGGCAATGAAAAACTGCTACAATATAAGAAGGTAAATTTTGACACCGTGTTAATGATCGTAATAGCTCAAGTGGATATCGAGCGGTCGCAAAATCGTCATGCCTTGGTTCGCGTCCTGTCTTCGGTCCGACTTTTTTCCTTATTTTTTTTCAAGTTCCCTTCTTCTGTGAGAAAATCTATTATTTCGAGCCCTTTTTTTAGTATTTTTTAAAAATATGACAATTTTAATCAAACTAATTGCACTCATGATTTTTTATTCAAATAACCAGTTCAGTTTTTTCTATTATGTCAATAAGATGTTTCATCAGTATGTAATTTGTACCTAAATGTAATTTCAGAAAAAAAAACCGAGCAAAGCTGCGGTCATCCGGGTATTAATTTTTAAAATAAAGGTGATACGACAGAAACAATAAAAAATCGTTTTTTTACCGACTTCAAAAGAAGGAGGTATTCAATTCGACTGTATTTTTTATGTGTGTTAAAACAAAACTTTTTGATGATTCCTTTTTTATTTGAAAGCTGGTGCTTTTCGTGTGGTCTCATATAAATTTGATCAAGATCTGACCAATAGGAGACCATGGGCGACGATAGTCACTTAACATCAGGTGAGCGGCATGCTCCAAAAGTTTTTGAGTTTTCCTTAAATAACGCGTATTTAAATGACTTCGTGTACATTGATTCGTTCGTATTGAAGTCGGTTGTACATTTTTTTTTAATTTTAATACTTGTTGCACAACTATTGTCTCTCCCGCTAGGATTCAAATCTGGGATTAAATAACCGAATGCTCTCATTTAAGTATAATGTACACTGTACAGGTCTGAATGCTTATTCACGGGTTCAGGTAAACAAGATATATGTGAGCAGCTTGGTTTAGTGGCATTGATAACAAAGCAAATTAACATAAAACGGCTCCGTGGCGCAGTGGCTTAGCAATGAGCTCGGTGGGTTCGAATTCCGCACGGAACTGCCTTGTCTGAATGTATGACCTTGTGAAATTTATGTATGTAAACCACGATAGGAGGTAACGACTTTTTAAAAAATGTATATTTTTGCGTTGACCACTCAATGTATTATTGATAAATAGTTATAATCGCTATAATACAGATTAACATCACGCCACCGTGACATTGAAATGATACAAAGATAATCATAATGATATCGTTACTGAATTTTTATAATGAATCGTTTTACGTGGTAGATCCATGCTGCAGCTATATTGTGGTGGCAGTACGACTGGGTCGGCTCGGCCGAGGTAGGACCACGCTCTCACAGAATACCTACCAGCGTAAAATAGCAGCTTCATGCTGTTGTGTTTCGTATGGTGAGTGTAGAGAACCGAAGACCCTTTCTACTGGAAACGATGTATTCAATCTCAGTCTTCAATGGTGACAACGGTTCTGCATTTTGATTCTTAATTAAACATAAATTAGATGTCTATGGGCCACAGCGTCCACTTACCATCCGGTGGACTGTGTGCTCGTTTGTCACCCTTATTCTATAAAAACAATCGGTTGACCCCGCAGCCACCCCTGGAACTTCCCGCTAATTTCAAATGCAAAGCGCGAAAATTTCACCAAAATGTGACGTTGAATATAAAATATCGTAATAATTTAAAAAAATTCAATCAAAATTTTCCGTTAACGATATCTCACGAAGGAATCAACTAATTTTGACCGGACCGGCGGATATCGACGTGGTTTTTCAAGGTTAAAAGCTAATTAGTTTTTGGAATTGATCGGTAAAGCCGTGTAAAAGTTATTCCAAAAACTTTTTTTGTTCGTGTTTCGTTTTTCAATTTTTTTTATTTTTGAGATTTCTCAGAATTTACCGCTCCGAAATAGTTAAAATTCATAGGAAATCTAAGTTTGATGAAACACTCGAATTCCGCTTAGTTAATTTCAATCGGTAACTTATCGATTTTTGAAAATTTTCAATTCGTCGGGAAGTTAAAAACTAAAACATGAACAATATCAGTAATTTTTGTCGTATAAACACTAACTACTTCATCATTATCATTATCATTACAGACAACGAGACTTCCACAAATAGGAGAAAAATAGCGGCGCTAAACAAATGAACATGCTCGTTAACGTTTCGCCAGCACAATGAACATTTTTAACATTTAGTCGCTTTGAACGCTTTGTACGACGGTCGTCATAACATAATTAAAAAATAATGAAACTATTTTACTGGGCTCAGTAAACCCTTCACAAGTTATTCTTATTATAATGTATAATTGGCGTAGATATAGCTATATAGATGTTTAAAAAAACGAGTACGAAGGCCATTTTTTGTATATAAACTAGAAAGTTGGCACAAAAATGTATGTGATTTAATATAACGAAGCGACTGCAATCAAATATTGGCAGAACACGCTCAAGGTCCGCGAGAGCTAAAGGCTGAAAAACAGTGACCTTCACGCCTCGCCGCGCTTCCTCATCGCCGCTGAAGAACTCGGGCACTTTCCAATACGAGGGCCATTGGGCTAATAGTTTTCAGCGTCCAGCGATTACTTGCGCAATGATAAAGGTTTCATATTTTCATTTTTTTTCACAAAATACCAGCGCGAAATAGCACTTTGTAGTGAGTGTGTGTGTGCTGTTTCGTATGGTGAGAGTAGAGAACCGGAGACACTTTTTACTGAAAACGGGGCATTCCAACTTAGTCCCCGGGGGTGACAACGCATCTACATTTTGATTCTTAATCGAGGATAAATATGGATGTCTATGGGTCACAGCATCCACTTACCATCAGGTGGACGTTGAGCTCGTTTTCATTCTAAAACAACTTTAAGAAGGGACCACTATTATCATACACGATAAGCTGCATAAAGAATGCATTTGCTTGCGGTGGCTTACCGTTTCAGTCCACTGCTAACGGAGGCCTGAAGCATACGTGGATTGCATCATAGTTGCCATGCTTGGTAAGTGGCTTGACAACCGCAGTTTTTTATTTTTAGTAGTATTTAGGAAGTCGTTTTTTTATAGGATAGGGTGACAAACGAGCACACAGTCCACCTGATGGTAAGTGGTTGCTGTGCCCCATAGACATCTTACATCTTTCCTCGATTACGAATCAAAATGCATATGCGCTGTCACCCGTAAGGTCTAAGATGGAATGCCTCGTTACCAGTAAAAAGGGCCTCCGGTTCTCTACACTCACTATAGCAAACACAACAGCATTAAGCTACTATTTGACGCTGGTATTCCGTGACAGCGTGGTCCTTCCCCGGTCGAGCCGACCCATTCGTACTACAATCTACAACTATAACTATAACTGCAGCATGGCTCTACCACGCTCTACAACGCTGCTGCCCATCTCCTCATTTATTTCTCTTTGTCCCCTCTTATTCCCGAATAAGCCGGTTTCCGAAAAGGCTTCAGTACCATAGACCACATACATACCCTGCGGCAGATTGTACAGAAGACCGAAGACTACAATCTGCCACTTTGCCTGGCGTATGTGGACTATGAGAAAGCCTTTGATTCCGTCGAAATTTGGGCGGTGCTACAGTCCCTTCAGCGGTGCCAAGTTGACTGTCGGTATATCGAAGTGCTGAAGTGTTTGTACAGTAGGGCTACGATAGCTATCCGAGTACAGAATCAGAGCTCGAAACCTATCCAACTGCAGAGAGCTGTAAGACAGGGTGACGTTATATCCCCGAAACTCTTCAACGCTGCATTGGAAGACGTTTTTAAGCTACTGGACTGGAAAGGATACGGTATTAACATCAATGGCGAGTACATCACTCACCTTCGATTTGCCGACGATATAGTCCTTATGGCAGAATCGCTGGAAGATCTTAGCACTATGCTCAATGACCTCAATGGTGTCTCCCAACGGATAGGTCTTAAGATGAACATGGACAAAACAAAGATCATGTTTAATGTTCATGTCTCACCTATGCCGGTAGTTGTTGGGAGCACTATGCTCGAAGTTGTTGACGAGTACGTTTACCTGGGACAAATAGTCCGACTAGGTAAGTCCAATTTCGACCGAGAGGTCAAGCGACGGATTCAACTCGGCTGGGCAGCGTTCGGGAAATTACGACACATCTTCTCGTCAGGTATACCTCAATCTCTGAAAACTAAAGTGCAGTAAACAACCAGTGCGTGTTGCCAGTGATGACTTACGGATCAGAGACGTGGTCCTTCACTGCTGGCCGTATGAGGACGCTCAAGGTCGCTCAGCGAGCTATAGAGAGGGCTATGCTCGGAGTTTCTCTGCGTGATAGACTCAGAAATGAGGATATCCGCAGTAAAACCTGAGTGACCGACATAGCCCTACGGATTACTAAGCTGAAGTGGCAATGGGCCGGCCATATAGCTCGAAGAACCGATAACCGATGGGGAAGAAAGGTTCTCGAGTGGCAGCCTCGTACCGGTAGGCGTAGAGTAGGGCGACCCCCCACTAGATGGAGTGACGACCTGGTAAGACATGCAGGAAGTCGATGTTCAGCATGGGAGGCCTATGTTCAGCAGTGGACATGTGAAGGGCTGTAATGATGATGATGATGATGATGTCCCCTCTTACAAGCTTACGACACCCACGGGATGATATGGGGTGGTGGATACTCTTACACTGCCACTGCACGGCCTACGGTGGACGGTGACTTACATAAAAGATAATTTGCTCAAGGTTTTGAAATACAACTCGTAGAATCATTATTGTCTTACTCGTTGTTAATGTCAAAGAAGAAAATAAAATATAATGTTACATATTCTTGTGAGTAACAATGTCTTCAGGTTTCAATGATATTCTAATAAGGTAACAAGAAATCTTGTTAGACACGAGCTTAGCTTGCATTCTTATATAAAATATAAGGACACAAAAGTAAATAACGAATTTGAACCTACAATCACTAAATATACAGCACTTATACTAAAAATAATGTTAATAATTTAGAATATGAAATGTATTTTGTAAATTTTTTTCTACTGGCCGTATTTTAACCCAAGCAAAAGATTAGCGATCTCAGTACCAACGCCTTTCACATTTAGTACTGCTTCCTAAGATGGTAAGAACGGCATATTTGAGTATCCCTGACACGTCCAGTCAATCGGCACCTTCAGCTATCTTTAAACATGGTGGAATAGTAGTCAAGCGCTGGCTTCGAGTAGTAAAAATATAGAAGGTTTTAGATGTTTGGTCACGTCCGTGGACTACAATGAATGCCTCACAGCCTATAATATACTAGCTTTTTAGCTCTACCTTTCAAAGCGTAAAACAGCAGCACTGCTACTTAACGAGACCTAGGCAGACGGTTTTCTACGTAGAAACGGAGAGAGAGTTGAAAGACCTAGGAAATTATTCATTCAAATATTTTCTCTATTCGCGAAGAGCGAAATAACCACCGAAGGAAAATAATTTAATAAAAAAAGAAAAATTTAGACACTTCCCTATACATAAGTATTAAACATGCATTCAGACATAGATGTCTTTGTGCGATAAAATTAAATTCATACCTGATTAAAATTTCTTTTTCCATCCAAAGAGCATTGTACTCCAAGGAACTCATGATAATTTTTTTTTACAAAACAGTCAATACCTTACTGCCAATGTCAATATCAAATAACAGCCTGAGCGCGGACCGACGTCTGAAGGCCGAGCGTCCCGAGGGTACGTCAGCATTAAACTGGACCAGAACCTTGGAGACCCACGCTCAGTTAGTGCCAATGTTCTATGTATGACGAATGCTTTATTAGGCTAACTACTCAGCTCGTCACGTATTACAATTACTCAGTCTTTCTTCGAATTGATGAGACTTGTTCTCTCACATTGTGTTTACTTGGACGACAAAGTTATGTAAATAATTATCATTGTTCATCACACAAATCCTTACAATTAGTTTGTTGACTCGGTTTAACATATTAATGTTAGTTATTAGTAATATTTCAGTCAGTAAATCAAATCTAATTTCGCAAATATGGACTAAATTTGTTTGAATATGTACGTTTGATATTAAAATGATTGTTTTTATATTTTTATTGATTTATATAATCCTTACGTTGAAGCGCCACGCTGCAGCTATGGTATGATTGTAGCACGAATGAGTGAGCTCGACGACAACGGCCGAGCTCACCCACTCGTGCTCTCGCTACGAACACGCTCTCACAGAATACCAGCGTAAAATAGCAGCATCATACTGCTATTTTACTAAAAAATAAACTGTGTTTAGTATCGTGAGTGTAAAGAACTTAGTCCTCAGGGGTGACAGCTTTGATTCTTAATTGAAGAAAAATGTAGATGTCTATTGGCCACAGCATCCACTTACGATCAGGCGGACTGTGGGCTCGATTGTCACCCTTATTCAAAAATATATAAGAAATTTTATTGCATACACCGGCACTTTAAGCTCATTCTAAGTGGTTCCAGGAGTATTTAGTTAAAAGCGTTATTAGTATTTAAACAAAATAATATTTCGAAGACACAGTCCGCTAACACGCATTGAGCAGGGCGGCGGTCATTTTCTTACCACAAAAACCCTCTCAGAAATTAGAGGACGTCTGTACCCAGCAGAACTTAATTTTCAATCGTGTTTACGATTTTTATTGAGCTTAAAGTTTTCAAATACTTTGCAGTGGAGATGCGCAGATAAAAATGTTTGAACACATTTAAATAAGTCTGTCACACGAGATAGCTGGGCGGTTTTTCGTCATATTTGATAAAAGAGTCATAAACTCATAAACGTACGGAACAAGTTGCCTAAGAAAAGGATACGGTGGTACCATCAATGTCACTACGTAGACGATTTGCCGACGATGTAATGATCATTGCAGAATCCCTGGAGGAACTTAACACTATGCTCAAGACCACAATAGTGTTATCCAACAGGTTTTTAACTTACGCAGTATTTACTTCAGCTTGTTCGCAAAACTTTTTGGTCGAAAGTATACAACCTTGGTACTTCAGGGTATGGAACTTTTTATTCCTTCCTCTGTGGTGCCCATTGGAGGCAAATCTCAGCCATGGTTTGGTCGCTCCTGTAAAATAGCATCATGCTATAAGCAGGAGTGCTACCAAGCCTGGGTTGATGCATCAGCGTCCCGGGATGTAAACACCAGCGCTCTAAAAAAGAAGTATAATTCCGCCTCTAGGTCCTTCAAAAGAGTCATTGCCAGGGCAAAGTCAGAGCACATAGGCAGAATTGGCGAGAAACTAGTTCGCCTTCCTTCTGGAACCCGTGCATTCCGGTCTCTCGCCAAGACTATCCAGGGGAATTTCTGTCAGCCATCTCTTCCATCTCTGCACAGGGAGGACGACTCACTGGCCCATACTGCAAAGGAGAAAGCCGATCTTCTAGGCTCTTTCTTTGCGTCTAACTCGACTCTCGATGACGGGGGGAGTACGCCGCCGACCATCCCGCGGTGTGAGTGCGCCATGCCGGAAGTGCAGTTCACACAGCGCTCGGTTCGCAAAGCACTCCTCTCCCTGGACATCCACAAGTCGAGTGGGCCTGACGGAATCCCCCCAATTGTGCTGAGGACGTGTGCTCCAGAGTTGGCACCGGTTTTAACGCGTCTTTTCCGGTACTCCTACTCCCTAGGCGTAGTCCCAAAATCATGGAAGACGGCTTTCGTCCACCCGATCCCTAAAAAAGGCGACCGCTCAGACCCGTCCAACTACCGGCCAATCGCCATCACCTCCTTGTTCTCCAAAACAATGGAGTCCATTGTAAACTGCCAGCTCATGAGGTACCTTGAGGATCACCAGCTGATTAGTGACCGCCAATACGGTTTTCGCCGTGGTCGGTCAGCTGGTGATCTTCTGGTCTACCTCACTCACAGATGGGCGGAGGCAGTAGAGTTCAAGGGGGAGGCATTGGCCGTTAGTTTGGACATTGCGAAGGCCTTCGATCGGGTTTGGCACAAAGCGCTTCTTTCGAAGCTCCCTTCCTTTGGGCTTCCCGAGAAACTGTGCGATTGGATCACCAGCTTTCTTGCAGATCGGAGCATCAAGGTCGTTGTAGACGGTGCAAGCTCCGATTGCAAGCCTATTAATGCTGGTGTTCCACAGGGCTGCGTGCTATCGCCAACGCTGTTTCTTCTGCATATCAATGATATGTTGCATACCCGTAACATTCATTGCTATGTAGATGACAGCACTGGTGATGCTCTTTACACCGGCCGAGCCAATATTTCTCGGGAAAACGTCTCCGAGTGCCGGGACAAACTTGTGTCTGAAGTCGAGTCTTTGCTGAACAGAGTCTCGGATTGGGGACGACTAAATCTAGTCCAGTTTAACCCCCAGAAGACACAAGTTTGCGCGTTAACCGCTAAAAAGAACCCCTTTGTCGTATCCCCTCAGTTTCAAGGCACTCCCCTTGTTGCCTCAGCCAGTATCGGAATCCTCGGCGTCGACATATCGAGTGACGTGCAGTTTCGTGTTTCGTACACACATTCCACTTGATGGTAAGTGAATGCTATGGCCCATAGACCTATATATGGAAGGGAAGGCCAAATTGGCCTCTAAAAAGCTTGGCGTGCTCAGCAGAGCGGGACAGTATTTCATGCCGGCACACCGCCTGCAACTTTACAAGGCGCAGGTTCGGCCGCACATGGAATACTGTTCCCATCTCTGGGCTGGGGCTCCCCAGTACCAGCTCCTTCCACTTGACTGCATCCAGCGCAGAGCGGCTCGAATCGTCGACGACCGAGTGCTTTCCGATCGGCTCGATTCACTGGCGCTGCGAAGAGATGTTGCATCTCTTTGCGTATGTTATCGCATCTATCACGGGGAGTGCTCTGAGGAATTGTTCGGATTAATCCCAGCCGCCAAATTTCGTGAACGCACTACACGGCAAACGTCCCGATACCATCCACACCATCTGGATGCTTGGCGGTCCACCACTGTACGTTTCACAAGGAGTTTTCTTCCACGTACAACCTCTCTGTGGAATAGTTTACCACCGGCGATTTTTCCGGACCGATACGACCTGGGGACCTTCAAGAAAAGAGCTTACTCCTTTCTAAAGGGCCGGCAACGCACCCGCAATTCTCCTGGTGTTGCGGTTGATCATGGGCGGCGGTAGTCACTTAACATCAGGTGAGCCGCATGCTCGTTTGTCCCCTCTTCTATATAAAAAAAAAACAACCAGTGCGTGTAGTCTATAATAATTTAAGGAACTGACAATTGAAACGTGCTACTTCACTGCTGTGCGTAAGAAGAAACTCAAGTCACTTAGCGTGGCATAGAAAGGGCGATGCTCGGAAATTCTCTGTGAGATTAAATATTAGCAGAACAACAAGAGGAACTGAGACAGTTCTGGAGATCAGTGTGCTGAAGTGGCAATGTTGTACTGGAGAGCATAGTATTGGATGACCCTCACTAGATAGAAAGACGAGCTGAGGAAACACGCAGTTAGTCTACAGTTGCAGGCAGCTCAGGACTACCTATCTACAAGGCTTTGTTCAGACTTGCGATGTGCCTGGAATGATAGCGAGTAATAATGTTGATAAGTACTTTTACATCAATTGATGATTCAAAAACATTTCTTCGACTTTCTTTTTGATGTGGGAGCATACTGCATTAAATGCCGCTACATTTTACAACATCATGAAAAGCTTGGGCGTGAAAAGCGCGGACAGTAAAGGCTTTGCAACGAGACTTCCACAAATAGGAGAAAAATAGCGGCGCTAAACAAATGAATACGCCCAAGCTTAACGTTTCGCCAGCACAATGAACATTTTTAACATTTAATCGCTTTGAACGCTTTGTACGACGGTCGTCACAACATAATTAGAAAATAATTAAACTATTTTACAACATCATCTGGGCTCAGTTTTTTACTCTGTAAAGTTTTAATATATAATATAAGGATGACAAACGAGCACACAGTTAACCTGATAGAAAGTGGATGCTGTGTCATACACACAGCCTACATCTATCTTCATTTAAGAATGAAAATATAGATGCGTTGTTACACTTGAGGACTAAGATGGAACTCCTCATTTCCAATAATAAGAGTCTCTGGTTCTCTAGAGTTACCATACGAAACACAGCGGTATTAAGTTGCTATTTTATGCCGGTATTCTGTGAGAGCGTGGTCAATCCCCGGTCGAGCCCACCCATGCGTGCGACAATCATATATCCTGCACTACTATAACACGACTCTACATATATGTGTGGTGTAAATGAGAGAGCATTTATTAGTAGACGTAAGATCTGTTTTGCCTTTCCAATAGCCTTATTTAGTTGACGATTGTAAAATGATGTAAACTGAATGAACATAACTATATGACTCTACATTGGGTTCTACAAATACTACGATTTATGATTGAAAAATCAATCTAGACATCGATGTATCAAAGCCTCAAGACTAACTAAGACTAACTTTAGCTCCAACTACCAAGATAATTAGAAAACAATGAATAGTTTTGTATTTAAAGTATCGCTAGCTAATAAACGCAAGGTTGTAGTGATCCACCGGCGGATCACTCACTCAGGTCTACGGCCGCAATTAGCAAGTCCGTAATTGCTTATTTAGCCTCGAGCATTCATCATAAAAGTGATTTAAACTGTTATTAACCTAAAAATAGATATCTGTGCATACTGAATCGTAACAGAATTGTAAAAAAATCTATCAACAGTTTAGTATAGTTTGTTTGTGTAATTGCGCGGGATAATTTTTTATAATATAGTTCGAAGAAAGAACATCGATAGAGACTTATTTGCGACTATTCACATATAAACTATGATTTGTAATAAAACAGCGGTAAAGGAAATGCCAAGATATCGAGAATTGTGAAGAAGAACATCATTCCTGTTGGTAACAGTATTTTTGTATAGAAAAAGGGGCAAACGAACAGCTCATCCGTTGGTAAATAATCACCGTCGCTCATGAACTTCTGAGGTGACAAACGAGTTTACAGATCGTTTCGAACACTACACATTGAAATAATACTAGTTTTTACGGAATTTATCGCGTATATTTAACTTTTTAAATACCCGACGTTTCGAACGCTTTACAGCACTCATGGTCACGGGCGGGACTGAGATGTTCAACGTCCATATGTCATAGTTAACCGCGGTTACCATAGATTAAAATTTAACTAGTAAGTTTAATTTTTATCTATAAGTAACTAGCAAGTTTAATTTTATCTATAAGTAACTAGTACGTTTAATTTTTATCTATGGTAATTTCCAAGTTAAAATTTAATCTATGGTAACCGCGGTTAACTATGACATATGGACGGTGAACATCTCAGTCCCGCCCGTGACCATGAGTGCTGTAAAGCGTTCGAAACGTCGGGTATTTAAAAAGTTAAATATACGCGATAAATTCCGTAAAAAATAGTATTATTTCAATGTGTAGTGTTCGCGTAAATATAAGAAATCATTATTATTTCAACGAGTTTACAGATCAACTGTTGGTAAGTAGCTACTGCAGTCTGCGTACTGCGTACAGCCAAGACTTTCATCCCTGAGCAGTAAGATGGAATGCCTCACAGACTGTAATTGCACTGGCTCTCTTTAACATTCAGACTAGAATACAGGAATGCAAGCACTGCTGTTTGACGGTAGAAATAGCCGATAGCGTGGTACCTACACTGACGGACTCCCAGGCAAACCAGGAGTTCATCCCTAGCAGACATGACAATAAACAAATGTGAGTAATGTTACAAATTGTACTATAGTAAGCCCCCAAAATAACAACATAGTAAAACAGAATTATCTCAAAGGTACAAAATGCTCTCTAGTCTCTACACTTAAGTCTCTCTCGCCTGACTGAAGATCTACGAGTCGCTCGAGTGTTAAATTGCTTTACAATAAAAGCGGTGCAAAGTAATTCAGAGTCTAGACAGGGGGAAGGCATCACAGCTATGCATAAAATATACACTTAGAGGAAAATTTCTAACCTTTTTGTTTACGAATTTGGTCTCATTTACGAATCTGAATTATTTCTACGAATGGGGAGATATACTCGTAGATCAACCGGTCGAATATTTTATTGTATTTTATTCGGAAATTAAGGACGACAAACAAGCACACAGTCCACCTCAGTAAGTGAAGCAGTCCACAGACATTTACAACTATCCTCGATTAGGGATCAAAATGCAGATGCCTTGTCACGTCTGAGGACTAAGATGGAATGCCTCATTTCCAGTAAATATATCTCTATACTCCGGTCTACACTCACCATACAAAACACAGCGTTAAGCTACTATATTACGCTGGTATTTTGTAAAAACGTGATCCTTACTAGTCGAGCTAACCTATTCGTGCTACGTCTATATGTATATATATATATATATATATATATATATATATATATATATATATATATATATATATATATATATATATATATATATGTCTGCAGTATGGCTCTACCACGTAAAAAATATTATTGCAAGTAGTTTATTGCGTGCAGTAATATGAATTGATTCGCAAACGTAACTCTACACGAGACTGTAATAGGTTCATGTTTTGATATTGTGGTTAAAACAATATGTCGTGGGAAATACATCAGCGACCGTGTTAGTTATAATCCGACGACCCACGTAATGACATCATTCTAAGGCTAGTTTTTCTGAAAATCAGCGTCAACATTTAAATTTTTTAGACGTCTCACTTCACGTGGTTTACGTAATAGTGCACGAGGTAGAGCTTGAGGTAGAGCATGAGATAGAGCACGAAGTAGAGATCGAAGTAGAGCACGAGGTAAAGCACGAGGTAGAGTACAAGGTAATGAGAACTCACCGGATTCGCTTGGTGGCACGATGAGCGGTTTCCACGGTGACGAGAAAGACGGCGTGGCTGCGAGACGAGTGCTCGTTCATGTCGGTGCGACCGGCGGCTCGGTGCCGGTTGCCCGCACGCATCGCTCGCACCATGTCCGCCGCAGACCGGCACACCACTGACGTCATCTCAGGGATGTAGAACCCGTTCAGCTCCTGTCACCCGCACACATATCGCTTTGAATACCACTGAAGTAAGATGTACAACGTACCAGAACAATCACAAATATGTGCGACAGTGTGGGCGCATGGAAGGAGGCACATTAGTACATTTTTATGGCACACACTACATAAGTTTGAGACCATGGGTTCTAACGCGTGTTGCAAACAACTAAGTCTGTTCTTTAATGTATACATAGCAGCTGTTTTGGACTCGCCGCCCACTTAGCGGGCGTCCACCGCAGTAGCATCTTCCGATGAATACAATCGAATCAAAATAATAGAAAACTGCGGTTGCCAACCCGTCTGCCAAGCATGCCAATTACGGTAAATCCCCCTGTATGTGCCAGTCTATATGGAGACCTATGTTCAGGCTGCTATGGTAATAGTAAAGTTTAGATACTACAGATATAAACAAAGCAATAATTAATTAGAAATCACTTCTTCCAATAAATAGCTTACTAGAAAATATACACTTCAATTGGTTTAGACGTGGGTAATAAGGCACGTGCCTTTGTTACTCAAAAGTGTAAACGACCGTGGGTTTGGAATGAGGTTTGATTTGCCTCTGATGCAAGCTGTAGAGCTAGGAGATAACCAAAATATTTTTATACGTGGGGTGCAGACGTGATAGCCTTTTAAATAGAGTTATAGTGATAAACGAACTTACTACCTACTAGAGATGGGAGTGGGATGAGTACTAGTTTTGGATTCGGTACTCGGCGGGTTCGGCTTTTTTTTAGGGTTCGGCCGAGCACCTAGCATCAACGACCGAGTACACAGTACTCGGCCATAATTATATTCCAGAGAAAAATAAAGACAAAAGCCAGTTTTTACTATTATTATTATGTTAGACACATTAAAACATCAGGAACATGAGAAACAGCAGAAATATTGAGAACGTACATGTGTAAGAATCTATAAAAGAATTATTATTACTAATATTTAAAACTTCAGAGGGAAAGGTTGTAATGCAAAAACACTAGTTTTTCGGTTTTACTTGTAGGCGGGTAAGAAGTCTTAATACTTAGTGAAACGGTTTCGATAAAAGTAAATAAAGATTCTTTTTACTTCTTCCACATTCTTTTAAATATTTATTGCGAGAGTACATAGATCACCTGATGGTAAGTGGCAGCTGTGGCCCATAGATATCTACATTTATCGTCGATAAAGGATCAAAATGCAAATGCGTTGTCACTCGTGAGTACTAAGATGGAATGTCTCGTTTCCAGTAAAAAAGAGTCTACGGATCCCTATACTCACCATACGAAACACAGCAGAATTAATCTGCTATTTTACGCTGGTATTCTGTGAGAGCGTGGTTCTTCCCCGGTCGAGGTCGATTCGTGCTACAGCCGTAATATAGCTGCAGCGTGTCTCTATCACGTATAAAAATATATTCTTAGACAGAAAAGAGTCGCAGCACCGATCCTTTATAATCACCTACTTACACAAATCTTTAGAGGATAAAGCAATTATTGGCTTAACTGTTCCATACTCGTGAGGAGTGTTAATTGCAAAGTGAAAGTAATTTTATATTTATGTTTGTTTCTAGGCACTCTTATAAAATCCACTGAACAAGAAATTTAATTAGGTTCTTATGAACGCCTCCACGCAAGTGTTGCGCCGACACGGACACATAAATAGATATTTCGAATAAAACTAATTAAAATAACACAATGTTGAAATTCTGAATTACAGTAGTGTTAAATATTAATTGCAATTAAAATACAAACAGTAGTATGAGTCAGCAGCCGTAGCGTAACTGATCATTACGACGTTACTCGTAATTGTAAGGCCTTACCACTATAGTTGCCAGCTCCCGATTTGTTTTAGAGGATTTGATAAGATGTTTGAGAAGATTTAAGTAAAGGACATAGGATGAAAATAAAAGATATATTGTTTTCAATTAAATGCTGTTATGTTAACAGTTAAAGTTAAAAGTACAGCCTATATTTGTCCCACTTCTGGGCACAGGCCTCCTCTTATTTATGAGAGGGCAAGGAAATGTCCGCGTTGCCCCAATATGTGTTAACGAACTTCACATATCTTCAAAATATTTTTTTCTTATTTCTCAGACGTGCAGGTTTCCTCACGATGTTTTCCTTCACCGCCGAGCACGTGGTAAATCGGCACTTAAAATTGCTATTAACAATTTCATTCGTCAGGCGTACAGCTTGTTTATTACTTTCTGCGTAATCTCACTAATTTTGTAAATCTCCTATCCTACACCCTTCAGTAAGCAGATTTTTGGTGTTTCTTTATTCTAACTTTTTACTTTTTATTGTCGTTAACAGTTTAATAAATTTTATTATATTAGCTACATTGTCCGAGAAATAAAAAAAATATTTCGACGACAGCAAAAGACATGTATAATCCGTCAACACGCCTTGGGGCATCGCGGTGGACACTTTTGCCCTAAAAATATTTCAGTAAGAGGACTGTGCCCAGCAGTGGGACGTATATAGGCTGTGACTTTTGTTTACTTTACTTTTTTAATTCGGTTTTTACGAATGTTTACCATGTAGAGGCAGTGTAAGAATATCCACTACCCAACATCATCTCGCGCGTGCCGAAGACGCGACACAGGGGAACCAATCAGGAGATAGGCAGCAGCGACTCCCTCTTAACACTAAAAAAATTAAAACTGCATTTGCCAATCCTTCTACCAAACCACTTTGGCTAATATCCCCCTATGAGACAATCTATGGGGGGAGCTACTCGTATGTTCAGCAGCAGGAGTTGCGTTCTGTTACGGTAATTTATATATGTATAGACAAAAGGAAGATGTAACCCTTAGAGTGATACTCTAAAGTGTGATCAAAATATTGCTTCCGATCCAACCGATCAATATCGCCACTCTGTTACACGAAGCCATCTTATTTCCATGCCAACCTTGCTATTGGTTACAATCACTAATAGTGTTTGCTTAGTGTGTATAGACAAATGCGCGTATAATATGACAAAGTCTTACTTTTTAGATGGTTATCTTTAAAAAAATGTTTTATAGATAAATACGAGCAAGATAAATACAGATTATAAAACTATATCACATACACATACTATATACCTTTCGTATCAATTTTACACTATAACGATTTACGCGATTATAAATACTCGATAAGTTGATAATTGTGCTTCAAGACAAATAATCACTTAAGAGCAAAATATCGCATTTAAATTCAATTTAGAGTAAGGTAATTTACTAACGCATTCAAAACAATCGAGGTTCAAATTTATATCCATAAATAAGGCAATCTGGAGCTTCAAGTATAAGCACTTGAGATTATGAGTGGTTTGGATATTAAAACAACAGGATTTATAAATAGAACATAAAAAATAAATATACATCAACATAAAAAATACAATATATACACCTAAAACAGTAGTTAGTGCAATATGTACTTGAAAATAGATACACCTACATGTGGTAGAGCCATGTTGCAGCGATATTACGTTTGAAGCACGTATGCGTCGGCTCGACCAAGAAGCACCAGGCTCTCACAGAATATCAGCGTAAAATAGCAGCTCAGTGATGCTGTGTTTCGTATGTGAGAGAACAGGACACCCTTTTTACTGGAAACGGGGCATTCCATCTTATATAATGTTACTTCTTCTGTCCGTGGGCATGTGACTGGAGTGCTCATAAACGGTTGGACCGATTATGATGAAACTTTGCGTGTGCCATTAAGTTGATTCAAGAATGGTTGAATTGTCGCTTTTGTCGAGATCCAGAAATCACCCGCGCGAAGTCGGGGCGGGTCGCCGTTTTTGTATAATTTTTTACTTATTATATTAGTTTCCCTTTAAAATTTTATAACAATTCAGGTGGACTATGTGCTCGTACGTCACCCGCATTTTAGACATTACAGACCATAGAGTTGCACTCTCATAACATGACTATCCTGAAAATCGCCCCCGCCATTAAATTAAATTTTATAAACGATTAATCATAGCAAAAAAAGTCATCCCCATTAATAGAATCAGGCGTTACTTCGAAGAGCACTTCCCAGCCTATACGAGGTAGAGCCACGCTGCGGCTATGTATATGGTTGTAGCACGAATGGGTCGGCTCGACCGGGGAAGGACCACGCTCTCACAGTATACCAACGTAAAATAGCAACTAATTACTACTTGTGTTTCGTATGGTGAGTGTAGAGATCCGGAGACCCTTTTTAAACGCAAACGAGGCATTCCATTTTAGTCCTCAGGGCTGACAACGCATCTGGGTTTTAATTCTTAATCGAGGATAAATGTAGATGTCTATGGGCCACAGCGTCCACTTACCATCAGGCGGACTGTGTGCTCGTATGTCATTCCTATTCTATAAAAAAAATTCCCGCACTGTACCCGGCGATGCTAACGCCAGTACAATAGCTCCAAGCACCATCACTTACGCTCGCCGCTCAACTAGCGATCAGCCAGCGTAGTACATCACCTGATCCATAGTCATACCTAGTTTACAATTGAAACACGTGTCGTATTATCGAGAGTAGTGTGTCGTTCCTAGTGTGGTGGTGCTGGGAATGGTGCTACCTACTGAGATTGGGAGTTACGGGAATAGCGCACGTAATTGAGGGAGGGTGGGAGGTGCTTTTTAATCTGGGCAGGACACATCATTTTATTTCATTAGGAGGAAATAAGGAAATTAAGTTCTAACAACTTCACAACTAATATTATCAAGTATGATTCGTAAGGCTATTTGATTAAATAGGTAATAAACGACCTAATTTCTATAGAAAAAATTGCTGTGACTATCATTTGCTTGGGTCCCATAAATAATTAAAAACACAAAGCTTTAAGATATACCCATTGTACGCTCGTTTCCGATCGGACCAGACTGAATATTAATTGAAGGTAGTCTGGGTTTATGACATCAGGACGTTTCTCTTTTAGTGTTTTTAGCGTTATTTAGATTCAAGATCAAAAATTTATTTTTATCAACTTTTAGCATTTATTAATTATTAGGTACACCCTAATCTATATTATTAAGTATATAGATTAGGGTGACGAGCAAGCACACAGTCCACCTGATGTTAAAGGGTTGCTGTGGCCCATAGACAAAATGTATCCTCGATTACGAATTAAAATGCAGATGCGTTTGTCACTCGTGAGGACTAAGATGGAATGCCTCGTTTCCAGTAAAAAGTCTCTCCGGTTCTCTACACTCACCATACGAAACACAGCAGCATTGAGCTACTATTTTACGCTTATATTCTGTGAGAGCGTGGTCCTTCCCCGGTCGATTCGACTCATTCGTGCTACAACTATACTACTAATATAACTGCAACATGTCTCTACCAATTTCACTATTTTTGTATAATGTAACCAAAACCCCTCCTGGTATTGTTCTCTATATGTTTGTAAGGTTTCATTACAATCGAATCGGCCATTCCGATGACCAGCCCGGACCCCGGACAGACAAACTGCTGATCTTATTTAACAAAATGAATATTCAGGTCTTAATAGCATGAAAATATTTCTCTGAGCTTATTAGAATCCATTCATTTTTCAATTTTACAGACAAACACTTCAATTTTATTTTATTTATATGTCTTTCAAAAATCATTATAGAATTATTAAGAATCGGAAGTAAATATCTATCACCCTCCAAGCTGCTTCAATAATGGGTATATAGTGTGCAGTTGGCATGACGACAGCAACAAAACACGCTCTGCATATACAGACTGCCTAGCGGTTGCACGAGGGAAATCGACGGAGTATTGCAGCCTTGATCTAGACCCGGTGTGGTAAGCGCCAACTCAGAAGATACACATCCGAAAATATCGTTGCGTAAGGCAGGACGTAATGTTCGTACGTTTATGTTTGGCGAGCGCATCGCACATGGATGGCAGTGATGGTACAAGTTTATTTACATAGACGTAATTTATGGAAATTTATGCGCATAATATGATCTCAATGTGGAAGTGTATATGCTATTATACAATGACTAAATCCATGATTAACAAAACAGCCTGTTATGTTTTAACCTGGTACCGGAATGAAAAAAATACTATATAAGTATACTATAAAAAATTACGTTTTCCAAAATTATATCACTTACATCCCAGTTTAATTTTTGGTATTATCTTGTCTTATACTACAGTGCTTTATTTTAAGATTATCTTAATTTTTACTAATTCTATATAATTTTTATTATTCATTGAATTTGTTAAATAGTTCATTTTATATCACCATTACTATCAGTAGAGCTTTTACTTTATTTTAATGGCATGTGTTTGTTTCTAACTGTTATGTAAATTAAGAAATAAATAATTACAAATTGAAATTAAGCACGGACGTTTGGTAAATACCACCGAAATAATCTGAATTCTCAACATACACATGAAAAAATTATAAATAGAAGAGAAGATAATAACTACATAATTTTACCTTTCCATAAGTTTGTACAATAATGACATATCAAAACAGTATATGGATGTAAAAGAGGCGAGACAGGAACGTGCCAAATGAAAATTCGTAGTCCCTGCCAACCCCTCTGGATGACAGGCGTGAGTGTTTATATTTTATGTTATGTAAAACAGAAAGTACTTTACATTAAAATCACTGAAATTAAGTACCTGCATAGTACATAAAAATATGGCGTAACATCCTGATGTATGATTGTGCTCCGTTTGCACAGATGTACATTTGCACAAGGTTACATGCATTACCGCCTAAATTGTACATTGGGTTTAATTTGCCGAAACAAATGAAATTGCACTTTATGATACTATTCTAAAGGTTGTCAATAGCGCGACCGAACATGTCCTTTACAGCATCCACTAATGGGAAATAAGTCAAATAAGCATAATGTAGAAGGGTAAGCATACTTCCACATGAAATATTCAGTCTAGAGTGAATTGACCGGAACAGGTTTAGCTTAGATAAAAAACTACTACTATACTACTATATTATGGTTGTATTACGAATGAGTCGGCTAGACTACATCAGCGTAAATTAGCAGCATAATGCTGCTGTGTTTCGCGTGTTGAGACCCTTCTTACTAGCTACAAGGCAATCCATTTGCATCTTAATCCTCATGGGTGATAACGCATTTGCATTTTGATTATTAATTGAAGATAGATGTAGATGACTACGTCCATGTCCATGGGCCACGGCATCCAATCTCTATAAAAAGAAGTGGGTAGGTTTCCTATACCTGGGAGTCCGTCTGAAAAGGTATCAACCTCTTGCCTATTTCTTTCGCCAAGCCGCAGAGCATCCACTGCTGTTTTTCAGTGTGAAAGGTATTGAGAGGAAGTACAATTACAGGCTGTGAGGCATTCCACCTTAGTCCCCAGAGGCGACAACGCATCTGTAGGCTTCCTTTTTTTATTTTTGTTGCAGGTGTCGACGCGCTGCAGCAGCCACGTAGCTTGGGGAGGACTCTAAACTCGTATGTCATTTTAATTTATTTAAAAAAAACCTCAATAACCTAATTAACGTAAGTAAATAATAAATATTATTTAAAATTGTCAATTAAATTTCAATATATGCTTATAATCCCAAACGAAGTATAGTTACCATGTCTTAAACAAAGACGGCTTCGGAAACCTCGTAGTGTGAAGGACAGTCTGCCATTGCTTATTCAAGTACATTAAGTTTATTTCCTCCATGTGCAAAACAAAAGGTACGGCATTTGCATTCGATTTATTTTATGAATAAAATTTTATTCGCAATACCTACTCCTCCATTACGTAATCAATATTTTGAAACCACTTCAAATGGATATCTATAGATTGTTATTATTCTTCTATATATTATTTATTCTGTGGCTTAATATGCAGCTGAAATGATACCCCAGTATTTATTACAGATTTTTTTTATAGGATAGGGTGACAAACGAGCACACAGTCCACCTGATGGTAAGTGGTTGCTGTGGCCCATAGACATCTACATCTATCCTCGAGATGGCGGTGGTGTAAATAAAAAATCTTTGAAACAAGGTTCGTAATCTTCGCTAATTCGCGCCCGCTGTTGCGCCGCGTTGTGTTTTTATCGCATTTTTAATTTTAATTATTTTAAGTAGTTAATAATGGTAAGTGTAGTATTTAATCATCTGCCACCTGATATAAAAACCATGGACTTGCCAAAATTTAAAATACAACTCAAGAAATGGTTACTAAATAATGTTTTTTATAATTTAAATGAATATTTTAATTATAAAAAAATTTATATGAAGTTTTGTTTCTCAATTATGGCATACCCGATATGGGTGAACCGTGTAACATTTAATTGCAATGTCACCCGCAAATTGTACATACACAGTTTACTGACAATAAATATTCTGATTCTGAGTGTTTTAGTTACACTGTCACAGACACTCAGTTTCAAACACAACGTTACGATATTTAGAAATTAACGCCGGCTAGTGACTGTAAGCATGCGCCTCTCGGTAAGTACATAAAATTCTTCCAATGTACGATACATATATTTTTCCGTATCAAGTATTTAACAACCACGAGAGGATATCTCATGCCCGGCTTGACTAAAGTGCACGGACACTATCCCGGAAGCCCCGTTACACTGCTACAGCCTATTAAAGTCCACTGCTGAACAGGGGCCTCTCCCATACATTACCTCATAGGGGAAATATTTTTTTTATAGGATAGGGTGACAAACGAGCGCACAGGCCACCTGATGGTAAGTGGTTGCTGTGGCCCATAGACATCTACATCTATCCTCGATTACGAATAAAAATGCAGATGCGTTGTCACCCGTGAGGACTTATTTGGAATGACTCGTTTCCAGTAAAAAAGAGTCTCCGGTTCTCTACACTCACTATACGAAACACAGCAGCATTGAGCTACTATTTGACGCTGGTATTCTGTGAGAGTGAGCCGTGGTAGCTCAGATGGTTAACGCTCGCTGTAAGTATAACAGAACGCGAGTAACCCGGGTTCGATCCCCGCCGGTACCAATGAAGTTGTTAATTGCAATTTTAAGTGCTGGTTTACCACGTGCTCGGCGGTGAAGGGAAACATCGTGAGGAAGCCTGCATGTCTGAGGAATAAGAAAAAAAAATTATTTCGAAGACATGTGAAGCTCGCTAACACGCATTAGGGCAGCGCGGCGAACACTTCCTTGCTCTAAAACCCTCTCAGAAATGAGGGAAGGCCTGTGCCCAGCAGTGGGACGTATGTAGACTGTAATTTTACTTATTTACTTATTCTGTTAATAAAGTTTTAATCGTTATTATGAAGCCGCTGCTGCCCATCTGCTGATTTGTTTCCCTCTGCGGCCTCTCACGACACCCGCGGGGCGATGTGGGGGCGGCGCATGTTCTTGCACCGCCACCATACAGTCAACCCCGGAAGCACAAACAAAATAAATAGTACATAGCACAGAGCTACACAGCGAATGTCGTTTCCTATTAATAACAATATGCGTGGCAACCCTACTCATGTATAATTCAATAAAGAAAAACTGAGTAGTGCAATTAATTTAGCACAATTACAGTTCGCGCCACACGCGTCGCTCGCTCTTAAACATGTGTTCATGCAGACGCGGCCAGCAGTCCGTATGGGATGATCACTATTATTTCTCTAGACCAAATGTAGACGCACTGAACATTAGTTTTATTACTATTTCTTAAAAAAATGATAAGCATTATATTGTGTCACAGAATATATATAGCCATTGCTATGGTGCGAATCACATGAACAGTAACCGTATTCTATAAAGTTCTCCACAGCGAATTTCGAACACATATAAAATAACAAAAAGCGAAAGCTCTAATACAGAACGGAGCTCAAATAAAATTAATTTTTAGTAGCTGTAACCCCTTTGATCTAATTTTCATTTTTTTTAAATAGTGGTTATTGATAAAGATAAAAGACCTAAAGGTAATTGGCCCTGCAGCCAGCGGGCAGTTATAATTAAGTTCAAACAAAGGTTACTAAGCCGTTGTTTCTATTCGGTAACACGCCGCGCCATTTAGCCCGTATTTTTTATAGAATAAGGGTGATAAAACGAACACACCGTCCACCTAATGGTGAGTTGATGTTGCCGCTCTCTTTCAGAAACAGAATAATATTTATAAATATATCGTACAAACATACAATATATAGAAATAAACAATATATAAATATAGTAAAATTTTGTATTAAATAACGAGCAATTATATGTAATCTACAGTAGCCGGAAGGTCGTGGGTTCGAATCTAATGCAAGAATTTAGGGAATATGTTATTAATGTTATAAAATTCAAATATTGTTATTTTTAAATAGAATAAGGGTGACAAATGAAAACACAGTCTACCTGATGGTAAGTGAATGCTGTGGCTCATAGACATCTTGATTTTACATGTTTAATTATAATCGAAACGCAGATGCGTTGTCATCCCTGATACGGGCTCCAGACTCCTGTGTGATTCACGGCGTGAATTCACGCCGTAATTTTGCCGCGAAGCACTAGGGTTAAGTGCTCGTAGCGAAAAACACATCCCTCCACACTCGCAATAGCTCACAGTTTAGTTCGCGCGCTCGTCGAGAATGGACGCTGAAATATACACTGCTATCGCCGTGACGCTATACGCTTTGGCTCACGACAATTACGTGTATATATAAAAAATAAAAAAAATCATATTTGTAGTTTTTTACAATTATCGCTTTCTTCTAGAAAAGCATCGATCACGTCAAAGGCAATTCAAATGGGCTTGTAAATTTTGTCGCTGCTTGCTACAGACTTCCTTGCAGAATCCTTCGCCTTTTTCTTATAATTTCTATAACTGGACATTAGACTTTCTTTTCTTTTCAATCAGTCACTTCAACGCTTTTTGTGGTAGAGCCATGCTGCAGTTATATTATTAGTATAGTTGTAGCACGAATGGGTTGGCTCGACCGGGGAAGGACCACGCTCTCACAGAATACCTGCTGTGTTTCGTATGGTGAGTGTAGAGAACCGGAGACCCTTTTTACTGGAAACGAGGCATTCCATTCTAGTCCTCAGGGGTGACAACGCATCTGCATTTTGATTCGTAATCGCGGATAGATGTAGATGTCTATAGAATAAAGCATCCACATACCATCAGGTGGACTTTGTGCTCGTTTGTCACCCTATCCTATAAAATAAACATAAACATACATACATAAACACTCACGCCTGTCACCCAGAGGGGTAGGCAGAGACTACAGACTTCCATTTGGCACGATCCTGACACACCTCTCTCGCCTCCTTCACATCCATACACCTACGCATGCATGCTATATAATAAAATAAAATAAAATACATTATTTCCTTTATTCTATAAAATAAAATAAATAAAATAATATAAAATAATATTCATTATTTCCTTTATTCGTATCCAAGCGTCATGTACTTTCATTTTATTTTTATGATCTTTATGTTTAGCATCCCATAAAATGGGTTCGAAATGATAATACTCGATCAACAAGAGTTCCTGCTCGTTCGTCCAACTGACGTTCATTTTGACGCACCGTCCTCCTTAAAAAAATACAAATAAGCGCGAGTGTGGATGCGCTTGCGTTCACGGGAGGTTCACGCGTCGTAAACCCTTTGAAGCGGGCACAAAATACCGACACTGAACGGGGAACATGGCGTGAAAAGGCGCGAAGCCCGTGAACGGGCGCGAAAGCCATCCACATTCGCGGTTCACGCCTTTCACGGGTGTTCACGGCGTGAATGTGGAAGGCGCTTGAGGACTAAGATGGAATGCCTCGTTTCCAGTAAAAAGGCTCCCAGGTTTTCTACACTTACCATACGAAACACAGCAGCATTAAACTGCTATTTTACGCTCGTATTACGAGAGAGTGGTCGTACCACGCTCGAGCCGACTCATTCATGTTATGTAACTGCAATATGGCTCTACTACGTATGTGTGTTTAATATATCTTAGTATTTACATGTTTTACTGTGGGACACATTTGTCTTCCGCTCGAAACAACCTCGCCGACTTGCTAATACGTGCTCTTTTAGAGAGTTTACATCGCAGCGCTAAATTTAACTTTAAACAGTTTATTTTTGGTTTCCCACAACAAGCTAAATATAGGAATCGTGTTATTTTCGGATGGTGATCTTTGTTATGAATAATATTTGCAGAGGAAACCAGGTTAAAAATTGTATAACTAAAGGACAAGGGCTTTTAATATCCATTTCGAAATATATTTAATCAATGCTTTTGATAAGTCAGTCTCATGAGGGACCTAATTTATAATTTAAACAAAAATATTAAAGATTTTTTTTAATATTTTTGATAAATTTTTGCCCCGGTACATACATTTTTCTATATTATAACATAATATTTTCCAGTAGAGCACAAAAAAGTTAAAGGTACTTGTAGATTTCTGTGATTCGTTTCGACCGTAACTAAGTTTATTTTCCAGAATATTTTACGTTTTATCGGGAAAAAATCCTGTTCTAGAAAGCCAGACAAGGTGCAGTGCTCTATATAGACCTTACTATGTAATATGTATGTAGTATATTTTCTATTATATTTCGCAGCAAATTGGGAGAAGTTATAATTTTACCGACATTTTACACCTTTTAATAGAATAGAATATTTGAATTTTATTACATTAATAACATATTCTTTAAATTCTTACGTTAGATTCGAACCCACGATTTTCCTGCTACTGTCGATTACATACACTTGTTAGTTAATATAGAATTTAAATACATTAAAATTTTATTTATTTCTATATATTCTATATTTGTAGGATATATTTGTAATTATTTTGTTTCTGAAATCACTTTTAGCGATAAGACCGCCCATTTTGACACTCAAAATCTTTTTTTCCTTTTTTTTGTTAATGTATTGTTTTGGTGTATAGTAAAGAGTTATTTATTTATCTATGTATCTAGAACACTTTATTACCTGAGATTTTCAGACACTTAAAGGAATTTTTTCACGTAATTTCGTGTATGGGCATGGGCATGGCATATGTAGTAAGTGCAAGATGTGAGCACTCGGTGGTAAGTGGCTACAGGAGTCTATAGACGTACAGACGTCTTCAGTGATCTTCATGCAAAGAAAACTATAGACGCGTTGTCACCCCTGAAGACTTAAGACGGAATGCCTCACAGCGGGTTGTCTTTTACTGGCTCTCTATATACTTCAGAGCGGAACACATCAATATAGGAACTCCTGCATGACGGCGCCGGACTCCATAGCAGGAAAGGAATACTACCTATTAATATTAATAAACCTATTAATATTACGTCTTCTTAATAACAATGTAATTTTAAGGCAGGTTTAGGAATATTTATTTGTTACCGCAAATTTCTTTATAAATCTAACAGGAAAAGGAAATTGCATGCATTGTATGTTAATGATATAATGTTTTGTAACAGTTTCGGCCCTAAACAAGGATTTTAGCAATGCAGCGTGATTACATGTTATTTGTTTGAAATTATGTTATTTTACAATCTATTTTTGACGTGGTTTCTTCGTATGTCTTTTAGATTAAAATATGCAATCTATATTTTGTTAATTTTTTTTAATTTTATAAATATAAACCTTCTCTATTGAACATGTGTACCAATTATCTCTCTCCTATTGTACATATGTACCAATTTTCGTGGTGTAAGATCAAATAAATTTTGAGTTAAACGGTTTACAAACATCTTCTTTTGTATATACAAAAGAAGATAGAAAAATTAAAGGGACTTAACTAACATAAGTTATTTTTTCACATACATATCTCCCCTTATTTTAAGAGAATAATGAGCAGTTAATCCGCCGGGTTGCTCCGGTGCGTATTGATGGACCTCACATGTCCCCTATATATGACATCGCTCGGACTAACAGCTTTCCTAGCACACTATAGTTACAAAATCACAGCTTTGCCAGGTTTGTTTAAACTTATCCAATAGGAAAAAAAGGGAACAGATTGGACGGAGACGGAGCCTTTGTTATTGTAGCGCAGGGATGCAATAGAAAGAATAAAAAACATTACGACATTATTATTTTTGTTTATGTTTTGTTTATGTTTTTTTTATAGAATAGGGTGACAAACGAGCACACAGTCCACCTGATGGTAAGTGGTTGCTGCGGCCCATAGACATCTACATCTATCTTCCATTACAAATCAAAATGCAGATGCGTTGTCACCCGTGAAGACTGAGATGGAATGCCTCCTTTTTAGTAAAAAGGGTCTCCGGTTCTCTACACTCACCATACGAAATACAGCAGCATTAAGCTACTATTTCACGCTGGTATTCTGTGAGAGCGTGGTCCTTCCCCGGTCGAGCCGATCCATTCGTGCTACAACTATACTATTAATATAACTGCAGCATGGCTGTACCACGTAAAAAATGTTAGTTTTATAAATCTATTGCTAGAAGTAGGTCTCTCCCATTGCACATATGAAACGCAATTCTTACTTATCGACGCAAGAATTTAAAATTTACTATATTATAATTTACTATATTATAATTTACTATATTATAATTTACTATATTATAATTTACTATATTATAATTTACTATATTATAATTTACTATATTATAATTTACTATATTATAATTTACTATATTATAATTTACTATATTATAATTTACTATATTATAATTTAATATATTATAATTTACTATATTATAATTTACTATATTATAATTTACTATATTATAATTTACTATATTATAATTTACTATATTATACTTACTTACTTATCGTCACGCACAATCCCTAACGGGGTAGCCAGAGAGAACAGATCGCCAAGTGTCACGATCCTTACATACCTCTTTCGCTTCTTTCAGGTTCATTAACTTCTTCATACATGCACGTCTAGGTATCCGAGTACTCTTGACCCTCCCCTCTTCGAGCAATTTGCTCACATGGTCTTCGAAAGTTAGTCTCGGTCTACCTCGACACCTTTTAATATTTACTTTCGCTCTATATATTTTCTTCACCATTCGGTCTTCACTCATTCGTTCAACGTGTCCAAACCATTGGAGTACGCCCCTATCAATTTTTGTGATAAGGTCATCTTTCAATCCTGCCATATTGCGAATCTCTTCGTTTCGCTTTCGGTCGGCTATGGTAACGCCACACATTTTACGAAGAGATCGCATCTCCACTGCATTCAACTTGCTTTTATGCTTCTTCTGGCATACCCAGGTTTCGCTGCCATATAACAAAGTCGGTACCAACACTGCGTTATGTATTGCAAGGCGTGCACTCTTCACCACGCCTTGCCTTTTTATTAATGCATTCAGGGCACCATTGACTTTGTTTCCGGCAGCGACACGCCTATCCACATCTAAATCACATCTTCCATCCCGGCTGAAAGCACTCCCCAAGTATACAATTTCATTTACCTGTTCTAGACATTCCTGATTTACCCATATTTCACATTTCGTTCTCTCTTCGTCCTTTTCAAATACCAGAACCTTAGTTTTATTAGCATTCAAACGGAGACCTTTAATTTCACATTCCTCTTTCATACACGTGACTAATGCCTGCAGTTCTGCTTCTGATGGTGCAATAAGCACTGCATCATCAGCATACAGCAGACAATTAACTTTTATGTCACCCAATTTCACACCCAAACAGCTATCTTTCAGCTTCTGTAAACAGCTGTCGAGATACAGTATGAACAGCCAGGAAGACATGACACAACCCTGTTTTACGCCCGCTTGGACGCTAAACATGGGTGACAGGTCATGCCCTACCCGCACACAGGCTTTACAGTCATAGTAGAGTGACTGCACAGCCCTTAACAATCGACCATCCACACCATATCCCGGCAACATTTCCCACATTTTCTTCCTTATAACCTTATCAAATGCTTTCTCCAGATCCACAAAAGCACAGAAAATCCTCTGGTTAACACTCAGAAGCTTCTCCGTGATCATGCGGAGAGAAAACATTTGATCCGTGCATCCTCTTCCAGGTCTAAATCCGCATTGTGCCTCCCATAAGAATCTTTCCGATTTCTCTTGCATCCTGCGTGTCAAAACCTTCGAATAAACTTTACTTGCTAAACTGGTCAAGCTGATCGCCCGATAGCTCCCGCAGTCAAAATGTGAACCTTTACCTTTATATAAAGGCACAATGACCGCGGATCGCCAATCATCCGGGACATCTCCCGTCCGCCAGCACAAATTGCACAGCAGATGAAAACTGTCCCAGACGCGAGGCCCACCGTACTTGACCATTTCAGCAGTAACTCTGTCTAGTCCCGCAGCCTTACCACATTTCAAACTTCGAATCGCACGTTCAATCTCTTTCATGCTGATGACCTCAGTGTCATCGAGGTCCGTGTCTGGCGTGCCAGTCACGGCGTCACCCCCGGATCCTTCACTAAGATCATGACACGCATACAATTCTCTATAAAATTCACTCCATCGCTGCATGACGTCCGATTTTTCTGAGAGGACGTCATTGGTTCTCGAAAGCACTTTGTTCATTCTTAAAGCTGTCGCACCACTCCGGGACCTTCCAACCTCTTTCCAGAAGAGTTTGGAGTTTTCCCTAAAGTTGTGCGACAACCTCTCGTCCGCTTCTATTCTACACCTTTCACGTACTTCCTCAATCAATGTTTTCGCATGAACTTTCTGCAGCTTATATCTTTCTTTCATCTTCTCTCTCATATGCTCATCGTTACTAGAGGCTAAGTAGTCTAACCATGCTTTTTTCTTCTTTTTTACAGCTTCTTTCACTTCGTCATTCCACCATGCATCTCTTCTTTTACTACTACCTCTTTTTGTCGTACCACATACTTCTTCCGCTGCACTTACCATTCCATCCCTAAGGTTCTGTCATATTCTCTCCACACATTCTTTCCTGCCATCGATGGTGTCAAGCTTTTCGGCTACCCTCGTGTGATATTTGTCCCTAGTATCCGCTTCCTGAAGCTTCCAGCTTCGGATGCGACAGACCGACTGTGGTTCTGTTACTGCCGTCCGGTGGCGCCAACCCGCGAACAAACCCCTAAATCTAGTAATTACTAGATAATGATCCGTTCCCAGGTCAGCACCCCTGAACACTCGTGTATCCATCACCTGTTTTCGCAGTCGGTCATCCACCAGGAACAAATCAATCATACTTCTCTCATTCTTTCTTTCTCTAGTGTACATATGGATCTTCCTGTGATTAAACATAGTGTTTGTCACAAGAAGACCCTTTTCCTTGCATACAGCCAGTATAAGCTTGCCAGCATCATTAACCCTTTTATCTCCAAACTTTCCAAGCACCGACTCGTATCCTGGTCGAGCGATGCCTACCCATCCATTCAAATCACCACATACAACAGTTCTTTCGTTTCCCTTAACCAAATCTAGAACTTCTCTTACATTCTCCCAAAACTCCTCCAGCTCAGCCCTGGACGACGAAGCTACCGGCGCATAAACAGCCAAAAGGAATAACTTCGTCAGTCCCATTTTGAAGCGAACCCAGAGAAGTCTTGAGTTCACAACCTTGTATTCAGTCATAAGATCGACCAACCGGGACGACAACAGCACTCCCACTCCTTGGCAGGCGTTCTCGCTTTCCGGGACTCCGGACCATATAGCTAACGTCCCGCAAGGGAGCTCTTCAATACCACTGCCTTTCCGTTTGGTCTCCGACATACACACGACATCTAATTCTCTTTCTTTCATTATTTCGATCAACTCATTCGTCTTATCTCTCATGCCTCCTCTAACATTCCACGTGCCAACTCTGCACTCCGTCCTCCACCTTCCGCCGTGTCGGGCTGTGCGTGACGGGTGGCGGTCCCCATCGCCGCTTTGCGCGCTGCATTCCACACCAACGGGGACGAGCTGGTGTGCGTCGCCTTGGGGGGACGCCCTAACCCTCGTTCGCATGGGTGCGCAGCTGTGTAGAATTGCAGCCCTGAAAAGGGCTGGCAGGGGTCGCGACGAGCACGCTTCTACAATGACCCCCAAATTTACTATATTATAATTTACTATATTATAATTTACTATATTATAATTTACTATATTATAATTTACTATATTATAATTTACTATATTATAATTTACTATATTATAATTACCAGCGTGTGTGTTATGTCGGTATTAGAGGCAAAGCAAGAGGCCGCCAATATTGAATCTCGCTCCATCGTAAACCTTCTTCGGGCCGGCACTGTCTTTAAATGTAATAACACTAAGTTATTTTGTTATTTCCAAATACAATGTGGATACCTTCAAGGCGAGAGGGAATATTATTTTGTTAAGGCTACAGTCTTTTAAAGTTGACTCACATCGAATCATTAGCGCCACTTTGATTTCTTTTTTTACAGCAAATTATTGTTTCAGAGTAAAATATTTTGATAACACATAAATACCCAGATTATAAGTAATGGCTAAATTTTTTTTTGGTTCATCTATGTGGTCTATGTTAGATAAATCAAACGGTAAATAGAGCTCTCTCGCACCCAACGCAATTTCGAGCTTTGTTCGTGTACCATTATAAGGCAATCGATAATAAAAAGGCGAAATCTATTCAGCGCGTTAATAGCTAAACATCTTCATCTCCAAAATGCGCTGTTTCTTTTTTTCTAAATATCTTTCATTGTCTTAAATAAGAGGTCTCAATTTCGTTAAATTTCGCTGTTTTCGCCTCATAAAAAACTATTTGTTTCATAACAATAGCTGAAAATATTTATGCTATAATTATTTTTTTCTCAAGGGCAGGTGTTTAATTAGACAAATATTAAAAAATAATAATTTAATCCACTTTATTTCAAAATTAATAATTATTTCGATCGACCTATAAAATATTGACTTTATAAACAATAATTGCGGGCAATATTCCTTAGTAGCCGCTGAGCGGCTGTAGCGTTCAGACGTCTTGTCTGTGCCAAATTTTTGCACTTCCTCTCGCTCTAACATTCCTCTTTCTCTCTCTTTCCCTAATCTTGGTTGCGCATTGTTACGAATTGAAAGTTTCTCTACTTTATTATTTTTTGCATATAATTCTTTAAGGGTTTATAAATCATTTTGTATTTGTTTTATAACTTTTAATTTCGATATGGACCATAAACGTAAAAAATATGCTTGTACCAGAAAACGAAAATTGAAATCAAACGTTGAAGCAATGAACAGAAATAGAATTCAAAGGTAAGTTTTTTTGTGTTTCATAGTAAAATAGTTAACAACGTGCATATGTGTGAGCACTTGGTTAAATATTAGGTATATAATTAGGTAGGTACTTTTAAGAATAGTTTATAAATGAGTTGCATATTTGTACCCAGATTTTATTATAGTAAAATAGGTAAAACCTACATATTATGTAAGTTCTTCAAGGAAATATAGAAGTATTATACATTTTTGGATTGCACATGATGTTTTGTTTACAAGCGACAGTAGCCTAATGGCAGGGAGCGGACCGCGAACTCAAAAAGGTCGTGGGTTCGAATCCACCATTCGACTACTGGCGTGAACCACTCGTAACACAAGCAATTTAAGCTTACCACGAGTGGTTAATGTCCTTTTTTTTAAAAAAAAAGTACATTATGTTTTTATAGAAATACTTTTTTAATTTAATTTTTAAGTGTCATAAGGAAAATTTCGTCTTTTTGATTTTCAACTAGAGATTTCCTTGTTACCGGTAGCTGCTGATATCGAGTTAATGACATTTTTAGATACGAAAACTATTCAGTAATACACGTAGACTACAAGTAAACTATTAAGTAATATCCTCAGCATCCCGTAATTTATTGTACGCCCACTATGGCCAATTTTGGATATAATGTGGCGTCAAACTGCTTACGACGTCCAATATACGGACGTCAAATAGGAGACTTAGCGCAATGTTCGCAAATTGTCATGCTGATCACAGAAACGTCAAAATCTAAAAAAAATTGGACGTCATTTTTCTTTCTCTTTAGCTTCCTGAGCTAATTGATTCTCGCATGGAACGCTCAATGCCAATCAAAGACCCTCCATACATCATTCAAGCCATTGCGAATAAATTAAAAAAAAGCGCTAAGTCGTCCGTCGATGCTGCTGTACAAGAATAGTAATTCATGCATATAGGTAAATGCTATACAAAGTTACATTATACTTTAATGAGAAACTATAAATATGTGTGATAGTGGACTGTTTGTACTTATATAGAAATTATTTTGAGTTTTTTTTTAATCTATTTTAGTATTTAGAACTACTTGACGTACTTGACGGATTTTCGATAGTGTCATCGACTTATTACGAAACCCTCAGTGCACGACTCATTCTAGCACTTGCCAGATTCATTTGAATAATCAATAATACGAGTACATGTTATACAGGTTCTAGATGATTATCTTTTAGAAACCTTTTCAACAAAACAACAAAAATTATACAAACTTAAAATATATTTTTTTTGTGTAACGAATTTTGTAATAAAAGCATGGAACAAAAATAGATACGAGGTAGAAAATCTGTATGTGAAAATTTGTTAGCTAATTATCAATAATCCTGTATATTAGATAAATTGATACTGGAAAATCTTAGTAGAGCAACTTTCCACGCTACGGCCAGAAAGATAACTGCGGTGGCGGTACATGAAGTGGCGGGGCAGGGAGGGTGTAGATGTGTCACCAGAACGCAATTTTTCTGTTTTGCTCTGAAAGACTGGGCTCTTAAGTCAATTCAATTTTTCATCCTGCGCTACAACATCAACTAGCATCAGATAGGACGGTAGTTACGCTGCTGCCCGTGTTCTGTTTCACTTCTCTGTCACTGGAACTGGATAATATAGTAAAGAGTTGCTGAAACGAGCATTTATATTCTTATTTTTTAAATAACCATCATAATACCAAAATGAACAATATTTATAAAATCACATGTTTATTCTATTAAATAATTAAATCTAAAGAATAAGTGTTTCTTTATTCACTTATAAAGGGATTATCGGACTATATTTGGAAATGTCGTTATACCCAGTACAAAAGCGTTATCACTCGTTATCAGTTTCCTATCGATACATTATAGGCAAGGTGATAGATAAGAAGGCCTTGACAGTAATGAATGTAACATTTCATTCCAGTCAATAACTGATATTTAAATAATATGATGTTCCTTGTTACAGATATAATGTCCCCCAGACCGAATTTCAGTCACGGCGGTCAGCCTAAACAGGACTATAGTGCCCGAGTATATGCGCAAGCACAGGTGCACTCTCTATTCCCACACAGTCATAGTCCACTGGGACGGTAAAACGACATGACCGGAGAGAGATCAAGCGGAAGAACAACGCCTTTACGTACTTTCCGAGGTATGGAGGTGAAACACGGCCAACTGTCTGACTCCAGGCAGCTACTGAGAATTTCTTGACAGAAAAAGTCAATACTACCTGATTTTTTTCTCCCGACCTGGAATTTGAACGGGAGCCCTCATGATCAGCTGGGATTGGCCGACGAGGCAGTCATTGCAGATATATTTATATAAGGATCATAAACACTATTACACAATAAAATAAAAAGTATATACTTCTTGAACTTCCACTAGTTTAGTTTTAGTCACTAGTAATCGCATGTGTTTATGACTACATAAAATATTGAACGATGTATTCAAAGTGGCAGTAACAATACGCATATTGCTAATGCAGGTGTCTAAATGTGCCATAAACAAACAGGAAAAGGTGTAGAGAATTTGAACGTTCAGAGAAAAATGAAACAAATATTAGTTCAGGCCTTAGTGTTTTACATTTTTCCCTATGGATTGGAGTGCTGGACCTAGAGAAGAGAGATAGAGGCATTAGAAATGTGCTTCACCTAAAACACCAAGATTCGCGACTTTTTTTCAACTATTTCGGCTATTTCTCCACACGTCCACACGGATCAGCATTTTTTTATAACAATGAAGCATATATTGACGAAGTGAGAACATTTACTCGTCAGTTTATAATCGTTCAACATGTATGACAATTATAATAATTCACCTTCAATAAAAGTATTCACCTACGCCGCGACGGACGCGAACTCATCACCATAACATAACAATATTCAACATAATCTAACGCATTTTATCTTATATTTTTCACTTGTTTAACAAACTGTTTTAACATAAACTTTAAACTATTATTGAATATTCGTCCAATACTCGAACAACAACAGTATTGGCAATGCAAAAAGTGTGCGATGACCATAAAATTATCACAGTCAATTCATGTGCAAATATTACAATTGTAATGTTAGCACCTCACGTCAAAACATTACGGTGTTGCCGACACTATGTGGGTTGTTCTTATGTCATAACACGCAAAACTTTACAAACAAACACACAAGCACGTTACGTCAATGTTGACAAGTGACGCTGTCTTTAGACATTGCCATGTTTTCCCGTATCACACCTAGCTTAATGTTTAATATGTGGATTATGAAAAGTAAATATTAGATAACAAAACAACCCGTGAAATGAACAGGTTTTTAAGGATATAAAAATTGAATAATTATGATATGACCATATACCTATACATACTTTTATTTATTTATTTAATCTTCCTTATAATACACTTTAATAAGTGTTACAATGGGCGGACTTAATACCTTATGGTATTTCCTACCATTTAACACTTTTTTTTTAAAACATTACCTCCACATTAGGATTTTTCAGTTTAAATACATAAATTTCACAAGTACAAACATCCAGACCCGGAACAATTATTTGTAGGCCATACAAATACTTGTTCCGTGCGGGATTCGAACCTGCGGGCCTTAGCACTGCAACTCATTGCCAAGGCACTGCGCAACGGAGCTGGGAGAAATAGATAAATGAAAGTTACATATAGTGATAATTAACGTGGTAGTCTTGTAGTTATATTATGGATGTAGCATGAATGGGTGGTTCGACCGGGATACAACGCTCTTACAGAATGACCGTGTAAAATAGTAGCTCAATGCTGCTGTTTTACACGGTGAGTGTAAAACAGCAGCATTGAGACATTTCAGTCCTCAGCGATGAAACGCATCTCTGTATTTTGATTCTTAATCGAGGTTAAATGTTGTAGATGTCTATGGGCAACAGTATTCACTGACCTGTGTGCTGACTTGACATCCTTATTCTATAAAAAGAACCATCACATCTGCAACCAATTAATAAAGAAGACTACAGACGCGTTGTTACCTCTGAGCACAAAGATGGAATGCTACACATGTACCTAATTATTAAACTGGCTTTCTTCACCTTTCATACCAGAATAAAGAAGTGTTGAATACATGTAGGTATATTAACTTACAGTTGGATATATGCATTTCAGTTTGGTCCTATTTTAAGCTCTTAAGAACCTCATATCAACAACCTACACAAGTAGATACTCCTCAAAAGAAAAAAAAAACAGTAGGAAATTATAAAAACTTTTTTTAAATAATGCTAATATGATTTGGTAATTAATTTTGCTAAATAATGAAATTAGTCCTAAAATTATAATGCATTAAGGCAACTGATAATGTAAGACATACATAAGTAAAGTATGTTACAGTTTAAGTACACTCTAATCAGCCGATCATTATTTTTCTGCTTATATTTGTTACACCACGAGTGAGTCATATTCTGATATAAATGGCTGCTGTTAAACTACACAGTAGTGATTTCATTGTAGTTTTATTATACTCGTACAATTTACAATGTCTTGAGACGGCGTCATAGCTACTTGAATTTAAAAGCGTGATCTTTTCAAGGTTACCGCAAAAGCCCATAAGCCGTCCTCCATTGCATACACATTCCGCACAGTTCTTCAACGTTCAGATGTTTTGATATAATCACCATAATCATACGCGGTAGAGCCATGCTGCAGTTATATTAGTACTCAGTAGTACAGTTGCAGCACGAAAGCGTCGGCTCGGCTGGGGCAGGACCACGCTCTCACAGAATACCAGCGTAAAATAGTAGTAGTAGCTTAACGCTGCTGTGTTTCGTATGGTGAGTGTAGAGAACCGGAGACCCTTTTTACTGGAAACGAGGTATTAGATTTTAGTCCTCATGGGTGACAACGCATCTGCATTTTGATTCGTAATCGAGGATAGATGTAGATGTATGGGCTACAGCAACCACTTACCATCAGGTGGACCGTGTGTTCGTTTGTTACTGTATCTTAGAAAAAAAATCGAATTATAGAGTAGACGGCAGAATTGCTAGCAGCGTAATACATGCTACGTCACGTTTAGAATTTAAGCCAAACTCTAAATATTTTTACTTAAAATTGACCTTTATAATGCCAAGTTCAACTTACAGATTCTTAATCGAAGATAGGTGTAGAAGACCATGAGCCACAGCATTACCATTAGGACGGTCTGTTCGTTTCCATACTTATTCCATAAAAAAGCTACGCCGTCGGTTCAACAAGTCCCAAGGGTAAGCGGCAAGATACACACGATAAGTTTACTACTTTTCTTCTCAATAGTTAGAATTTTGTTTATAACACATTAAAAAATGTAGAAATAAACATTTATCTTTTGTGGTCTATCAAATCTTTCGTTAAATTAGTTTAAATGAATGCGTAGTACATATTAAATATTCGCAATAAATATAAGAAATCATCAGATTAAAATGTCTTACCTGACCCCTAATCGTGAGCTTTTTACAGTCCTTGGAGAGGAGATCTCTGACGTCCTCTAAGTACAGCTCGACGTAGGAACAGGAGACGAGGTGGGTGACGTCGGGAGAGGCGGTGTTTTCGATGTGTGCCCATAGGTGGCGAAACGCGCGTGGGATGATGCCCTCGTCGTCCGGGGTGCCTTCCATCGTGTGGGTCTTGCCCGTGCCCGTCTGCCCGTACGCGAACACGCATCCATTAAAGCCATCCAGCACCGACGCGACCAGTGGACGCACCTAAGACACAAACATTCAAGTTTTATTTACTTGAAAAACTGTATTAAATTTGAAGGATTGTGCTAATTTTAGTTTCTTCAACATTAACATCTCGGTGTAGTCTTGGTGTCAGAATATCTACTGCCCCCCCCCCCCATGTCGTCCCGTGAGTGTCGTAAGACGCGGCAGGGGGAAATTGAATCAGGAGATGGGCAGCACATCTTCCTGATAACAACTCAAAACGACCACAGTTCTTTATTATTTTCCGACACTCACGGGCCGATATGGGCCAGTGGATATTACAGGGCCACTACACGGTCTAGCCTCACAGCATGTAACTTGACTTTACTACCCTCAGTCAAACCTTTATAGGTTTTGTAGCTGTTTTTGTAAATATACTTGTTCTTTTTTGTATTAAACAATAAATAGATAGTGGTGACGACAGTGACGGAAGACGTATCTCGGTGTCAGTAGGACAGCGCTTAAATTGAGAAAGAGAACTTCACTGATAAGTTTTACTCAAAATGATTACATAAACAAAGCCAAACACTGACGAATTAAGACTCTTTTAAGACAGACTCCCATTCCAAGCACGTGCTTAATTTGATTGGTTTGATTTTAATCTTGACCCCAACTCGAGCGTGAAGGTTATCTTGTAAAAAGCTTATTATAATTCTAGTACAAAACACGAAGGTGAAGTACATGGTTTTTTTTAAATGTTTCTGAATAAAATTCGCAACTGTGAGAAAAGATTTTCCTGCCTTTATTGTTGACCGATAACGATTAAGATAAGATCAGCGATTTTTTTTATAAATCGGTGGTGACGAAAGAACTTAGAGTCCAACTAATGGCAACTGGCTACTGCGGTACAAGGACTCTTGTAGTGAAGTTCAAACAAAGAAGTCTACAGTTGCAGTGTGACGTCTAAAGACGGAGATGGAATGGCTTACAGCCTGCTAGTATACTGGCTCCCAACAGCCTGACACCGGGACACAGAAGTGTAAGCACTGCTATTGGCGGTAGAACCATACCTACCCGGACAGATTCCTAGACAGAAAAGAAGTCATCATCACTTAGGAAAAACATATAAGGTATGTTGATCCGATTCGAATGCCTTCTACAATTTGGGGTTATCATTACTATATACAAATATAATAAAATATTGCAGTCTACCATCGGTTTTTTTTTTCATTCAAAACAGTCACTACGTCGGTGCGTTTTTATAAAAGTTTATGTACATACTGTACATGTTTAGTTATTCTACATTTATTTTGCACGTAAGTGATATGTTATTATAAGAATAGTATATTTAGCAGCATATTTTGGATGATTTTTTTTACCGTCTGGAAAGAACTAGGGTGTAACACGTAAACGAATAAAAGCCTATGGCACTAATATTTAATAATATTTAATAATAAATCTAAATATTTTACATTTTTTTGCTTTTACATTAACATATTATGAAATTAAATTATCAATAAATACCACTAATTTGAAATAAACTTTCGGTACTTAAAATTAAAAACAAAAATTTTGAACCAAATAAATAAATCAATTAAAAACTTAAAGCAAAAATTGTAAAATATCAGGGCTTCTATTCCGTTCACCTATTATCCTGGTACACCCTATTTTTTGCAGACGGTAAAAAATCACCCAGTATACCTACTTATAAAAATTTGGTGTGTTTGCCTTTAACATCGAAATAACTGCCTCATACTGAGTCAAAGGGGTTATTTGCGTTGCGTGCCATTAAGGGGAAATATAACCTCAAATGGCTTAGCAAGATCCTCCGTTATGCCGAAAATATTGCAGCATTAATTTTGAAATAAATTAAATTATTTTGAAATCAAATTAATTAATAGGTTAAGTTGACGATTAATGTTAAGGACTATGTTAGACGAAAACGCGATTCCGTAAAATTTTCTCGATAGAAAAAAAATCCAAAGTTACCTCCAAAATAAACAATAAACCGCTGTTATTCATAAAATACTTTAAAAAAGATCATGAAACTTTGCATACTAACTGAACTAACTATAAAGCAGTGATTATGTTATTTACTTTTTTTAAAATACCATTATTTTCACTGTAAAAAGAAATTACCTAAAGTATCGGCCTCTTGAAGCTTGATTCCTGGTTCCTGCCGCCCGGTCAGTTTCGCTTCGGCCTTCGAAGGGGGATTGTGTGGCTTACGATCAGAATACACATTACGCAACAGGACGAGGTAAAATTAAAACGGGAAATAATCGTAATAAAAATAAGAAGCGACTGGGTTGGCGTTACGAAACAGGCATAAATATGATAAACCTAATGAAATAAGTATCTATCTAACTATCTATTTACAGTATTAGTGATTACAAACATGTCGGTACATAGCATACGATAGACGCGCGGGGAAGTGGGGGCGAAATTAGAATTTGAGCTGACTTACTATATCCCCTTAAGGCTTGAATAATAATTTAGAAAATAATCTGACTGTCTGTCCGAGCTAATCTTCGGGGTGACTGACCAGATTGTAACGAAACTCCATGAACCGATAGGAAAAATCCTATGAGTGATCTGGGCTATATTTTAGCCCAAACATTTTTTTAAAAAGACGGAAAATTAATCAAGTAAATTGTCTTTGATTATATTAAAATCAAATATCGCCACATGAATAGACCCCTACTTAAGCAAAACCAGGTCAAATCGCTAGTTATATCATAAAATATAATTACGAGTAGATTTATGAATAAAGAATTCTGAATTAGACTTGCAACGAATAATAGTATAATATCTAGCCACACAATAGCGGATATTCTGCGGGTTTCCTAGCCGCATAGCCGAATATATAAAAGTATTCGGTCGGGAAGGGAATAGTGTTTATTGAGAGCGACTCTTCTCTGAATCTGTGATTGTTTATAAGAAGAAAAAGAGTGTACTACTGTCTGAAAAAGCAGAATAACTAGTCTTTCTACACCATTATCTTCCACTTTAACTAATATAATTCAAGTGCATAAACATTATTTATCTGATAGTTTTATTTTTTGTTCTTATCATTCAGAAGTTGATTATGTAGGTACCTATGACTACTTTAATGATTATAAGAAAAACACATTATTATAAAACAAATCAATGTTTTCATTTTATCAATCATCTAACTGCGACGAATACATCTTAAGTATTCGCTATTCGGGCGAAAATTACCTAGATATTCGGTATTCGACCGAATATCTAGGTAAAAGTAGCCTAATAGGCCGAATACAAAATAATGGCCGAATATTCGTTGCAAGTATATTCTAAATTTTTTCCTTTCCAACCAGCTACTTAAGTTTCAAAATTTAAACATAGTATTATGCGACCGTTATCACTTAGACAAAATACGTAATAATGTCCTCCTTCCACCCGATCCGTGCGGGATCGAACTCGTGGCCCAAAACACAGCAGTCAAATACCGCTACTTCATTACCTCAAAAAAAAAAGAGATCGAAAATTGCAAATGATATCGAACTCGTCGTTCACTTTTCAAATAGTAATATTACCTGCATAATTACAAAACACACGAAAATTATATGAAATGCGTAATGCCATCGCTGTTCCACTGAAACGTGAAAACAGATGGTAGAGTGCCCGCCGGTAAGTTGTAAAGCACGCGCACCTTGACTCAAACTTAAAAAAACAAAAGCATCGTTTAGGGTTACCAATTGCAGAAGATATAATTACCGAAAAGACCGATTAAAAATAGAAATGGTTTGGAATTATATCAGTTTGATTATAAATATAAAAACTGAACCACAACACGTATTTGTTTTAACTTTTCGCTATTCATTTGAACACAAATGGCGGTACCAAAAATAATCGAAGTTCAAATGTACTTTTAACTTTGAGGTTACGACATACCTCGTCACACGTATAATCTTAAAAAATTAAAAACAACATTGTAAAACAAGAAGTACCCTTAACCGACGAGCATGTATGCGTAGGTAGGATGTGGAGGAGGCGAGAGAGGTTTGTCAGGATCGCGCCAAATGGAAGTCTGTAGTCTCCGCCTACCCCTCCGGGTGACAGGCGTGAGTGTTTTATTATATAAAACAAGTGCATGCTGCCAGTGATGGACATATGGTTCTGAAACGTGGCCCTTCACTGCTGTCGGTATTAGAAAACTCAAGGTTGCTCAGCGAGCTATGGAGATGATAATGAAATTCTCAGCGTGATAAAATAAAAAGATCGCAATAAAGAGATCCTCAGTTGAACTAGGTAAACCGCCATAGCCCAACGGATCAGTAAGGTTAAGTGGTAATAGGCCGCCTGTTTGAATGTTGGAAGATGGACAAGAAAGGTAAGCGAAGTGTATGGGACCCCTACAAGATGAAGTGATGACCTGACCTGAGACACAGGATGTCGATGGATGCAGGCAGCTTAGGAATTTTGTTCAGCAGTGAACTTATGATGGCCTATAATGATGATGATGATATATTTAATTTTCTGCTCTTTATTTTGTTTATTTATTAACAATTATTTATCGTCTTCAAAAATAATTCAGGAAAATCGGAATATGAACATGACAGTGCAATACACAGTCCGTAAAAAAATACTAATTTGGGCTAATTTTAAAAACTGAATATCCTTTTACGCCTATAAATATAATAAACACCTTTTGTTCTATAATCTGAGAGTTACGCCAATGCTACTTTTCACTAAAGCTATAAAAATTACACTTTAAAGTTAATTAATTTTGAGACAGCCCTATTAAACATGTTTTCTACACGTTTTGTTCTATGGTCTGAAATTAACACCAATGTTCCTTTTGACTAAAGTCACAAAAAATTTACACATTAAGATTTAAAACGATTAGTGAAAGTTTCCTTGATATATTTTGAGACAACCCTATTCACACAGTACCGCTGCAAATTCATTCCAAGCAGCGTGCTTCGCGAACAAAAGCTGATCATTTTTACACACCATACATTTTATTCAGTACAGTCAACATCTGGTGTTGTGCTGACACGTGAGTCAGACGCGCCTAGTTACCCGGCACTTCGCGCAATTCACCAACGCACTATATTTAGTAAAGACCGCGTGTTTGTTCGGCTGTTAAAGGTAATACTACGTTAGTACTATAATTTATTCTGCGGTAATACCTCATATTATTAGCATAATCAAATGTACGTGTATCAAATATTGACGGCTCCGTGGCGCAGTGGTTCAGCGGTGAGTTACAACGCTACGGGCCGCGAGTTCGAATCCCGGAACGAACGAAAAGTGGAACAAGTATTTGTATAGCCCACAAATAATCGTTCCGGGTCTGGATGTTTGTCCTTGTGCAATATATGTATATAAAACTACCAACACGATACAGCAGAATATCCTAACGTAGAGGTAACGTTTATTTTTAAAAAAATCACATGTGTATTGTGTACGTGTTCACTGTTCACCAACCGCAGCGTCCTACTTCCACAAAATATTAAATCACTTACTCACACGACTAAATTTCTGCCGCATTGATACACACATAAGACGAGAACATCTCATTGCGCCCTCCTTTCTGCCAACTGCGCCCTCCTTTCTGCCAAGGAGGGTCGCGTTCGTATACGGCTTAGAGATCTCTAGTCAGATCGTTAAGCCAATTCCTAAAAGGCGGTGTTTAGTGGGTAAAAGTCTCCACATAACCACGCAGCCGGCTGCGTGGTATGCTATGAGCATTCACCGCCTCCCTCCCCCGCTTTCCGGAGGGTTGCCCATATTTGCTTCGGGCGCAAAAAAAATATCTCTCCAAAAAACAAAAAACTCCCACTGGTTTTCTTGCTGCTTCTTCCTAGGAAAGAGGTTTTTTTCCGAATCAGTGGGGTAAAAAAATACTTGTAATCATATTGAATAAAAAATATTCTATTCTGAAGCTGCATAATTTTCGTACCAACAGGCTTCAATTACCCATTTAAATAAGGTAATTATAGAATTATTTACGGATAATTTCCTAAATCGCACATAGAACACTGTTCACACTGCTGTTATAGAATGGTGGGATTTAACCACAGTATTTCGCGACTGTATTACGAAAAGTTATCCATCGAAAAAATTTACAACCCGATTGAATGTAAAAGTGACACAATTGTACTACTACTTATTTTGTACATACATTCTTACGCGGTAGAGCCATTTCTGCATGTTCGGAATGCTGCAGCTATATTAGTACCTAGTATAGTTGTAGCACGAATGGGTCGGCTCGACCGGGGAATGGCAAGGCTCTCACAGAATACCAACGTGAAATAGCAGCTTATCGGTGCTGTGTTTCGTATAGTGAGTGTAGGAAATCGGAAAGCCTTTTTGTTAGAGAGAACGAGGCATTCCATCTTAGTCCTCGCGGATGACAACGCATCTGCACTTTCATTCGTAATCGATGATAAATGTAGACTTCTATGAGCTACAGCAACCACTTACCATTAGTGGACTGTGTGCTTGTTTGTCACCCTATGCTATAAAAAATATCTGTAACTTTAAATTTGTTTATGATGTCTTTAAAAAAAAGTTTTATTTATCTGGAGATTACTGAATCAACCCCTAATTTAACTAGGTCTTTAAGCCCGGTAAGCATATAGACTAGCCTAAAAGTCAGAATGCATTAATAGGGCTTCCTTGATGTTATAATCAGTGGAGTGTACGCGTACCGAACGCAAATATACTTAAAAAAATATTCACGAAAAATGCATGCAACTTAATCATAAACGTGTTATGCAGTCCACCTGATAGTAATGTCCTCAGACCGAATTTTCGGTCACGGCGACCAGTCTCAATAAACGTCAGTATCAATCTAGGGCGTGCGCGCAAGCACAGGTGCACTCTCTATTCCTCCACACTCATAATCCGATAGGACGGTTATCCGACACCACCAGAGAGCGAACAGCTGCAGGACTGCTTTACGAGCTTTCAGAGACACAGAAGTGAGAAACATTGCTAACTTTCTGTCTCCGGGCTGCTTCTGAGCATTTCTTGACAGAATAACAAAATAACTGACTTTCAACCGGGGATTCGAACCCACTAACGACCACTAGAACTAACGAAGCACTAGACCTACGAGGCAGTCACCTGATAGTAAGTAGATGACATGGCGCACAGATACCCCCACTTTATCTTGATCAATAATCAAACGGCAGGTGCGTGATCACTCCTCAAGTTGGCAGTGCAGCATTGCGCTGCTATTTCACGCTAGTAGTAGATACGTGATCCTTAAACGTGAACATAAAGTCGAATTGTAACCCTCTTTTTTTGAAGTCGTATAAAATATAAAAGTCACTTGTAATCTTGAGGCAATAGAACAGATTTTTTATTCAGTATTATAGATTATTACATAATAGTACTTATTAAGTCATTTTTTATTACCACTGGTTCGGAAAATACCTATGTCCTGGAAAGAACCAGCAAGTAACCGTGCGAAAGCTTGTTTCGTGCAGGATTCGAACCCGCTGCCCGCGGGCCGCAGCGCCACAACAAAAAGCTTAGCAACTGTACTGCTGAGCTATCTAGTGTACAGAAACTTATTTCACGAAACTTGACATTAACAAAATATCGACAGCTTACAAATAAATATTGTTTTGTAAGCACCGAAGGCAAAGGCAAAAAGGAAATTGTACAAAGGTTGCTGAGAGCTGGGTGAGTTACTGCCAAGGTCAATCCTTGCTGCAGACGTAGCCTCACGTCACCTCAGAAACCCAAGACATCTTACAAAGTACCGACAGACAGACAAAAAGTTTTCAAAACGGTAATTCACGTCTTAATTAGAGATGGGCCGAATATTCGTTTTATATTCGGTATTCGGCATATTCGGCAGCTTTACCGAATATTCGTATTCGGCCGAATATTCGTCTAAATCACCGAACATTCGTTTTCATAGTGTCCAATGTGTTGGAAATGTACGAATTGAGTAATGCGATGTCTTTTACTGTTAAAAGTATAATTTTATTTATGGGTTAAATCTACTTACTCTAGAGTGTTTTTTATGTTTTTGAGGCACTGTAGATTTATTTCCGATTATAGCAAATAGAAACCTTGATAAAAAGTTTTTTGGAATCAAACAAAGAAATATTACATTACATTAGTACATTTCATTTTATTTCGGTCGACAGTTTCTCTAAAATAAGTCCAAATAGTAAATCTCCTGTCGCTCATTTGTATCATATAATTATCAATTTTCACTAAGAATAAAACAATGAAATACTTTTTTTTATCACAAGAATGGTCAAAACATAAGCATGTGCCGGCAATTTACTCAGTACTAGATGATGTAATAACTCTCAGGTGTGGCGGGGAGCGGGAGGCAGGGTCCGGCGCTAATCCCTAAATCCTTTAAGGTAACAAGTTTCGTCATAAATTGGTTGGGTCCCGAGGTTATCCTGCCGAATAATGTTCGGTCGAATATTCGGTTCGGTAAAAGTTTTACCGAACATTCAGCCGAATATTCGTATTCGGTGAAATCCATATTCGGTCCATACCTAGTCTTAATGGCATGCAAATAAGCCGCTTAGATTAATAAAGGACAGTTGTTGCGTTATTAAAGACAGGCACTTCGATTTTATTTATAAGTAGGACAGACACAAATAAGATATCCTCATCGCTTCACAGATCGACTGGTAGAGAATGCCCGTAAGCATTATGTCCGCCCTTGTTACCCTACTTATAAAGGTGTTATATTTAAATAAAAATAAATAAATAAGAACGTAATTAAAATCGTCGTGGTTCGTGGTGATCTCAGAGCTTCTTTCGTAACTTTGCTCTCAAAACTCATTGTGATTGAATACTTCCTCTCCCATGTATGGGCAAGGTTAAGATGAATGTTACTCACGGAAAAAAACTAAAATATATAATATGCAAATATACCTACTTCAGCTTTTTGTGGTTTGTTGTCAGCCAATAAGCACTGAGGTACGAAATATAATTAATCTTCGCCACAAAATGTTTAAAAAAAATTAAAGCCGGACAAGGTATAAGAGAAACATCTTTTTTCTGATCCTTTAAAAAAAACAACGTTACCCTTACCTACCTACCGTTACCGTTACACACTAGGGTTTTCTCCTGTATCGTGGAGGCGATTTACATGCATGAATTTCACACAAGGACAAACAATCAGACCCGGAACAATTATTTGTAGGCCATACAAATATTTGTTCCGTGTGGGATTCGAACCCGCGGCCTTCGGCGCCGCAATCATTTTTAAGCCACTGCGCCATAGAGCCGTCCGAACATTAAATAAGGAATTAAAATATCCAATAAAACAAATAAATAACAAGAATTACAACTTTCAAATTATGGGGGAGGCCTTGTTCAGCGGTGGACTTTAATAGGCTGTAACATTAACGGTAGCTAACAGTAATGGTCCCCCCCCCCCACAGTAGGATTTTATAACCGATCACGGCAGTCAATCTTAACGGAGACTAGCCATCTGCGCAGGACACAACACAAATGAAACGCACGGGTTTGTGAGCAGGCTCAGGTGCACACTCTCACAGTCCGTCGAGACGGCAAACCGACGCGACCGAAGAGAGACCATCACGGGATTGGACTCGGAGATCACATGAACAGCAGGCGCGCTTACAGACTAAAGAAGCAATCAAATAACAACCATCCAGATCCGTATTCGAATACGCGCATTTATTAATACTAGCAAATAACCAAGAAGAGGGAAAAATTAATACCATTAATTTTCAGCGAAACCAGGTATAGAATAATGTCATTACATGGGTCGTCGGATTATACCCAACATGATTGTCGATATATTTCCCACGACATATTGTTTTAAGCACAATATCAAAACATGAACCTATTAGTCTCGTGTAGAGTTACGTTCGCGAATCAGTTCACATTACTGCACGCAATGAGCTGAAATGCAACATGATAAACATGGAAAGACTCTACGAAAGACGAGAATACGCCGAACCGATACGGGGTATTCTCGTTGCAGCAAGCATTATATTGTTTGTGTAAGCTCTGCAAAAACCCAATAACAGATTTTGGTCTGACCCAGCATTTCAACTCGGGACCTTACGATCACCCATCGCATTTACGACCACAAGACCATTGAGGCAGTGCAATCCAGGTTAAAGTAGGTGACCCAGTAACATTGCGGGCTAGTTGATTCGTTGCCTTTTTAGCCGACTTCAGAAAAACAAGGAGGTTCGCAATCCAACCGTAGTTTTCTTGTATTATATGTTACGCGTGGTTACACGATATCTTCGCCCATTGTGAACAGACTTAATATTTCTTTTTATATGACATATACATTATATATCTCATGAGTGGTTCTATTTATATTTGAAGAATAAATTCTATTCCAACTCTAAGAGTATTAGATGGGGATGAAATTTTTAGTGTAACCATTCAGACAAAATTCTTGTGTTGCATTGAGGTTGGTATTGCTTATGTCACTAAAAAGGGTAAAACAATTACACTTATAATATCTATTTCGAAAAACCTAAAGGAATCAAATAATGTCCACATAATTTAATAGATTTGATGGGCTTTATTTATTTGTTGATTACACTATGCCTTTGTACAGACTTTAAAAGCTATTTAAATGAGGATTTTTTTTCTTTAGTTTTTTTAATTAAAAGTTTAAATGTAGTTCCTTGTGGAAGTAACAATGAATCCAACAGTTGAAATAAGGATATTTAATTTACTTTTTTATAGAATAAGGGTGACAAACGAGCAATTAGTACGTGGTAAAGCCACGCTGGAGCTATATTATGGTTGTAGCACGAATGGGTCGGCTCGACCGGCTAAGTATCACGTTTTCACAGAATATCAGCGTAAAATAGCGGCTTAATACTGTTGTGTTTCGTGTGAGTGTCGAGTTCCGAAGACCCGTATTACTGTAATTCAGACATTCCATCTTAGTTCTCAGAGATGACAACACGTCTGCATCCTTCTTTTTTGACGTTAGCTGCAGGTGTCCACGGCCTGTAGTATCCGCTTGCTGGACTGTAAGTTTCTTTATCACTTCAGTTTTAAAAAAATCTCTTCCTCATGAGTCGATATTGGTTTCGCAAAAGCAGCAAACAGAAGGATATAATAAAAGTTAGTAAGAATTACTTCGCGAATTAATGGATTTCCGTAAAGTAACGCATGACTCTATTAAGACTGATATTGTACAAAATATGGATTAAACAAAAGATTAATACCGCGGCGTAATAGTAAATTGAGTCATGTCTCGTATTACCGATGCCAGCGATCATATTGCTCGGAAGCTATATATAATACGAAACGATAATCGTGTATCGCGTGATGAACATCTAGATTTTTAATATTTTCTTCATTTCATTCAGATTTCAAAGTATTTTTAAACCTATACCACAATAATGGCAATATCCTAATGGTTAAGGGTACGGACCGCTTACTATAAGTGGTTGGGTTTTCATTTTTGGCTTAACTATAGTAGGTTAATGTTAATAATATAAGCAGTTAAAAAATTTACGTGGTAAAGCCACGAAGCAGCTTTATTATGGTTATAGCACGAATGGGTCGACTCGACCAGGGTGGGAGGGACTACGCTCTCACAGAATAGAAGCGTAAAATAAGAGCTTAATGCTGCTGTGTTTCGTATGATGAGTGTGGGAACCGGAGACCCTTTTTACCAGAAACGATGCAGTCTATCTTAGTCCTCAGGGGTGACAACTCATTTGAATTTTAATTCTTGTGTGTGGACCGTGTGTTCGTTTGTCACATTTATTCTATTTAAAAAAGATGTTAGATCATAAAACTTGCAAAAAACATAATAAAATAGTAGAAGAACATATTTAAAGTACTGTTAATTGGGTCACTATATATAACATTTGAATTTTAACTATTCAGAAGTGTCACAAGAGTGAAATAACAGCTTAATGCTGCTGTGTTTCGTACGCATAAGCAGTTATAGTACCAATATATAAAGGAAAAGGGTCACAGGACTGCAAAAACTACCGTGGTATCAGCTTGCTTAGTATTGTGGGTAAACTGTATGCTAAGGTGTTAATTGAAAGAGTGTGGGGTGTACAGATCAAGTCTTTTCCATGCGCATGATTGCGGAGAAGTTTTTGGCCAAAAACCAGAAAGTTTTTTGTGCGTTCATGGACTTGGAAAAGGCTTATGACAGAGTGGACAGGAATGTGTTATGGTAAACACTGAACTCATATGGGTTGAGCGCTGGTTTGATACAGGAATTAAGGTCTCTTTATAGGGACTCTAATGCTTGTGTCAGGATCAATGGGGTCTACTCGGACTGGTTTGGCATCCAAAAAAGTGTCAGACAGGGCTGTGTAGCTTTCCCGTGGCTATTCAACCTTTTTATGAACCGGTGTTTACAAACTTTGAAAGATGAAGAATGTGGGTTAAGAATGGGCGAGTTAACCTTCAAACGCCTTTTGTACGCCGATGATCAAGTCATATTTGCGTCATCGGCGGCTGAGTTGCAAATGATGGTTACATTAATGAACTGGGCATTAAAAGAAAGGGGAATGAAAGTGAACGCAAGTAAGACGAAAGTGATGGTTTTTGAAAGAGAAGAAAGCAAAACGGTATGTGAAATAAGAATAGAAGGAGAGTTAATTGAGCAAGTGGATGAGTTTGTGTATTTGGGATGTGTATTTAACAGGGATGGTAGATACGATAAGGATATAAAACGACGAGTAAATGCAGGAAATAGAGTGAATGGGGCACTACACTCTATTATGAAGAACCACAATGTGTCAAAAAAGGCACGTATGGTAATTCATAATTCTGTTTTAGTCCCGACTTTAATGTATGGTAGTGAAAGCTGGGTGTGGCAGAAGAAGCACGAAAGTAGAATAAATGCTGTAGAAATGCGGTCTTTAAGGAGTATGCTAGGGCTGAATCTGAATGACAGGGTGAGAAATTGCGTGATAAGAGATAAATGTATGCTTGCAGGATTAAGAAAGGAATGCTTCGGTGGTTTGGTCATGTAGAAAGAATGAATGAGGAAAGAGTGACAAAGCAAATTTATATGGCAGATGTGAACGGCCGAGTCGGGAAGGGACGCCCTAGAAAAAAGTTTATTGACCAAATTGGCGATATTTTGAAAATGGGCCACGTTAGAAGTACCCTTAATCGACGAGCATGTATGCGTAGATATATGGATGTAAAGGAGGCGAAAGAGGTATGTCAGGATCGTGCCAAATGGAAGTCCGTAGTCTCTGCCTACCCCTCTGGGTGACAGGCGTGAGTGTTTATGTATGTACGTTTCGTACGGTGATTAGAAAACCGGAGACTATTTTTACTGGAGATGAGCCATTCATGAGACAAGCATCGCATTTTGATTCTTAATTGATAGTAGATGTAGATGTGTTTGGGACACAGCATCCATATACCCATAGGTGGACTGTGTGCTCGTTTGTCACCATTATTGTATTCAAAAAAACATATAAAGCTTCAAAATAAACTTTCTTTAGAGAAACCACTTAATAAAAAATATTTATATTATAAAATAACAGTATATTTACACATCATATATTTAAAAAAAACTTATGCGATACCCCTACGATATACACCGATTTTGGTAAATGAGATCAGGCTTGTGCTCATTTTTGTTGACGGGTCTTCAAAGCAGGCGTCCGAGGCCATCTCAAAACGGCCACCCACTCTAATGCTGACTCATGTAGTATGAAAAACGACGGGACCTTCCATTTCAGCAAGGTCTGTTCAAAGGACGCGTGCGTTTTTATCAAAAACGAAACTATCGTGATACAGTACGTGGTGAAAACGGATGGTTGTAAACTATAGCGATACAATGAGTACACGTTTTTATGTAATATTTTTGTTGCATAAAAATTAATGGCGCTGGCGGAGGTCGGCATTAGTTGCCGGTGCAGTATAAACTTTAGAAAAGAGCAACGCTTGTGGTGACGAATGGAAACTATTGACCTCTAAAACTAATATTGCAATGTGTAATACAAGTCAGTATCAATGCATTACCTCTGAACCATTGTCAAGTACCGGTGGGAAGTGATGATGCAGCCAAAGATGGTATAGCGCTAAAAGCCTATTTGCTTTTGCCTTGAAGACACCCACAGACATTCTAATCGGATGGAAAGACAGATACTGGCAAATCTTTCCACTCCTTTGTTGTACGCATTATGAATGATGAAGCAAACGATTTATTTTCCGAATACTTGGTACGCCGACCACTAATCGGAGAAGACCAGCTGAACGTCTGGTACAAAGAAGATGGAACGGAGAGAGAGGAATAGTCATAAAACTCCCGCACGGCATGTATCCTGTAAAACCGAAAGGCTGGCTACTTTTGCCACAAAAGCCTCACTAACGAAGAACTAGTAACTATAATGAGACAATTCATTTATATTACAATCAAGAACGCCCCATGTTGGTCTAGGCGGTTCCATGTTTATGTGAGACTTGTAAGAATATTACTTATACTGAAAATTTTAAAAACCCCCAAACCCCAAAAAGGGCTGATTATCTTCAAACCGCTGAAATGATTTTTTCGAACCATAGTTAAGGACACTCTCGATCAAGTCACCTTACAAAGAAAATAAACTGAATCTCAATCGGTTAATCCTTTTGAGAGCTACGATGCCAAAACACACAGATGCACAGATACACCCACACACCGATACACACCGATACACACCGATACACACATACACACGTTAAACACATACTCGTATCACCCCTCTGTTTGCGTTGGGGCTTAAAAAGAATGTGACCATCTGTACTACTTAACTATCAATTCGTAAAAAGCAACTTATAGTAATATTGAAATTGTGATTGTATAAGGCGATATGCTAGCCACGTATCACGTCTTTCACAATTATCTACTTAAAGCTACATTTTTGGCTAAGCACGATCCGAATAGATTGATGCTCTTAGCATACTGCCTACCCTCTCTTAGATTACAGGCGTGACGCTATATATGTTAACAACAGTAGTTTAAGTAAGCGCCCACGTTGTCATTCGCATGCCAGTGAAACAAAAATTTGTAATGAGTATTCAGCTATACGCAGATACATCGCCATGCAAATTGTATTCACGCACTACATCCATGTTTACATCCGGTCGCGCGGATACTAAATACATTTCATAACCGATTGTGTTAGTTGACGTAGGTATAGTAATGTTAATCGTGTATACAAGCCAAATAATTGTAAACAATAAACATCCAGTCCCGTCGTAGTTTACATTTTTTCTTTATAGAATGAGGGTTACAAACGGGCACACAGTCCACCTGATAGTAAGTGGAGATTGCGGCCTATTGAAATCTACATATATATCCTCGATTACGAATCAAAATGCAGATGCCTTGTCATTCCTGAGGGCTAAGATGAAATGTCTCGGTACCCAGTAAAAGGATCCGCAGTTCTCTACACTCACCATACGAAACACAGCAGCATTAAGCTGCTATTTTACGCTGGTACTGTATGAGAGCGTGGTCCTTCCCCGGATAAGCCAAGCCATTCGCGCTAAACCATAATATAGCTGCAGTATCTATTTATCACGTATAAATTTATTTTTAAAACAATAGCAGTAAATAAAAATACGCAGTGGTAGTTCAGAGAATAAGCGCTCGATGTAAATTTCACAGTACGCGAACATCCATGTTTGATTACTGACGGAACCAAAAATATTGTTAGTAAGAATTTAAAATGCTAATTAACCACGTGTTCGGCTATGAATGAAAACATAATAAGAACCTGAATGTCAAAGAAAAAAAATTTCAAGATATAATATGAAGTCAACCAACACTACAGCAGCGCGGTGGATTAATTGCTTCATAGCCTTACTACTTTTACTTTATTAGTGCAAGTAAGCCTGAAACGCTTGTGTTAGGAGTTTGTTCACAACAGTAGTCGAATGGCGGATTCTAATCCAAACATGAAATGAATACATGTCCACTGCTGAACATAGGCCTCCTCCAAGGAACGCCACAAAGCACGGTCCTGAGCCACCTACATCGATCGACTTCCTGCATGCTTTACCAGGTCGTTATCCATTTAGTGGTGGTCGCCCTACACTTACTTACGCCTACTGGTACGAGGCCGCCACTCGAGAACCTTTACATGTACGTAAACTATTAATTCAACAGTCAAAAAACTAATTTTAATAGCCTTAGAAGATATAAGTTTGCGTTATAATAAAAGCATTTAACCGAAACTAAATTTCACAGCTTGAGACTGGGAGAAACTGGGAGAAACAAACTTTCTGCGCTTACGTGCCCGTGTGTAACCAGTGCGGTGAGTACAGGCATCTACTGATGGAAATTAAAGCCTAGTTAGAAAGTTTGATACCATTTAAGAACTAATCAAACATAAGAAACTCGATCTACATTATATATACACACGGAAAAAGGGAAATCAAAAGTGAGTTATAATAACTTGATTTTCAAAAAACTTTTTGGTTTTTTTACCACGGTTTTTAATATTCTTACATTGTCATCAGATTCTGAGCTATGTTCAAAGCTTCAGGTCCCTAGCTCATCGGGAAATTAGTTTAAAATTAATTACTATATTTTCGCCCCTACACGAAAGTGAGTAAAAAAACGTGGTAAAATACATATTATCATGAATGTATAATCACATGTAAAAACAGGTTTGTTATGTCTGAATGACTGTGTAAGCAATAAAGAAATGTATAGTGTGTATCGAGAAACAACGTGATTTGTTTTTCTTATGTGCCAACAAAATACTTAATGTTTTTGTCATTTTTTCACCTGCCCCGGAAATAAACTATTATCTGTAAAAAAATAGTAATGCCAAGAAAGAATAAACAAAGAATAAATAGTAAGACAACCCGGTAAGGCAAACAGGAAGTCTTTTGATTTTTATTGATGCATGTGGCAGTGGTGGTAGACTGTATTGTGTGACTTTCCTTGGGGGATGCCTATGTTGAACAACTTTTCTTGAAAATAAGATAAATAAATAAACAGCGAGACAGCGGTCAGCTGCCGCAAAGGCTACTTCACCTGCGCTCTAATCTCGACGGTGATGTGTTTTTCTAGTGCAGTGGTGTTGGGAGTAGTGGTGACGGCATGATTATCGATGACAGAGATAGTGCACGCAACTAAGGGAGAGTGGGAGGTACTTTGCAAACTAGTTAAGACTTTTGCTTAATAACGAGGATCTTATCTAAATAATTTTTAAAATCTTTAATAAATAAATACACCATAAGCCCTTAAAAGCTAACCGCTGAACTTGGTTTTCTGCGATAATTAACATTCTTGACTTAAGTACGGTGACACGGCTCCTCGTCGCCGGTAAGGAGTTATTTTACTTCTGCAAGGAAACCTTGAGGTTTTTCTTTCACTGTGGCTTTCTACGACTTGTTATCTCCTATAGTGCCGTCTTACGATACCCTCGGGAAAAAAATGAGTAATAGATTTTCTTAAGCCGGCACTAAGCATACCACCTCAACACAACAACACAAAACAACAAGCCACCTCTTCAATTTCAAAATGCTGCTACTACCTTAGTACATAGTATCAGTCTGGATTCCGCCCGGGATATAGTACCACCACAGCGTTACTTCAATTTACAAGCAATGCCTTGCATGCCTGCATTGCACTTCAGGTACGAGGCTAGTCGAAACCGACAGTTCAGAAGCAGTTGACTACTCTTCGAGTTGTATTACTGACACATTGCTACTCCAGCTAACTTTTTTTTATAGAATATGGGTGACAAACGAGCATACAGTCCACCTGATGGTAAGTGGATGCTGTGGCCCATATACATTTACATGTATCCTCAATTAAAATCAAAATACAGATGCATTGGCAGTCCTGAGGACTGAGATGAAATCCTTTGTTTCCAGTAAAAAGGTTTTCCGGTTCTCTACACTCACCATACGAAACACTGCTGTGTTTCGTATGGTTGCATTAAGCTACTATTTCACGCTGGTATTCTGTGAGAGCGTGGACCTTCCCCAGTCGAGCCGACCCATACGTGCTGCAACCACAATATAGCTGCAGGCATGGCTCTACCACGTGTAATCAAAAAACTAATCATCTAGGCTGTCAGTTCAGTATACTTTTGTCCCTATTACGACACCTACGGACAAAATGTGATATTCTCACACCGACACTACTCGAATTACATATTATAAAAATATTTAACCAACAAAAATATTACATAACGTGAAAAGCCCGATAGTGTGGCACGAAGCTTAAACGTAGGAAGCTGCATACTAAGACAAAACTGTTATCTCGCTAAGTGCCATAAGCAACGATCGCTTTATCATAAATTATTTAAAAAGGCAAGGGATGGATGAATGCAAATGTGATGCGATAACGCACCTTAAATAAAAAAGATGACGAATCCTAATAATGTTCACTGAGCCATCATTTATTTAAAGCTACGACCACGCGGAGCTCTCGAGACGTGTTAATAAAGTTTATTTATTTGTTCGCTTTTTTGTACGTAATAGAGCCATGCTGCAGCAATATTATTGTTGTATCACGAATGGGTTGGCTTTTGGTAACACGCTTTCACAGAATACCAGCGTAAAATAGCTGCTCAATAGCTGCTGTGTTTCGTATTTCATCTTAGTTGTAGTAGTAGGAAACGAAGCATTTCATCTTAGCCCTCAGAAGTGACAACGCATCTGAATTTTGATTATTAATCGACGATAGAATGTAGATGTTATAATTTTTACGGATCAATATATTTTAAATTTTGTTTGATATACGATCCTTAATCGATGATCATGACCCTTTACAACTTTCATTGGATTCAAAAAAAAAACAATGCGTGCCTAAAACACGGCCGTGGCCTTCATCACCTTCAAACGTATGGGTGGCGACCTCCGTTAAAAATCAATAATAGTACGTAATTTAAAATGAACACGTGAAGGCTAAGTAGCTCTTTATAGTTACATTAGTCGGCTGATATTTTGTAGTTGACCGGACCTGCTACCAGGTCCTTAATTCAGACATACTGGGGGTATAAAAATGCAATAATTGTAAAAAAATTCCTCGTTCGTAAAGTGGTGGTAAAGGTAACTGCTGAACATGAGGTACGGCTGAAAATATTTCTGTCAAAAATATCAATAGAAGCCCAGAGCCAGGGCGTTAACGGCGGTTACTACCGTGCCTCGGAAAGCACGCAAAGCCGTTGGTCCTGCGCCTGATCTCTCTAGTCGTGTCGGTTTACCGTCCCATTGGATTATAAGTGAGGGAATAGAGAATGCGCCTGTGCTTGCACATACACTTGGGCACTATAATCCTGTATTGCGCCGATGGCTAGTCTCCGATGTGATTAGTCGCCGTGAGCGAAACTCAGTCTGGAGGACATTATAATCATTCGTTCAAAATTTTCGTGCCGAGCTAAAGTCTCACTGGCTAATGTAATGTATAAACATTTAGTAGTACGACTGTCTATCAGTTCTACACTCACCGAACTACTTTTGTTTATTATTGAAGTGACAAATTCCTCAAAGTCTGTCATTATACTGACTCTCTCTTCCTCTAACATCTACCGGGACACAGCAATGTGTACAGAAATAGGTAAGAGAGTGGTGGTACTTGGGCCAGATAGCCACTATTTCAGATACGCAGAAATGGAGACCCAACGCCAAATGGTATGAGTAAAAAAGGATAGCCATGATCTCTCAAATCTCTCTCAGAAGTAATGTATTACTGATTGGAATATTTTAAAAAAGGCAATCATTGAAAAAGCCTTTCCAACTACTGATCCAAAAAAACTGATAAAAAATTACTCAACGAAAATTAAAGTTATATTTTAGTAAACCGTTTCCTCAACATAAAGTTTGATCTTACTAATTTAATCGTAAATGTATCGTCTCTTACAAAATAAGGAGTATTACTAGTAACCAAAATGATGATCATTCTACGTACGTAATTACTTCAAATGGAGTATGTGTATGTATGTAGACGATGGCGGTGGTTACATCATTGGACCTTCTTTTTGACTCTTTGCAAATCGTGCTTTGAAAAACCTAAAAATTGAAAAAGAAATACAAAGATGCCTGAGCAATGTATTGCACTATCAACCAATTGCACGAAAATAGCAATATGCATCTATGTGAGCTCCAAAGTGCGTTACATGACGCGCGCGGTTATATATAAAAAAAAAACAAATATTTGGCATTAGGAATGCCAGTTAAATACAATGGAAAGCAAAACTGCGCGGCGTGCCAACTGCTGGAGAGATAAACGCGAGCTGGCCTGAATCTAATTCGCATATTACATCCCGGAAATACCGCCTCAGACATGACAATTTTTACACACGTGAAAATAAATACAAAGGTGATTATTCAAGCAAAAATATCTATACCGTAATTATAGTTTCAAGAGAGAGTACACACTTTGTAAGTTTCTGTGCATGTGGAAGATAATTTTCGGTGTTATTGCACCTATAATTGAAATATTTTTTCACCGTATGAAAAGTACATGGTTAAACTATTCTCATTCTTTCAAAAAAAAAAAGGTCCGCGACAGCGTTTTTATATAGTCGTTTTTATGTAAAACATGATTATGGTGGCGCGACAATTGTGACAACTTTTATTTTTTTGTCAACCTTCAAATCCCATTGGTTTATGGCAACTACCTAATATTTAAGATATATAATTGGTTGACCCAAGCAAAGACGCTAGTATACAATAAAAGAAAACACAGTGCTTATGAAAATTGAAAGGAAAACATGTAAATATAATATATTTTATATTTATAATTTAATTCTTAAAATATAATCAAATTTGGATATATCTCAAACGCTAGAAATAATCATTAATTTGAAATAAAAAAATTAATCATAATCCACAAATACAAGATGTGCAATATTTTCGGAAGAGCGCGCGCGCGCAACCAACCGACTGACAACTAATTTTTTTGTAAGTAGAGTCTGGCGAATTTCACTTATTAAAAATAGAATATCTAAGAAATTTTAAAATATATGCGTCTGATGATCCCGCTCGATAATAAACTTATATTTATTGCTATTACAATAGTCGTGTGCTGGCAAGAAAGAGTGTCCGCTCTCGTTTTATAAGAATTGTTGTTTATAGAATATCGGTGACAAACGAGTTGACGAGCACACGGTCCACCTGATGGTCAGTGGATAATATAGCCCGTACACATCTACATCTATCCTCTACTGAGAATCAAAATACAAATGCGTTACCACCGCTGAGGATTAAGATGGAATGCCTCCTTTCCATTAAAAAGGGTCTCTGATTCCCCACAACAAGCATGCGAACTAGTCTCCGGTCCACCTGGTGGTTACAGCAACCCATGGACACCTGCAAACAACTTCGAACAAAGAAGTCTACAGGTGCGTAATGACCTCTGAGGACTACTGTGAAATGATTTACAGTCTGTAATAAAAGGGCTCCCTAGAAGATAGTACTGGATGCACAGTTTGGCAACAAAACTAGGTATGACTGAGGTGCCCATTCTAATAGACTGTTAGACAAAAACTACTACCACCCAGTAAGTATATGTTAATTTTACCATCACTCGTAATCACCACATTTTTTCCGCAGCTGTTCTAACGTTTGACTTATTGAAATGTCGGTATAATCGTGTTTCCAAGTAGGAGAAATACTGTCGGAGCTTAATAATCCACTGTCCAGATCTATAATAGAAACTCTATTAAAAAGAGCGAACTAGCCCACAAACATTGAAGACTAATCCGTCTGCCAAACGAGGCGGGCAAATATTTTTAGTTAGTCATATGACTAAATTAAAGCGGTGATTACGTTTCCAAATAATTCCTAGTGTGGGATAACACTAAAAATTTCTCCCACGTCGTTTAGGTGTTACGCACACAAATTGCAAATGTACAAATACACAGATGCAAAACAATTATTTGTAGGCTATTCAAATAGTTGTTTCGAGATAGTTGTTGCGGGATTTGCGTGATTCGACGCCCTGGCCCACAGTACCGTGGCCAACTGCTTAGGCACTGCGCTACTGAGCCGTAAAATTTTATATAATTTTGTTTAGTTATCATTGAAGTTATATGTATTATTTATTCTGTGGTATTACGTACTAACACACGCCACGAACAAAATCTATGCGTCAGTGCGAGGCGCGTGGTTGGAGGCACAGAGTAGCTTTTAGTTGCACAGATTAAGTAAGTTTCAGACCGTGAGCTAACGCGCGTTGCAAACAAGCAAGTTTCGTCAGTAGTTCGTAGTACAATTACCTTAATGGTTTACATACACTCGATGATAATTATTATAAGAGTACACACTAAACCTGCTTCTCTTTCAACTGTCCAGTCCTTTGTAAAAAAATATTTTTTATGTTTAATATGTAACAATACTTTGTGTGTAATCAATTGTTTAATAAAATAATATAACAAACTAGCTTGTACCCGGCGCGTTACTGCCGCAGAAGCAATAATTGTGAAAATAACGTTTTAAATTTGGAATAATTATATTGTTTAATTAAGAATGATAGATAACATATTCATTGAATTTGAACAATATATTACTTTCAAATAATTTTGTCGGTTAAATACGCGCACCACCTAGGGTAAGTTAATTGTACTATGACTATGACCTTACCACAAGTGCAAGCAATAAGTTAACAAAGTTTTACCGCAGTCTGATGAACAGTATGGTAGCATATAAAATACGAACAAATAAACATTATTCTTTATATATTATAAGACTGAATTAATATATTTTTAGGTGGTAGAACCATGCTGCAGTTATATTAGTAGTACCTATAATGGAGAAGATAACCATTTTTTTTGTTTTATATGCCAGAAAATTCTACAAAAAATTACGAGAATAACTGTGTTTTTAATTTTTTTCCATCTTCAAAACTGACCGAGATATAAAGCGCAAAGTTAACATTTTCGATCTAAGCCGCGGGCCGAGAGCGACATCGTTGATGACGTCACGATTTCCATCAACGTGTGAGCGACCCGACGCGCACTTATATTAGGAAATCAAAACATTTACTCAAATGTGCCCGTCGTTCGCGGATCTACTTGCTATCTATTCTCTATAACTATCCATCTATTAAAATATTGTGCTGTGCCTCAATGTAAATTACGGCCACAAAAACACCTGAAAAGTTGTTTTTTTAATGTGCCTAGAACTAAAAACCCTACCATCAGAAAAAAATGGACAAATGCTATGAGAAGAGCACATATTTAGGACCAAACACGGTAGCATATTGTTGTGAGGATCATTTCGATGTAAGTATTCAAATAGTAATAACCTTCACATGATAGGTCTTGGTTATTGCTAGCATTTAGCTTTCTATTAGGCATGTAGGTACCTACCTACTCAAGTCGCAGTGTTTAAGTAACTAACGATTCATTGAACCTTTCCACGCATAATGATCATAATTTCAAGAAGAAACAATACCTAATACCCACATATTAAACTAAAACTACTTCAGTGTAAATAAACATCCAAACTTGGGTAAAGTACTTACCTATGTAATGTAGATAAGTCAATGACCTGTCGTGAGTTCGTAAGTTTAGATACCTACCTATGTTTGCAGCAAATTTTAAAATGTTTATAATACATATAAAGGTTAAGATATGGAATATGTTAACAAACGTTTTTAGATTTTTACGATATTTCGAGCAAAAACTAAACACATCGCAGAGCTGTTCAACCTGCGTACTTTGCGGGCCGCAAATAATGGAAGAAGTTTGATTATGAAGTGGAGCACTTAAATTTTTTTTTCTTGTTGTCCCATTTTTATGTATTACATAGTTTATACGATACGATATTTTAAATATTGATGGAATAAAAATACGAGGTTCCTTATTTTTTTATATAGACTAAATAAGTTTGTATTTTGTTCTAGGTCGAAAACGATATGGAAAACTACGTGAAGTGCAAACTAGTTGGTGGTGCCCTCAAACTTAAAAAAGATGTTTTGCCTCACAAGTTTGCTTGTCAAAATCGGTATACAGAAAAACCACAAAGATGTTTACTATCAAAACTAAATGCCAAATATAGGTCAGAAACAGTTGCACATGCGGTTGCCTTCTTACTTCACGGGAAATTGAGCACAGATATGTTGTCGATCCTGTTACTACTCTAGATGATAATATTGACATTGATCCCTTGCCTGAAGAATATATAACTACGATTTTAATCATAATAATAATGCGACCCTTTTTCTATTAATATTGAAAACATCTGATTTTTAGATAAAATAATTTTTTTACACACCGAAGGTATACTTGCAGTTTTTTAACTATAAAAACCACAAAAAGGTCAGTGTGCACTTAAGAAGAATAAGAAAACAAAACTAGTTAGAGGCAGATGGTAAGTAGGTAGGTAAGGAATGTTTACGTATTTTTGTTATACAATATATTAATACATTAAAAATACCAGAGCGCACGAGGGCAAACAACTCACCCGCGAAATATTACTACAAACGTATGATCGGCGCGCTGGAACGGTATGGCTGCGCGGCCGCATGGAATCGATGACGTCACGCGCTACTCTCGGGCACGGGCGAGATTTTAAAAATCTACGTAAATTTTCCATGCTTATAACTTCGGTAATAGTGCACCGATCGATGTAAAATAAAGACTAGAATTATGTGTTTGGTCTAGACTTTTTACCTACGTACTTAAAAGTCTAATATTGTAACCTTGTTATCTTCTCCATTGTAGCACGAATGGGTCGGCTCGACCGTGGAGGGACCACGCTCTCAGAGAATACCAGCGTCAAATAGTAGCTCAATGCTGCTGTGTTTCGTATGGTGAGTGTAGAGAACCGGAGACCCTTTTTACTGGAAACGAGGCATTCCTCCTAAGTCCTCCCAACAAGGATGACAACGCTTCTGCATTTTGATTCGTAATCGAGGATAGATGTAGATACCTATGGGTCACAGCAACCACTTACCATCAGGTGGACTGTGTGCTCGTTTGTCAAGCTATCCAATAAAAAAATATATAAGCACGAACGAATATTATTAGGCGAAGGTTTATTTTTAATTACAAAAGAGAGCCGTCTGCAAATGTATAAAATTGTTATTGACCTTTGCGAACGAAATATCTAAAATATTATCTTTTAACCAGTAATATGGAAACAGGAATTAAAGCTCGTAATTGCAAGTGTTGCTCTATCGACAGAAAGAGCAAACAAGTTTGGAGGTCACGGAGCACGTTACGTACGTGCATCGTCACCTCCACACTAGGAATTTCTTCTGTATCGTGGGGGCAGTTTACATACATAAATTTCACAAGGACCAAAATCCAGACCCGTAACAATTAGTTGTAGGCCATACAAATTCTTGTTCCGTGCGGGATTCGAACTTCATTGCTATGCTCCTACTTCCGTGGCAAAACTTATGTACTTAGTAATTAATCGCGGTGGTGGTGGTGCGTCCCAATAGATTTATATCATAGAAATTAATTCAGTTATTTCAAGGACGTGTGACAAAGAATTAGACGACTCAGTAAAATGTGATGAATGATGACAAATTCCCGCACGAAGCAAACATTTGTATGGCCGTGGCGCAGTTTTTATTCTTTGACTTATTATCAGAAAGATACTGCAACCCCTCTCCTTCATGGTTTGTTTGTTTCTTTCGTCTTTACGACACCCACGGCACGATATCTTGGTGGATATTTTGCACCGCCGCTATACGGTAAATAGTAAATAAAATTCTATCCATATTTTTTTGCCTTTTTTAAAAGAAACCTTACTCACAATTCAGTTATAAGTAATATACAGTTCAAATTTCGTGCGGGATTCGAATCCGCGACTCCCCAGCTTCGCGAATTAACGCTTAGCTACTGCGCTAAGTTTTCAAATTATAAATTTTAGTTATGCTGTACTCTGTGTGGCATAGAGGTTTATTTTTAATAAAAAAAACTATTTAATCAAAGATCTAATCGTGAATCGTGACCAAAAAAAAGATTTCGGAGATATGACAAAAAGCAATCACCAATGTGTTTTTCTTTGGATATTTTTTTGTTTTAAAAACGTCGTCTATCGTATCGTGGTAAGCAGCTTACATATCGTCGCCTTGGAAGGTAATGGAGCTATTCCACAGAACTACACTTCTGAGTTATGGACGTTTAAAAACTAAATGATGCGAGTAAGAACAGTTATTTTAACATAAATCAGCGTCATATTTTAGTAGAGAGTTCAAATTTTTACCTTAGATTATTAAAACGTGTTACCATTGAATGCTATAATTAAAAAATATCAAAACATCATGGTTTAAAAGTTATGTGGCTTAGACCTATTGACTACCATTTTATTTACAATGTAATACTCATATTACGAGGTGTATGTCACTTAACTCTCTTGCCTTATTGACTTTTTATTCCGATGACATATCAATCTAAATAGATAAAAACGCGCAAGCGGAGTGGAGTGTTTAAAAATAAATACATATTATTAATAATTAATTGTTCATTTACTTTTATTAAAGGAAAATAAATCAAATTAACAATTAAAAAGTAATGTAGAAAAATGAGGAAGTTAAAATAAATTATTCACTTTCTGAGTTGTCACTAATTAGTCCTTCTTCCAGATCGTTATAAAAATCATGATACACCGAAGGTATGGTACCTTTTGCGCAGAGATCCTTCAGATCTTTAAGTTTATTGGCAGAGATCTTAAGCTTTTTGTTATAGAGCTTCTGTAAATCGCAACACGGTGTCATAGTAGATTTGCGTAGAGCTTTGCGCTGTATAGGTAAAGATTTAAAATTTTCTTCTGATAATTGGTTCTTGAAAAATATAATTTTAGGACTTTCTTTTCGATATTGTATCCATTTTAATAACAGCCAGTTCATATTGTCACCAGTATCTGTTTTATTTTTATTTGTGATAACTTTGTTACTGTACGACTTAAAGTCAATAAAATCTGAATATGTCAACTCTTTGATCTTGTAATATGGCTTTGTTGTTTTAGCCGTACGTGCGACAGTGTACCAGCCTTCTGGTGTATAGATATCTACATGCCTCCCTCTGTTTTCAACTGCAGAGTGTACACTATCGCATTCCATCTCTGAATGTCCAGACTCCATAAACTTTTGATTAATGGTTTGGATTGGCAAAACTGTTACTGCATGTAAAAACATTGCGGCAATAATAGTGTTCCGATTCTGGCCAGAAGCAGTATCAGAAAATAAAGTTATTTCTTTTATCTCAGGAGCCAATGACGATAAATGCATCCAAATGCAAGTGGCTATCTCCGATGCACCTTTAGTACCTACTCCTTCATGCCACATATAATTTGTAGCCTCAGAATCTCCTAAATTATACAATGTAAAATTGTAAATCTTTAACTTTCTTTTATAATACACCTGACCAGCCTGTAAGTTTGGAGCTAATAGTAGTTTTTCCAGGTCCATAGCAAAGGCAATAAAGCCAGGATCTACTTTGGTACGATTTTTGTCAAGAACTTTATGCTTTCTTGCTTCGTTTTTACGAATAATATGCAAATCATACTCTTCTTTATGAAGTTGCTGCTCATGCTCTGGCCTATTCTTAAATTGAATACAATGGTCACATTGATCCTTCTTAGGGCGATGGAAACCATAATTAAATTCGTTGGTAAAAATAAATTTGTAAAAACTGGCCTTTTCAGGTACAACTTGACGTTCTTTACAATACTCTACATAGTCTAAGTACAAACGGTTTTCGCTTAAACCTGAAGGCAAATATTTTCTCTTCGTCGTACTACGACAATAATGTGAAGACACAGTAGGTAAAGACTTAATGTGGTCTCTAATTATATCTTTAACTACATCTGATTTCTTGTTGGGTGGCTCTTTCTTCCCTCTCATATCTGGTTCAGTAACTCCAGATGGTGTCAATTTACTTAAAGCTGTCTCAACTTTCTTCGCAGATATATTAAAAGTAGTCAAAAAAAATGACTTGCATACTTGGAAACTTTGGCTATCTCTAAACAGGCTATATACCAACGTGTTTTTACGTCTACTTTGATTTTCTTTGTAGGTTCGTTTGACAGGTACACGTTGCACACACTTACCTATGAAACACCATCTTGCATGTTCAGATTTCAAAGATAAATATTCTTGTAGAAGATTTTCTCTTTCTTGTAATGAAAATTTAAAGTTACAATTGTAATGGCACTTACACGATATATCTTTAACTTTTTTAATACCTATTTTATTTCCTGATCTTGTTGTATATTCCTTTCCAGCTAGCCTTAAAGTTTTTTGAGTATTACGTTTCCACTTAAGTGGATTTCTTTGACGTTTTCTTGTCAAAGTGTCGGAGTCTACTTTTTTACTTGTAGAGGTGACGTGTTTTCGAATGTATTTACTCCATAGGACTTCATTGTCTTCTTCAGAACTGTTAGATATATTTTCAGAGGTAGAGGTCTCCGAAACTCTCGTTACAGGGTGGTACATTGTATCGTTTTCAGAATCAGAGGTAAAGTAAGGATTGCGATCAACTATAGAACCTGAAAGTATAAACAAGAAAAATTATAACCATGTCCAGAAAGAGCATTATTATTTTTACCTGAAAATAAGTCTGGCAAGCTTTTTTATATAGGATAGGGTGACAAACGAGCACACAGTCCACCTGATGGTAAGTGATTGCTGTGGCCCATAGACATCATCTATCCTCGTTTGCGAATCAAAATGCAGATGCGTTATCACCCGTTAGGACTAAGATGCCTCGTTTCCAGTAAAAAGGGTCTCCGGTTCTCTCCACTCACCACACGAAACACAGCAGTGTTAAGCTGCTATTTTAAGCTGGTATTCTATGAGAGCGTGGTCCTTACCCAGTCGAGCCGACCCATTCGTGCTACAACTATACTAATAATATAGCTGTAGCATGGCTCTACCACGTTTGAGCTACACCAAGATTCAAAAATTCCTACAAACTTTGTAAATTCTACAACAAATAAATACAGTTACTAAAATTCTAGATTTGAAAGAAAATTTATGGCTAGATTACCCTAGATCGTATTACATAACTATATTAACCTGTTTGTTCTCTGAGTGTACTAGAACCATCTGTTGTCTCAACTGCTGGAGGCACAGTTTGAAGTACATGATACGAGTTTTCGTCATTGTCTTCAAATACTAAAACAATAAAAATTAAAATCAAATTTGGGTATGTATATCTATATAAATATAGCAATATTTTACAATATCTCGTTTGTGAATTCAACGTTAAAGCGCCAGTGACTATCAAGGGTACAAGGGACACAATGCGCAGGGTCACCAACCGCTTCACTCGTCATGAGCGCTTGCCTAGGGCAGCAAGACGAGGGCAGTTGATACAATTCTAAATTAAAAGAATCTTTATGGCTAAATTACCTAAATAAAAACAATAAAGTTGTAAGTATTGTTACGAGCTTAGGGTTCGTGACAATAAAAATTGCCGATAAAATTACCTAAATTAACACTTTAATTTACTTTATACAAATTAAAGTAAAAAAACACTAATAATTAAACACACTAATTCACTTAATTTCACTCCGAAGCTTCGCTTGTGTCGCCGAGTTAAACTCTGTGCCGATCGCATCTTACGCCACCTATTTATTCAAATCAGCAAAACATCCGGAATGTTCAAGTAAACACGCGTAAGGTACCGAGAGCTCGAGTATAGATTTTCTAGAAACTTAGTTCCTCGGGTGGCGCTGTTGGTCGAGAGATCGGCGATGTCATTCTCTGCAAAGCCCCCCTCGCTCTCGCTCCTGACACTAGATGGCGCTGATTTGAGCGCGGCGTAACACTGCCCCCTCCTAAGACATGCTCGTCCCGAGCATCATCGGCCCCACAATAACGCGCCAAGCGATCCACATGGACGATCTTAGGAGTCCCTCCTGCGCCTTGCCGTAACGGCTCCGCAATGTCAAGGGATGTCCTATCCCGTGGTGCACCAACATTGTACAATTTCGATGCTCCTCTACTCCGTGTCTGAGGTCCCCTCGCAGCCGCACAACTTGTACATGTACGACACCAATCCTCCACATCGTCACGATAATGGACCCAGTAGAACTGTTTTCGGACCTTCAGTAGAGTTCGTTTAACTCCCAGATGGACTCTTGAACGACCATTATGGCACAGCTGTAAAACATTCGGCACTTTACCTTTAGGGACAACCATTTGTAAACGACAGCTGTCTCCTCGACCATTGTCCCATTTACGGCACAGGACTCCATCCTGAAGCAGCAAGCTGTCCCATTGGGCCCAATAGCTTTTCGTGGTTGAACTCATCGCTGAGACGTCCCTCCACTTAGGCTTGGTAGCACGGGCCTTCATCCATCCCAGAATCAGCTTGATGTCCGGATCTTCCTGCTGTGCATGTCGTAGGCTGTCCCTCCACCCGTTGCTAAAGTAGTCTGTCCTGAGCATCCTCACGGATACCACTTCCTTACTCTCTTGCCTACCACAATGGTTGCAATCTTCAGGAAAAGGTCTTCTTGACAATGCATCTGCGTTGCCGTGAGATTTCCCGCTGCAGTGTCTGATAGAAAAGTCGTATTCCTGCTGCTGCTGGGCGGTGCTGTTAGCTGCACTTTCTTTCTGAGACCGTTCACCTTCCCTTCCTAGGGTGTGCTTAGGGCAGCTGGACCGAAGATGGCCCCTTTCCCCACAGCCATAGCACCTAAGGCTGTATCTTTTATTGTGGCCGCGAACCGTAACTGCTGTAACCTCCCTAGCGTGAGGTGAACGATGATCCTGTCGCCGCCAGGCAGTGCCTTTAGCTGCACTACCCTCTCGAGATCGATCAACTCTCCTTTCCACGGTTCGCTTAGGGCAGCTGGATCGAAGATGGCCCCTATCCCCACAGCCATAGCACCTAGGGCTGTATCCTTTGTTGCGGTGGCGAACTGTAGCTGCTGCAACCTCCCTGACGCGATGGGAACGATGATCCTGCCGCACGGCTTCTACCTCCAGTGCATGGGCCAAGGCGTCCTTAAGCGTCTCGTGGTGCCCGAGCCTCACAGCAGCTCTGACTTCCAGGTCGCGGATGCCGTCGATGAATGTTTGCACCAGGTTCCCTCCAATGAGCGCAGGTACAGACTGGTATGCTTTACGAACCATCTTCTCCACCTCAAGGGCCCACTGCTGCAGGTTTTCGTTGCTGCGTTGCACGCGATCTTTAAGCTGCGCGCGAAAGACGTGTTCCAGGTGAGTGTCACCATATCTCGCCTCCAAGGCCTCAAGAAGCTGCTCATAGGTCACTTTCTTACCGAGAGCTTCCAACACAGTTAAGGCTTGGTCGCGCAGGCCTAGGGTGAGTGCAGTCATGGCTTGGCTTTTATTCCAGCCGTTCGCCTCCATGACGGCCTCGAACTGGATTTTGTAGGCCGACCAGGAAGAGGTCCCGTCGAACGGCGGCACTTTGAATCCACGTAGCGAAGGTGCTGCAGCTACTACGGGAGCTGTAGTTCCATCCCCAAGTTTGAGGTCGTTTAGCGTTTTCTTCACGTCAGCCATCACGTTGTCAACCCGATTGTTCACATGGTTGATTCGGGTTTCATGTTCTTCGATTCGGGTTTCAGCTTCCGACAGGCGGTTGTCGTGTTGAGCAACCCTATCCTTCACCTGCCTTATCTCTTTCCCAAAGGTAGCGTGAAGGTCCTTCATGAGGAGCATCTGCTCTTCCGACCGACGAGCCTGTTCCGCCAGCTGACGGGCCTGTTCCTCCTGCCGGCGGGCCTGTTCCTCCTGCCGGCGGGCCTGTTCCTCTTGTCCGTTCTGCAGCTGCTCTTTCAACTGACGGGCCTGCTCCTCCTGTCGGCGAGCCTGCTCCTCCTGTCGGCGAGCCTGCTCCTCCTGTCGGCGAGCCTGCTCCTCCTGTCGGCGAGCCTGCTCCTGCAGCATCACCATCAGAGCACCTAAGTCAGGTGCCACAGACGTAGAAGCTGCTGACGGACCGGCTTCCGTGGCCGGCGGCTGGCCCTCAGACATCTGCGGCGTTGCACCACCAAATCTCCTCTGGTCCGTCTCCTGCTGGCGTTGACTTCGGGTACGGACACCCTCCGTTTCCTCCTTAGGTAAAATCGGCATTATTTTATCCCACTTCTGACACCAATTGTTACGAGCTTAGGGTTCGTGACAATAAAAATTGCCGATAAAATTACCTAAATTAACACTTTAATTTACTTTATACAAATTAAAGTAAAAAAACACTAATAATTAAACACACTAATTCACTTAATTTCACTCCGAAGCTTCGCTTGTGTCGCCGAGTTAAACTCTGTGCCGATCGCATCTTACGCCACCTATTTATTCAAATCAGCAAAACATCCGGAATGTTCAAGTAAACACGCGTAAGGTACCGAGAGCTCGAGTATAGATTTTCTAGAAACTTAGTTCCTCGGGTGGCGCTGTTGGTCGAGAGATCGGCGATGTCATTCTCTGCAATGCCCCCCTCGCTCTCGCTCCTGACACTAGATGGCGCTGATTTGAGCGCGGCGTAACAGTATATTTAAGTGTTTGTTCTGTGAGTGAAACACTAGAACCATCGGTTGTCTCAACTGTTGGAGGCACAGATTGAAGTACATGATACGAATTTTCTTCATTTTCTTCAAGAACTAAAACAATAAAATTAAAATTAAATGCAGGTAGCACTAAGTTGCTCCAATATCTACCACGAGACCGCGCTAAATAACACCCCAGTACCTTTTTGTTGATAGTACAAGTTTGTACACTATACACCTGACAAAATTGGGTTTAATCCTTCAATTTAATCAAAAAAAAAAACCTCTACTCTGATATTTAAAATCTTCTAGAATGGTTCCATATTATAATCATCTAGAAAGTTACATTTAATACAAAAAAAAGCAGATAAGTAAGAAACACGTGAGTCGCGCCCGACACCCCGCCCCGCATAAATCGTTTGGAATGTCTTTTAGATTGATTGATCGAAAACGAATTATGAAAGTTGTGTTATGTTTGAATGTCACCTAGTAGTATTTTAAAATAATTAGATGTCTATTAATAAAAACATAAGTATGTACATACCTTGATTGTTTTGTTTGTATAGATCAAAAACCGCCGCAACCATCTTCTGTCCTCGCGATAAATTCATGATAATAATATTAACCACACACTGAATACTGATAAAATAATATATATATTTATATTATATGCACATCAATTGCTAGAAATCATAATGGACTCTCAATTATTTAAGTAGTTTATATTATTAATATAATAGATCATTATTGTTATTTTGCACAAATCACCGACTCACTATCAAAGCAAACTAAACAATGCACGCACAAACTCGTAGAAATACAGAATGTGGATTGGTTAACAGGAATAAACATGATTTTTCTCTGCCAATTAAAATGTTCCCAAATAAAATCGGGATTGGATAAAAAATGACATAACATACATAGATATTATGAAGACATAATTTTGGTGGTCAAGAGTTCTATGAGCTCTTACAACTATTGACCACTGAATTATTACTTTAACTATGACTTGTAACCTTGTCATCACAATAAATCTAAGCGGCATAGAATTTTTGACTCTTATTGAAACTACACTTAAATTTATTGGCAATTTAAAAAAAACCTGCTTACAGTTATGATATCAGTTACATGTATTGACTAATATAAACTATGGTTCTTTCTCAGTACGTTAATGCACTTAACTCCATTTCGCAAAAATTGTGGGTTAGCTCCATTGCCCTCCAAGGCGACGATATATAAATTTCACAAAAATAAGCATTTAGACCCGGAACAATTCTTTGTAAGCCATACAAATACTTGTTCCGTGCGGGATTCGAACCCGCGGCCCCCAACGCAGCAACTCATTGCTTAGTCACGGCGCCACGGAGCCGTCAAAATATGACTCCCCTCACAACATGAGCAATTCACAGGAAACAATATTATATAATAAAATAGAAATATAATATAATTTTAATGTTATTTTAGTGTTGAATAACTAACAAATTGAAACGTTATAATCTTAAAAAAATAGTTTGGTTTTAATATTAATTCTGTGTTTTAGACTTATAAAGACAAGTTCAGCTTGTAAGTCTAATTATAAAGGAAAAAAGGAATGTTAAAAAGGATTATGTTACATATTTAACTATTAAAAGAAATAAAAGCTACTTCAAAAACAAAAAAGACCAAATAGTATTATTTCCACACTATAGGCGCTAACACAGTGTATCGAACTTAAAGTCCAAACTTCAGAAACTATTAAGTAAAAGTTATTCTTTTTTGTTTTACAAATCAAATCGGTTTTATCTTCTTTAACGTTTAAATAATAGTACCCGGTTGACCGAGCTTTGCTCGGTATTTTTCGCTCGATTTTTTTAATTCGTGTGTTTTGGAAATTATATTTAGATACAAATTACATACTGATGAATTATAAATAATATTTTTTGATCTTAGCGACATAACAGAAAAAACTGAACTGGTTATTTGAATAAAAAATCATGAGTGCAATTATTTTTATTTAAATTTTCGTGTTTTTAAAAAATACTAAAAAAAGGGCTCGAAAAAAATATATTTTCTCAAAAAAGAAAGAAACTTGAAAAAAAAATAAAAAAGTCGGTCGGTCGGTCTGGGCTCGAACCGGGGTTTTACGATTTTGTGACCGCCCATTATACCAATAAGCTATTTATAATCATTACCAAACTGTCAAAATTTACCTTCTTATTCTAACTATATTGTAGCAGTTTTTAATTGCCTAAAAACACGGACAAAAAGACATTTTCTAAAAATAAATCTTAGCTAGATCGATTTATTATCCCCGAAACTCCCTGGACACTAAATTTTATGAAAATCGTTGGAGCCGTTTCCGAGATCCCGATTATATATATATATATATATATATACATATATACAAGAATTGCTCGTTTAATAGTACTAATAATTTGACCGGTGTGAGTGGGCTCAGGAATAACACAAGGTAAGGTAACAGCGTGGTGTCGCAAGAGGCGGCAGAGAGGAACTGAACCAAGCGATGGGCAGCGGCGGCTTCTTGATCACAAGTCAAAATAAAAACTAATAACGTAACCACCCACCAAGCGTGGCAGCTGTGGCAAAATCCATGTGTGAGGCCTCTGTTCAGCAGACTTTATAGGCTCTCATAGATGGATGGTTGGAATGTGCAACTGGAATGTCGTCTTAATTAGTTAGTTACATACAAACTTCATCTCTTATTTTTCTATGCTTAGGGGTGAAATTTCTTTTAACCAATTTAAGAAAAGAATTATCCTTAAATTTGTTAAACCCTTACCGAGAATACGGCGAATACACATCCTCGATATATATATATATATATATATATATATATATATATATATATATATATATATATATATCGAGGATGTATATATATATATATATATATCAAGTAAGCAGTACCCATAAATCAACGACACACATAAAAAATAAACATACGCGTTGAACACAGAAGCTTCTCGTTACAAATGCGCAAGTAAAAAGTTTATTATATACAAATGTAAACGTTGCGACTAAAAAAACAGAGTTACTTCTAGTGTCATATACACTTGGGTTTCACATGGCTAAACAAGAATCATGTGGTTTTTATTCACAAACATTAAAATGTTATTACAATGGACATAAAATATTCTGCATACATATATTATATACTCGTACATATGTAATTACTCCATGTTAATAGTAATTAGGTTGTTCCAGTTCTGGCGCACTTGTAGAAAGGTTGTACCAGTTCTGGCGCACTGAGTCAGAAGTGGTACAAGTACGACGTTCGTCGACTCACGACACTAAAAAAAAAAAAAAAGGGTTTTGGCATGCTCTGATCACGAATCTGCGGTCCATTTTTGCGTAGGATGCACGGTTCCGGAGATGTGCAGATCAATTAACTCTTATCTAATTGATATCCGCTGCGAGCCTCCACCGTCATTAGCGCTCCATTGTTCTTATCTACTTATCTATTGTTCGTTCAATACCGTCATTATCTATTCTTCCTCAGCGTGCTGCTATTGTATTATACTCCTTTGTTCCTATCTACACTAATCTGACTCATTAATAAAACACATTACCCAATTTTGTTAAAATTTTTATTTATAAAATACAAAATCTTATTACTTATTATCTATAAAATAGGAGCGAAACATCTCATCCACTAAAATATCGTTGTACAATGTGTTCCCTGTAAATATACTCGTAAAACTATGCATTGAACATCCCTGAAACTTATATAGCAAATACATTAAGCAATATTCGCCACAAACTGAAGTCCACTCATTCTGAATCCTATCAACATTCCAGTTCCATCTTTTACAATTTCTTTTAAAAAACTCTAGATGATATCGTACAGGTGCCCGTCCGAATGAATCAAAATATTGACCGACGTCATTCGTATCGATATATAAAGCTACCCAATGTGACCCTGGTTTATCATCTGTATCCAAATTGCATATTATATACGTTGGTACGTGGGTGTACATGGGTAGTTTATTGGCAGCATAAACATTATTTTCTAGAGTGGGGTGAATCTTTTTCAGATGTTGTTGTACATCTAGTGTATCCATAATATTACTGCTATTAGTAGATTATTACAGTACCAATCTACTCAATGACTAATATAGGAATGATCAATTATAGTGATTTCTAAATATTAAATTACATTCTTTGTGTTATACAAAACGTATTTGAGTCACCAATATACTGAACAAGACACGACAGGAAGGACGTAGGAATGTAGAGATAAGCAACAGAATGTAAGGTAAGCTTGTTGACGCATAAAGATACTATCAATTCTACTGCAGAAATTCTTTAGATTAGAATTATTACTCACTGGTACTATATAAGACCAAGCAACTGCAGTCATGGAGTTAGTGTATGGTCGTTTGACCGCAGTGGATCTATCAATACTACGTTTGTGTTACTTCAACGCATCAAAGGCCATGGATGTAAGTGTTTATTCTATTGACAAACTTACTTTTCTTTCTGTTATTTTCTTACGTGTGTATGATTTAGTGTTAACAAATTATATTTAAATATTATGTGTGTGTATATGGTTAAGCCGTGGTAGCTCAGATGGTTAGCGCAAAATGTAAAATTCACAGTACGCGACCCGGGTTCGATCCCCGCTGGCACCAATTAAATTGTTAATTACAATTTTAAGTGCTGATTTACCACGTGCTCAGCGGTGAAGGAAAACATCGTGAGGAATGCATGTCTGAGAAAATTTCGAAGGCATGTGAAGTTTGCCAACACGCATTGAGGTATCGCAGCGAATATTTCCTAGCCCTAAAACCCTCTCAGAAATGAGAGGAGGCCTATGTTCAGTAATGGACTTTAATAGGTTGTAACTTTAGCTTTTTTAACTTTTATGATTAAGTGTTAACAAATTGATATTAACATGATAACTGTGTTGTTGCAGAAATCATTGAGCTTCGATGAAAATACCTATAAACAGTATTACTACTCGCCACTCTCCCCTCAAGAAGAGAGTGATGACATCGTCATTAATAATAACACATGCGATAGTGGAAAAAGAAAATCGCAATCGATTGATCATTTTTTTGAAGCTGAATCAAAAATAAAAAAGAGGAAGCTGTTATCATCAACCGTAGCACGAGCCGCTAGAAATGGTGTATCATACATTTCTACTAATTCTGACGACGGAGACCAAGCGACGCATCTCATCAAAATTGAAATGTACGATATGAAGAAGCTATCCAAGATTCCAACTACTGATCATTGGAAACATGCTTCCACGAGGATTAAATATTACGTAAAGACTAATAAGGATAGCATCTACGACAACACAAACGCCCTCGTATACAATATTACAAAGACAATAGCAGAAAGTGAAAAAGTTAAAAAATACTTTTTTAACAATGACAGTCATTAGCTGATCATTAGTGAATGTGATTCTGTTTACTTAAATTACTTCCGTGTACTCATTATATTCTATTTCTAATCCTTTGTTAGACTTAAATATCGGACATTATTTGAAATTTGGGTATCAGTTGGTCTACCAACACTGAACTGTTACTTACTCTGCTACCTATTTTCTTCTTTACTATAAGGATGGCAAACTTCAGTGAAGTGTGCACCAGTGCTTTCTTCTCCACAACCATGGAAGAGAATACGGAACTATTCAACAGCGAATTAAATCAGGAGTTGTCTAAAGTTTGTGATGAAATGGAGAAGGATCAACTGTTCGATTCATCGTATGATGATGAGTTGTATAATCACTGTGCGATGGTTGAAACACAGTTTAGGTAAGTAAAATAAACATTCATTTCGATCATAATTTACACAATGTCTTGTACAGTTTTTAATAAATTTAAACATTTTAGTAGTCAACCACTACAACTTGGAAGAGGAACGAAGCGAACGAGCAGCAAAGAACCCAAGATCATCAAAAAACCAACAACGGAAGCAGAAGCGCCTGCCTCTGCAGGGAACAGTATCAGTAACGATGATCAAGTGGAATGTCTAACGTGTCATATATTTATCAAGAAACGGTATTTAGCTAATCATTTTAAAAGTAATGTTCACAAAAATAATCTTTTAAATTCACATTATTCTTTATCAAACGTTAGTGTTATTGAATCTGCTTTTGGAAATAGGATTTTAACTTATAAAATCAAGAGTAGAGTAGATAGTTCGACATTGGTAAATTTTGAAACTCCTGAACTATTTTTAAATTCTATTAAAGATGATATTTTATTTTAATACAAGAGTGTATTCATCAACACATAATTTTTAAAGTAAACTTCATATTGCATGCTGATTTTGTTCAACAAACTAAAGATATTCATGATACGTTCGATTTTCAAACGCTTAACTATATTACTTGTCAAGGAGATGACTTAAATTTTTTTTTTTCATCTTTAAATGATACAATTACTACTAAAATTAGTGCATTTGAAAAAAAAGATAGTGGATGGAGTCTAAAAAACATAAAATCTACAGACATGAATGTTAATAAATTTAACCCCCTACGCGGTACTTCATACATAGATCTTCCTCGTGACATAAAATTAAAAAAGGCTGTTATAAATGTAAAAAGCAAGAATTATTTTTGTTTTAAATGGGCGTTACTCTAGGCGTTATATCCCGTAAACAAAGACGCGGATCGTGTATCATCGTACCTTAAACATGCAAATAAACTTAAATTTGATGGTATTTCCTTTCCAGTTAAAATTTCTGACATAGCAAAAGTAGAGAAATTAAATGATATTAGTATTAATGTTTTTGGGTTAGAATATAATAAAGAAAAACGATGTAATTCTATAGTAGGTCCATTATTTTTAACAAAGTATCGTAAAGATAGACATATCAATTTATTATTTTTTTCCAAGGATACAAAAAATCATTATTGTTACATAAAAAATTTATCGCGGTTAGTTAGTAAACAAATTTCAAAAGACGGTCACATCATGTACATTTGCGAAGCATGTCTACTTCACTTTCCATCTAAGGAAAGTTTAAATAACCATGAACAATACGATTGTGCCCACATTTGTACAGAATTACCAAACAGTGAAACTTTTAAAAAAAGAATTGGTTTGGTCAACCTATTTCAAATGATAAAATTAAATTTGATAGTTATGAAAAAAAGTTGAAGATACCATTCGTAGTTTATGCTGATTTTGAAGCATTTTTAAAACCAATAGAATCATGTTCTAACGATCCTTCCAAACCTTTCACACACAATATTCAGAAACATGAAGTACATAGTTTTGGTTATTATATAAAATGTTCATATGATGATAAATTATCAAAATATGTAACGTATTGCGGACCCAACTGTGCACAAGTGTTTATGGAAAGTTTATCTAACAATCTCAAAGAAATAAATAGACTTCAAAAATATCCTCCACTTCCGCTAACAAATGAAGACAAAAACCAAATTTCAAATGCAACCATTTGTCATATTTGTGAAACAGAGTTAGCAGAACATTTTTATGATTTTGATTGGTACACCGGTAGTTTTATAGGTGTTGCTCACGAATCATGTAGCTCGAAGATCAGAAAACCTCGTTATATACCAATATTTTTACACAACCTTAGTCACTATGATGCTCATTTTATTGTTCACGCGTCAAACTTTTGTGATGGTGAAGTCGAAGTTATCCCTCAAAATAAAGAAAAATATATATCCTTTTCCAAAAAATTAAAAATGAATAACCACGAAATTATATTAAGATTCATAGATTCATTTAAGTTTTTATCATGTAAATTAGAAGAATTGGCCAAAAATCTCAGTAATGATCAATTTCAAGAATTACGTAGAAATTATCCTAATGATGAAGATTTCTTTCGTTTAAAACGGAAAGGCGTTTATCCATATGAACTTATGACTAATTATGATAGTTTAAGCCTAACATCGCTCCCCGAACAAAAAATTTTTTATAGCTCGCTCACAGATTCCCATATTTCAAATGATGATTACAATCATGCTAAAGATGTTTGGGAACACTTTGGGTGTTGTAATATGCTAGATTATTCAAACCTGTATTTAAAAACAGACGTTTTACTTTTAACCGATGTATTTGAAAACTTTAGAAAGTTATGTATTAATACTTATGATTTAGACCCTGCCCATTATTCACACAGCACCCGGTTTAAGTTGGGATGCAATGTTAAAATATACAAAAATAGAATTAGAACTTTTAACAGATTATGAGAAAATTGCATTTATTAGATCAGGTATCAGGGGTGGTGTATCTCAATGTAGTAATCGTTATGCTAGAGCTAATAACAAATATATGGGGGATTATGATGCAGGGAAACCAAATTCATATATCACATATTTTGATGCCAACAATTTACATGGTTGGGCTATGTCTCAATGTCTTCCTACTGGTGGATTCGAATGGGTAAATCCGAATACAGAATTTAATGTGTCTGAGACATCGAACTTCGGTTTTATTTTAGAAGTTGATTTGGAATATCCAGATGAACTTCATGACTTACATTCGGACTTTCCTTTATGCCCCGAAAATATTTGTGCAGGCAATATTAATGAAAATAAACTAGTCCCAAATTTAAATAATAAAGATAAATATGTAATTCATTACAGAAATTTAAAGCAGTGCATAGAAATGGGGGTTAAATTAACTAAAATTCATAGAGTTTTAAAATTTAAACAGTCTCGCTGGTTGAAGATGTACATAGATCTAAACACAAAATTAAGAACGTTAGCAAAATCAGATTTCGAAAAAGATTTTTATAAATTAATGAATAATTCAGTCTTCGGAAAGACTATGGAGAATATTGAAAAAAGGGTTAACATAAAATTAGTTACACACTGGGAGAACCAGGGCAAAGCTTTAGGTGCTCAAGATCTAATCGCTAAACCACAATTTCATAGTCCTTCAGTATTTTCGGAAAACCTAGTTGCGGTTCAGTTGCGAAAAACAAAGTTAATATATAACAAACCAATTTATTTAGGGTTTTGCATTTTAGATATTTCAAAAACATTAATGTATGATTTTCATTATAACTATATGGTTAAAAAGTTTAGTAAAATCAAATTATTGTATACAGATACGGATAGTTTAATATATCATATATTTACAGATGATTTTTACTCTGATATAAAACCTGACCTTTCATCATACTTTGATACCTCAGCTTATGATGCAAATAATATTTTTGAATATCCAAAATTAAATAAAAAGAAATTAGGTTTTTTTAAAGATGAAAATAATGGTAAAATCATGAAAGAATTTGTGGGTTTACGATCCAAAATGTACGCTTTTAACTTAGAGAATAAGACTATAGCCAAGGCAAAAGGGGTAAATAAATGTATCACTAAAAAGATGACCATGGATAATTATAAGTCTTCTCTATTTAATAAAAAAGTGCAATATTATAGTATGCTTAGATTTAAATCAATTAAACACACAATTCTTACACAAAAATTAAATAAGATTGGTTTATCATATAATGACACAAAGAGGCATATTTTAGATAATAATATTGAAACATTAGCTTGGGGTCATTATAAACTGCGTTAAGTGTTGATAGTTTTTAATTTTATGTCTGCATGTAAATAAAATTTGTATTGATTGTAAAATAATGATAAAAGTATAATATGACATAGAGTTTATTACATATTTAATCGTTGTTTTATTGTAAATAATTTAAGTTAATTGTTGTTTATATTTGCGTGTGTGTGTGTGTGTGTGTGTGTGTGTGTGTGTGTGTGTGTGTGTGTGTGTGTGTGTGTGTATTTATTTGAGGTTGAGTTGATTGTAAAATTATGATGTACTAATTGTGTTAGAAATAGTATACAGATCATTCTGTTTTATATAATGTTTGCAATATATATTAATTGTTAACACCAACACTTTCATTTTTTATTTCACCCCTTAGAACTTTAGACGTGTGTAATGTTTCACTTTATCCATCCGTTTACTGCTATTGTGGCGGGATCAAGTGGATGTGGGAAGTCAAATTTTGTAACAAATTTCATAAAATCAGTTACAGAAATATGTAATTGTGATTTTAATCAGATCACATGGTGCTTTGATGAAATGCAACCTTTATATAATTTACCAAATGTTAACTACCATCAAGGAATTCCAAATGTTAATATGTTTGACGGTGAAAACCCACATCTTGTTATTATTGATGATCTAATGAGAGAGTCCGATGGAAGAATTGTGGATATATTTACAAAAGGTAGTCATTACAGGAATCTTAGTGTATTTTATTTAACACAAAATTTATTTCACTGTAAAGGGCAAAGAGACATATCCTTAAACTCAAGTTATATAATATATTTTAAAAACCCTCGAGATAAAACTCAAATAAGATATTTAGCACGACAAGTGTCACCAGATAACCCAAAATTTATTGAAGTTGCCTACAGGGATGCAACTCTAGAGGCGCATGGATATTTAATGGTAGATTTAAAACAGAATACCAATGATTTTTGTCGTATCAAGACAAATGTCTTCCCATTTAATGGTTTCTGCACAGTCTACGTCCCCACAAAAGAGTTTAAATACACCAAGAATCAAACATTTCAAATCATTGCTAAATGATGCATCGTCGACTCACAACGCATAAACATTTGCTAAACGCTTTGCATACGCTTAAACCAAAATATCAAAGAGCATTACTTAAAACGTGTGATGAAGAAGAAATTAACTGTATTTGTGAGCGTATTCATAACGTTTTACAAGGAAAAGTACCTCTTAAAGATCAAGATAAACAAAAATTGAATAAACACAAAAATATACTCCGTCAACTAGTGCGTAAGTGTAAACATAAACTAAGAAAAAATATAATTATACAAAAAGGAGGGGCTTTCTTACCAATAATATTAGGTGCAATATTGAGTGGATTAGTGAGTGGACTAGCCAGTTAACATGGAAAATGCAAAGAAAATGATACTTATCGAACCTGGATTGATTGAAAAATTAAAACAAGAAAATAAGGTTAATACGAGTAATAGTTTATCTCGATTAGATATTGAAATGCAAAATATTATGAATAGTAAGACGGAAGACCGAAAGAAATGGATGTTATATTTACAAACACTGCAAAGATACCTTCATTTTACCGAAGAGGATCGTCAACCACTCAGATTACCAATTTATTCTGATACATCAAATGAAGATGCAAACGAGTCTAAAATTGGTTTTAAAAAAAAAGATAGAGATCTAAAAACTTCAGTTGATGCTGAATCTTTGTTGGAGGAGAATCGATCCATCAAAAGTAAAGAAAATGTTGAAAATCCACTTTACACATCAGCTCAAATACTCAGTTTAATACCAAAAACTTATAATAAAAAAGGACAGTTATTATTAAACTTAGTTGAAACAAGTAAAGGTAAAATACATTGGGATAATGAAGGTACAGTCATAATTGATAATGAAAAAATTCCTGGAAGTAATATTGTTGATTTAATAAATGATTCACTAAGACCCTTAAAAAGAAGTGATCCAGTAGGGTGGGATAGATTTGCTGAAGCATTAAAAGATATTAAAGTACCACTTACTTATATTGGAAATCCAAAGAGATGTGAGTTTATTAACCAACTTCAAGCAAAAGATCTGAACAAACCCTCTGAGATTGAATTTCAAGAGTTTTCTACACCGAGCAGTAGAGATAAAAAGTCTACAACTAAAATACGTAAAAGGCTTGAGTGGGAAAAATGGACCCCGTACTAGAAGAAATTAACAGGATTTATTATGATCCATCTAATCCCGCTGGTTTTGGTAGTATTGATAAATTATCAAAAGCCATGAAGGGTAAAATGAATAAAAAGCAAGTAAAGGAATGGTTAAAATCACAAGAAACATACACATTACATAAACCCATTCGAAAAAAATTCCCGCGTAATAGGTACATTCTATCAAATATTAATGAACTGTGGCAAGCTGATTTAAGTGATATGCGAACTTATTCTCAATATAATGATGGTTTCAAGTATATACTTTGTGTTATTGATGTATTTAGTAAATATGCTTTTGCAAGACCAATGAAAAAGAAAAACTCAGAAACAACTAGAGAATGTTTTGAAAGTATATTTACTGAAAGTAATTTAACACCTACTCACATACAATCTGATAAAGGTACAGAATTTGTTTCAAAAGATGTACAAAAATACTTTAAATCCAAAAAGATTAATTACTATACCACTAACAATCCTGACATTAAGGCCAGTATTGTTGAACGATTTCAAAGACCACTAAAAATGGAAATGTGGCGTTATTTCACTCATAATAATACTTATAGATATATAGATGTTTTACAAGATTTAATATACTCTTACAATCACAGCTTTCACTCTAGTATTAAGATGTGCCCATGTGATGTAAATTCCAACAATATTATGACAGTTTGGACTAATCTTTATGATAGACGGTCAAACAAACTTTCTTTAGAAAACCCTAAACCAAATTTCAATGTGGGTGATTATGTTCGAATAACTAAATATAAACATGCTTTCCAAAAAGGATATGAATCAAATTGGAGTGATGAAATATTTATTATATCTTCAATAATTGATAGATCTCCATGGGTTGTTTATACAATAACAGATTTACAAAATGAACCAATAGTTGGTACTTTTTACGAAAGAGAATTACAGAAAATCACTTACAACCCCACCTCACAATATAAAATAGATAAAATAATTGACACTCGTTACTCAGGTAACAGAAAAGAAGTACTAGTGAAGTGGAAAGGTTATCCAGATAAATTTAACAGTTGAATTTTAGCTTCTAGTTTAAAAGAAATATGAATAAAGAAAGTTTTTATTTAACTTTGCTCAGCAATAGTTCAATGGAATACTTTCCTGATAACAAGACCACAAATTTTTCAACGAAATTACCGAAAGATATTAAATTACAAGGTGAATGGTCGGTTGGAGTTGTCGAGTTTCAATATCCATGTACCATGTTTACTGTTCAAGATCATGAAAATGTTATATACATTACAAAATCTATGTTAATGCCTAATGAAGATAAACCATCCACAGTGTACTACAAAAAACATATTCCAGCTACCAACTATGATAACGTTGAGCATATTTTAAGAGTGTTAAATGGTATCGGAGAGAACTTGAAATTTCGCTATGATGAAATAACAAAATTTGTGTCTATTTCTGTTTTGGATAAAAATATAACATCCGTAACATTATCACCCAAATTAAGTTTACAACTAGGTTATGAACCAAATAAAAATCTCCTAGAGAGAAATTTTGGAAAGTGTCCTGCTAATTTACACTTAGGGTTATTACCTCAACTCTTTCTATATTGTGACATTATCGATCCTCAGATTGTGGGTGATGTTATGACTCCTTTACTAAGAGTCATTTCATTAGATCCTACAAAATACATTTATGGTGCAAATAAAATGCACGTTTTCTCTCAACCTCACTACTTACCTGTTATGCGAAGAGAGTTCGATACGCTGGAAATAGTTATAAGATCGAGCACAGGACAAAAAATACCATTCCAGTTTGGAACCGTGTGTATTAAACTACATTTCCGAAAATTATAATAATGAATTCTCTTCGTGATCATCATAAATGTCCATATGAAAATTATTATACACATCAAGCTGGGTCAGGAGTTGGAGTAATTTATAAGGGTGCACCATACCAACGCGGTCATGGTATTGGGAGCTTCTTAGGGGGGTTATTTAGATCAGTTTAACCTTTACTTTCAAGTGGTGCTCGAGTGATTGGTAAGGAGGCATTAAGCGCTGGAGTAGGACTTTTATCGGAGATGGTTCAAGCGCGTCCTATGGAAGCCTCAATAAAAGATCGTCTAAAGCAAGTTAGTACGAATTTAAAACGAAAGGCTGATGAGAAAATTGATCAATTTAACATGACAGGATCTGGGTATAAAACTAAAAGAAAACGATTGACCTCGTTCATTCCACCATTAACTGCTAACGTGAAAGCTGCGAAGAAACTTGGTCTAAAACCAAAAAATATCAAAGATATATTTTCAAATTAAATATGTCTTTCCTTCATAATCATTCTTGCGAGTGCGTTAAGTCAGAATTGGATTTGTTTGCACTACCGTCTACACAAACTAGCATTGAAAATGGATTGTGGATTCATTATAAACCAACAAATCATTGAGTTTTTTTTGACAAACAACAAGTCATTGAGTAGATTGGTACTGTAATAATCTACTAATAGCAGTAATATTATGGATACACTAGATGTACAACAACATCTGAAAAAGATTCACCCCACTCTAGAAAATAATGTTTATGCTGCCAATAAACTACCCATGTACACCCACGTACCAACGTATATAATATGCAATTTGGATACAGATGATAAACCAGGGTCACATTGGGTAGCTTTATATATCGATACGAATGACGTCGGTCAATATTTTGATTCATTCGGACGGGCACCTGTACGATATCATCTAGAGTTTTTTAAAAGAAATTGTAAAAGATGGAACTGGAATGTTGATAGGATTCAGAATGAGTGGACTTCAGTTTGTGGCGAATATTGCTTAATGTATTTGCTATATAAGTTTCAGGGATGTTCAATGCATAGTTTTACGAGTATATTTACAGGGAACACATTGTACAACGATATTTTAGTGGATGAGATGTTTCGCTCCTATTTTATAGATAATAATTAATAAGATTTTGTATTTTATAAATAAAAATTTTAACAAAATTGGGTAATGTGTTTTATTAATGAGTCAGATTAGTGTAGATAGGAACAAAGGAGTATAATACAATAGCAGCACGCTGAGGAAGAATAGATAATGACGGTATTGAACGAACAATAGATAAGTAGATAAGAACAATGGAGCGCTAATGACGGTGGAGGCTCGCAGCGGATATCAATTAGATAAGAGTTAATTGATCTGCACATCTCCGGAACCGTGCATCCTACGCAAAAATGGACCGCAGATTCGTGATCAGAGCATGCCAAAACCTTTTTTTTTATTTTTTTTAGGATCGTGAGTCGACGAACGTCGTACTTGTACCACTTCTGACTCAGTGCGCCAGAACTGGTACAACCTTTCTACAAGTGCGCCAGAACTGGTACAACCTAACTACTGTTAATAAACATGTAAAAAATTACTTTAAATATTTTTTTCATGTGTCTTAATATAGAATAACATTTTTAGTTGCCTGAAATAAATGATAGCTCTGTTGTACTATCCGTGTAGGTAGGTACAAGCTTCTTACAAGTTGTTCCTTGTGGTGCACTATATCAGGATTTTTTATAGGATAGGGGAAACAAACGAGCACACAGTCCGCCTGATGGTAAGCGGATGTTGTGGCCCATTGACATCTACATTTATCCTCGATGAAGAATCAAAAAGCAGATGCGTTGTTACCCCTGAGGACCAAGATGTAATGCCTCGTTTCCAGTAAAAAAGGGTCTCCGGATCTCTACAGTCACCATACGAAACAGCAGTGTTAAGCTGCTATTTTACGCTGATATCCTGTGAGAGGGTATATCTGTAAAACAGGAAATGTTAAAATATCATAAACGACAAGACTCACCATCTCATCGTAGATGGTCTGCGTGTCTGCAGTGCAGTCGTACGCAGCGTCGTATGTGAATAGCTTGTCCTCGCCCTTGGGGTTGTAGACCTGCACCGCGCCGCGCTCCGGCCACACCTTCACCACCTGCACAACACCATGGAATATTAGCGTCATTGCAAAATTTTGTAGACATAAGGAAATGACGCCAGAGTTGCCCTAAGAAATATTTTAGGACCAGTTAATTTTCTTTAGTATATAAATATCATTTTCACATACTTAAAAAAAATATAATACGACACGATTTATTAAGATTATTATGTATTAAAATTTAAACTAAGCGTGCGGATAAAGATACAAAAATTTAAATTTCTAGGCCGATGAAAGTATATTCTATAAATTTAAACAATCAAATACAATTTTCTTAAACGTTCATAAAATTAGAATCCCATAATTAACCATAAAAAGAATACATACAGATTCTACATACGAAATCAAGTACAATTGTAAAGTTGTATTGCGAATGTTAGCATTTAGTTTAACGTAACCAACCACCCGTTAAATTGACCAGTTTTACGCAAGGCTGTCCAGACTCCAGACCAATAGCTTGTCTTAACTTTTATAAAATTGCTTATTTATATTTTTTAATATAATTAAACATTAATCGATTTTTAAGTGAATAGACTATTATTTCTTTCTAATAAAATACCTTTAATAAATTATACCTCTGCAGTCTGACAACCCTGCTCTCGACTCGTATCGTAACAATAAGCACTTTTTTTCCTAACATCGCCAGTTTTTGTATGCGAACGACTCCTATAAAAAATCCTTTATCCCGAAATGATTTATTGTTAACAAAAAGCTTTTTACAAAACTACGATTTACAGTTTTCAATTTACGTTCTAGAAGCTGCCTCAAGCACGTTGTTCGTTTGTTAATATGTTGCAAGTATTAAATTCATCTAGTGAATGATTTGGGTTAGTTATAGCGAAGACTTAACAACTAATACTTAATAACTAACTTAAACAAACTAAAATGTTAATACAATGACGGCGTCTGCTTGCATGTTATAGGTGAGCATACTGAATCATCTGTTACGCGAAATATTTATTTAATTTATTATAACTAATTAAATTCCGAGGAGTTTATTTACATCAAATTAATTTAAAGAAAACTATTTACATGCTTTCAATGAAACCATCGAATATTGCTTAGCGCAAAATAATTTACTTCGATGTGATCTATTTCAGCTGATAAAAAACAATTCTGCGAAATTCTGCGAAATTCTGCGACGTCATTGGCATCTATCCCACCATCCTACGTAACATAAATTTAGGCAAATTCAAATTGAATGGAGGACTTTTGTACATCTATAGATCGTATTAGGTCAAAATTCATGATTTAATTGTTTAGCCAAGTATGTGAAACCTTCAGCTGCTCAATTTGACTTGCTTATAACATATTTACAAATAGGTTGATTTGCGTGCAATGGTCATATTATATAGGCACCTACTGCGAGTCACCGGCGTGAAATTACGATGCTCGGGGCGAATTCATTATCGCGCGATCGATGCGTTTATGAACTACAAATAACCAAGCTGTGCGTTCGTGCGTAAGAAACTTTTGCTCATATTATAAAGAAATGCACTTCATCCGAAGATATTGCTTATATTGTTCTAGTTAAGTTGGAATCTATCAGAATATTGTTTCTTAATAAGTAGTTACGTAGCACATTCTGTGCGCAGTCAACTTCTTTTGTTAGAATGACGGTGACAAACTTGCTGACAGTAAGTGAATACCGTAACACATAGACATCTACATTTACTCTCGATTAAGATTTAAATTGCAGATGCATTGTCACCTCTACTACTAAGATGGAATGCCTCGTATCCAGTAAAAAGGGTGTAATTACGAAAGATCTTGTGCGTCAATTCAAAAAGTACTTAACACGAGCAAAATTTCCAGGGCAAGGGCACATAAGTTTACCACCACCGTATCGTGAGAAGCTTCTCCCTCGTGAGCAATTAACTTAAATACTAGTTCCGCAGCCCGGTTATCCTCAGCCCGTGTTAGTGTCTCGTCAGACCTGTAATGGAGCGTCTATGAATTTTTTGTCGTCCTTCGTACGGGTGGAGAGGCGCTCGTACCACTTCTGCTCGGGCCGCTTCTTCTTCACCTACACATATTAGTTGTTTACATTACAAAACATCTACAAAGTTCAAAACACATACTTCACATTGCAAACAAGTAATATAGTAATCCAATAAATCCACGTATAAACATATACCTAACATGTAAGTGACATAACTTACTATTTAAATATAGCTCTTTAAGATACATAATGTTTTTTTAAATATTTCTTTACAATTTTCCTATAATTGTGTGTAGTAAAAGTAGATGTAAGAAAATACAAGATATTAGTGTGGTAAGAGAGAAATACCTACGAACCATAAAGATGGTTAGGAGAATTCTAAAGAAACTCAACAACAATTTAACATAATTAATTATAAAATCATATCAGTTGATAAAACAGATTTTGCATGTCAATATAGTTTTTTAATGTAGATTTTGCGGTACTATGGAATCTTGATGAATACTATGGAAAATAATAAATTTTAATAAATATAAATTACAATAATACCTACTCATTATAAATAATTTATTTTTTTACCACTGCTCCGGAAAAAAACCTTTATCCTGGCTCCCCAGGTTCTGTAACTAGCAAGAAACCCAGCAAGCTTTCTTTTCTAAATACGAATTTACATTAACTGTTGTACTATTCAGACTTTAGTCTTAAAGTAAAAGTAAAATATGCACCATATAGGCATTGATATATAAAAATCAATTTTTGAATACACCCCTTTTTAAATATATAAAAGCACATAGGTGCACATTTTACTTTTACTTTATGAGTTATGACTTATAATTTTTTGTTTGTAATAAGTTAATTGCCTAGCCTTACATTGCCAAACAAATGAAAAATAAATGTAAAACTGTATTTTAAATACAAAAATAGCCTCATATATAATATACCTACATGCCATACCTTTTGCGTTGCTGTTAGTAGACGCGGTAGAACATTTACTTCTTACGAACTGAAATCGTGCAACAGCAAGCAGTCATCAACTTTGAATAATTCAAATAACACTAACTCAGTGTACATATACAATAACTGGATCTCTTATTTGAGCAAAAATATAATAGCGCGATTAAGATGCAGTAGGGATTTCATGTACCAAACATATACGTCAGAGCTACTGCACTAATGTGATTAAGATTTGTTTTCATTTGTATTTTTATAGAATAAGGATAACACGAGCACACACACAGCCCACCTAATGGTAAGTGGATGCTGTGGCCCATAGACATCTACATTTGTCCTCGATTAAGTATCAAAATGCAGATGCATTAACATCCCTGAGGACTAGAATGGAAAGCATCGTTTCCAGTAAAAAAGAACTCAGGTTCTCTACACTCATCATACGCATCCACAGAACACTTAATAGGTGTTCTGTGTACGCATCACATACTCACGGGTGACAACGCATCTGCATTTTGATTCGTAATCGAGGACATATTGTGTAGATGTGAGTGGGCCACAGCGTCCACTTACCAACAGGTGGACTGCGTGCTCGTTTGTCACCCTATACTATAAAAATATACTATTATTATGAATACTTTATTGATATAGAAAGTACGCGAACTTTTAATATATTCCCTGTGTAACGATACTGCTTTAGAATCATAAGTCTGGAAAAACAGTTTCAGTATTTCCCTATTTATCACAACACAGCCGTCGAGTTAATGATCAAGATACGAGAATCGAGAACAAAACGCTAATAACTGATTATATTTTACAGCCATACTCAAGGTAAACCGCTGTTGGTCACGATCGTGTACTTTGAATCAATGGATGTTTGTAAACGAAAAATATAATAGGTACATACAATGTTTCAAGGATGGTGACAAATGCTCCCTAAATACTCTTAACATAGTGCGTAGCAATATACAAGCTACAAGGACGAGGCAAACAAACACACATTCAATTAGGTACATTGGTACTGTCTGCAGCTGTCAACCTACATGCAGGATTTCGTGATGTAGGTGAACACTAGCCGTCTGCCGTTTCTTCTTCTCCGTCATTCTATTTATCGGCCTTCGAAAATCTATAGCTTGACATGGCTACTTTTCCGTACTATGCGATGCAAATAAAAATAGGACTGATCTGGCACCATAATATTATAACGTCATAGCTGTCAAATCAAACCAATTAGGTAGGGTGAGCAAAACAGATATTTTTGAAATAATATTTATTTACAAAAGAACCATGAGTGGAAATGCATTACTCTGAATCTAGCATTTTAATTTCGCTCATCTCTGCATCACTGTCCGATTAGTCAACATCATCATCACTACTGCTTTCCCTTATAAAAATAGAACATGGATTTATGTAGGTATTTAGAATATTTCTCCGAGTAGTATCAATATTTTAAATTAATATATAAAAATAATGATAAGTTCAATAGATTTTTTAATACTAAGACTCAGTTAAACAAAGCGGGAAAGAAAACGTTACTAATACACAAATTAATTTTCTTTGCGAGCCATACTTTTCAAGTGACAGTTGACAGGTCGCGGTCTTTCGAAGTCATTGACATTCCTATTATTCTTCATCACGCTTGGCAAGCGGCTTGATGATCGTAGTAGCAGGCATTTCGCACCTTTGACGCTGCTCCTCTTTGCCGGTCTGAGTGTTCTACATTATATTATATCATTAGACCAAAAACTTCTACATATACTGCAAGGCGGGAAATACTCGTTAAGTCGTAACCCTCAATAACTCGAAAAATGGCATTAGCCGCGTACACACCTAGCGCACGTTCTCGCGGCGCAGCCACGGTGTGCGGCTCGCGAGCGAAGTGTCGTGAGGCAGCCTCAATAGTTTTGTATGGAACTCCGAGGCATGCCTCGCGAGGCAGGCCGAGCCATCGTAGTCCCCGAGCATCCGGAATGGACAGTTGTATAATTGCAGCTGCAGCTACTTTTTTAGTCGCTTATTGTTCAAAAAAAAACGAAAACTGTCACGTTTTACGAAAAGACCTAGACGCTTCTGGATTAGAAAAAATTATGAGCGTTGCAACCAATATGGAAATAAATTACTTAAAGATTTAACATTTGATCAGATTGTACATTCATTGAATTAAACGAATATTATTAAAGTGGTTTTACAGTAAAACTAAAACAAACACTATTGTATCGCCTCGCGAGCCAACATACCACCGTACATACCAAACGAACAGTGATCCGAGAACCGAGGCACTTTTGAGCGCGTCTAGTTTAGCTAATTTCTTACATCAAAAGAAGATAACAGATTTTTGTAGATGTTTGTACAGTTTACTTCACTAATATGTAATTTGTTTTAATAAATATGTACCATAAAACTGAAGTCGAATTTTTATTTCACTTTGCCTATTACAACTCGAAAAATATACTTAAAAATAGCGCCTTTCTAAGGTCGAATTTTCATCAATTAAATCCTTTATACCTCGAACTTCGTCAATTCTTTAACTTGATTTTTTTTTTTGCATTTCTCTTGACATTCGAGTTATTGAGTAGTGTATTAATACACTGCGCGCTAAGTTACGTTCAATTATCCGTAACTTGTTTAGTCGACTGCGAGCGGGCGAGAAGACTAGTTGTTTGTTTTGTAAACCGCAAACGTTGTTTTCGACAATCAAGATTAAGAAAACGCTGTAATCATTTATGGGCGCACTTTGTCTACGTGATTTAAGTTTTCTTTATTTCGTATTTGCCTAAAAACAGTAACTATCTTATGCCGGCTATACATGTTGGCCGAGTGAAGGCGAGTACCAACGTATAGACACTCCATTGGTCTAGCCTCGCCATTACTCGTCGACGCTCGCCTAGCTGGCCGAGTGCAGGCGAGCGCCAACGTGTATACGGTTCCTTTGGCGTGCCTTGCCGCCACTCGGGATCGCTCGCTACGGCTCGTTCACTTCGGAACGGTGTCGGTTTTTCTGCACAAATCAAAGGCGCTCGCTTATGCTCGGCAAGTCGTGTCCACATGTTGACGGTCATGTCAAGCGTCCGTCCCGGTGATATATTGTCTAATTAAATTGCAACTTTAAAATTCTATATAAAAAAGTACTCTGTGTTTAAATAATTTCGACAATGTCACTGTACTAACGAGGACACCTTTAAGTTTTTGGAAATATACAAAAATGAACCCGTTATTTGGAACCCCAAAGACTTTACTACGGAGTACACTGATATATAATAATTATATGCACTCATTAAATAAATTGCAGATGCGGCAATAATTTCTACGTCGTCCATATCGTCCCAATTCTCAATGACAACTAATTACGGCCAACATGTAGATAGCTCCACAAAAACTCGTGAACATTGGCCTTGGAATTGGTCTCTTTCGAACTTGACCAACGTGTAGACTGTAGCACTCGTCTTGTATCAATTTGCCTACGCTCGCGTTGGCTGAGACTTGGCCAACGTGTATTGCCGGCGTTAGATGAAAATACGACAGCGTGGCATATTTACCGTGACAGCTATCCGCCCGCTGCCGCAACAGCTGTGGACACAGATTGTTTTCTGAATTGCCGGTCCAGCAGTATACACAGAGGTCTGTGTGTTAGCGACGACAAGCGAATTTAAAAACATTTAATCTTAATTGTTTCTTATTTGTGATATAAAACTAAGTGTTAGAAATGAAGAGTGAATTTAAACGCTTAATCTCAATTCTTTCTTATCTGTGATTTAAACTAAGTATGAAAACTAATAGCATTAATACCAAGAGAGTGAAATAATAACTTATATTAGCTTCAAATTCTTATTTTAAAAACTACATAACGAAAATATAAATCTAATTGCTTATTTAGGTTTAATTAGAATGTTTAAAACAAGATATGAGATTAGTTACCTATTAGAACCTTCTCTTATTACAATTTTAAAGAGTTGCATTAGAGATATTAACATTTAAATGTAAATTTAATGATTTGTTTAATTCTCTTTCTCTTATAGTAATTTAATACAATAATATGTCAAATAATCTCCTATGTAATCTAATTACTTATTACAGAAATAGATTTTAATTTAATAAGAAGTTGAAATATGTTCTGTGTAGAGTCTTAAGCATAGTGTTATCGTGATAAGCGTTGTGCATTCCTGCCGCCTGGCGGCGCTACTTGTATGTTGAGCGAAAAAACGCTTAGCTACTCCGGAACTAAACCATAAGAAGACCGCGCAACTATTTTTATTTTTTACAAGTATAAATTAAAAGTTATATGAATGTTTTATATTCGAAATAATAAAGATAAGCCATATCTATTGTCAGGAATGAATAAAAATATTGTAAGGTATGTTTTACCACACTTATTAAAGAAAATTGTAAATTTCTCTTAGAAAAGGTTGTTCTGTGCTCTGATTGGTCGACGGGTCATGTGCAAATTCATTAGTGCCGCGTGCAAATTTTCTTAATTCTGATTGGTCACAGCTGCCTATAAAAAAGGAGTCAGAAGAAGAAGATGGTGCCGGAGAAGAGCTGTTCGAACGAACTCGAGAAGTCGAGCGCTGGTTCATCCAGACCGGAGACATGCCTAATAAGAACCACAAACCAATAGAAGCAGAAGATAAGAAGAGTGACATCCAGGAACTAGCTTCAGTCATACTAAAGCTATCCGAAAAATCACGTGACACCGTTTCACCGAAGCACCTCGAACTCCCTCACTTCAACGGGGCCTGTGAAGAATGGTTAGCCTTCAAAAGATCATACGAGGATACGGCCGCTTCTTTCAGTAACAATCAGAACCTAGCGCGCCTTAGAATAGCAATCCAAGGAAAAGCTAGAGAAGCCGTCCAAAGCCTGCTGTTCACCGCCGAAGACCCACGCGAAGTGATCAAGGGACTGGAAACAAGATTCGGAAGACCTGGAGCACTAGCATTAGCAGAACTAGAAAACATGAAGAACCTCCCAAGAGTCGGCGAGAACCCGAGCGACATATGCATATTTGCGAGCAAAGTAAAGAACGCAGTTGAGACAATCAAAGCCCTGAAGAAACCGCAGTATCTCAGTTCACCTGAAACGCTGAGAGTTATAGTAGACAAGATGCCGACGTCAATGAAGTTCCGTTGGTTCGCCTACCACAGAAGCAGAAGAGATGAGGAAATTCAGGAGCTATTACTTGTTGAAGCGTTCCTAGAAACAGAAGCCGACATGTGCGGAGACTTCGCTCCACCTGAAGCGTCCTCAGAACAAAGAAGAGGAATAAGAAAACCCGTCCATTTGGTACAAGAAGCGTCAAAAGAAAAATATAAGAAGTCATGTCCGTTCTGTGACGAAGAACACTTCGCACTAGAATGCAAAAAGTTCAAAGAAGCCAACCTGAATGAAAAATGGGATATGACCAAGAAGGCAAAGATATGCTTCAAGTGCCTTCGATTCAGGCACTCAAGGAGCTACTGTAAAGCACCAGTCTGCAAGTTGTGGAAAAGATGGCATCATACCATCTTACATTCTGACAAACCACCGGCACCGATAGAAAAAGAAGCAAAAGACATCAGTAGCACCTCAGAAGAAAAGGTCGCCTCAATTCATAACGCCAAAGGAGAAGAAAAGGCCTACCTAAAGATGATCCCCGTGAACCTCTATGGCCCAAAACGACAAGTTCGTGTATTAGCACTACTAGACGAAGGGTCAACGGTCAGGCTCTTAGACGCATCAATTTCTGAGAAAATCGGAGTCGAAGGAAAGAAAGAAAAACTCACGATCGAAACCGTCGGCGGGAAAGTGTTAAGAAAAGATAGTTCACAGAAGATCGAGTTCAAAATAAAAGGGGCTTATAGAAAAGAAAAGAGGACTATCGTAGCGAGAACCATCGACGACCTGAAGCTGTCTGAACAATGCATAAACAAGGACACCGTGAGAAACTGCGAGCACCACGACACCACAAAATCAACTCCTCCACGTCACCGAGAGACCCAAGCTACTGATAGGCCAAGACAATTGGGGACTGATAGTGACAAGAAAGCTGAAGAAGGGCAAACCATCAGATCCTGTAGCCTCCCTCACGAACTTAGGGTGGGTGTTACACGGATGTGAAACAGGAGCAACTGCCACAGTAAAATTCACTCATTATGGCAGAGCGACCACTGGCGAAGAAGACATAGAAGATATCGTCCGAGAACACTTTCAACTAGAGTCTCTCGGGATCCAGAATCGATCGCCATCCAACGACAGCGATAGAAGAGCATTAGAAACCCTCGAGAAAACTACGAAGAAACTACCAAGCGGTCAATATGAAACGGGACTCTTGTGGAAAAAGAAGACGAAACCCTACCCAACAATTACAATCAGGCAGTCCGACGCCTGGTCAGCATCGAAAAGAAACTAGATCAAGACCAAGAAGCAAGAAAGCACTACGAGGAACAGATCCTGAGTCTGATCGAAAAAGGATACGCAGAGATAGCTCCAGAAACCTCCAACAAAGGAAGAACGTTCTACTTACCCCACTTCGCTGTTGTGCATCCAGTCAAGAAGAAGCTGAGAATAGTGTTCGACGCAGCTGCCAAGCATGAAGGAAAGAGCCTCAACGACGCCTTGCTATCGGGCCCAGACCTGTTACAATCGCTATTTGGAGTACTTTTGCGCTTCAGAGAGGGACCGATAGCCGTCATGGCCGACATACAAGACATGTTCCTCCGAGTCAAAGTTAGAGAAGACGACCGAGACAGTCTCAGGTTCTCTCGTTCGTTCTCACAGAATACCAGCGTGAAATAGTAGCTTAATGCTGCTGTATTTCGTATGGTGAGTGTAGAGAACCGGAGACCCTTTTTACTGGAAACGAGGCATTCCATCTTAGTCCTCACGGGTGACAACGCATCTGCATTTTGATTCGTAATCGAGGATAGATGTAGATGTCTATGGGCCACAGTAACCACTTACCATCAGGTGGACTGTGTGCTCGTTTGTCACCCTATCCTATAAAAAAAAAGGTTCCTGTGGCGCGGAAGCCGAAGAACCGGCAAGCCTGATGAGTATAGAATGTCTTCAATCATCTTTGGAGCAGCGTCATCACCAGCAACAGCGATATACGTAATGTATTCATTACGTATTACGTAGTTCTTATTAGAACGCAGAAGAATTTAAGAACACTCATCCCGAAGCAGTGAAAGCAATTAAGAGAAACCATTACATGGACAACTATTTGCCGAGCTTCGCGTCTACAACCGAAGCAAAGAAGATATCAAAAGAAGTGAAAGACATTCACGCGAGAGCAAACTTTCATCTGAAGGGTTGGGCCAGTAACAATTCAGGGGTAATATCAGAAGTAGAAGACACCAATAAAGAAAACTCTTTACAACTGACCAAAGAAGAGAAGACTCTGGGACTAAGATGGCTGGTAAAAGAAGATGCATTAGCCTTCAACGTCGGGTTACGCAACACGCCGGAGGACCTGCAAGATGGCAGAAGAACTCCAACGAAGAGAGAAGTCACAATCGCAGTGATGTCCACCTTCGATCCAATGGGTTTTGCAACGCCGGTTCTAATACAAGGAAATAAACTAATCCAAGACATCTGGCGAAAGAAAATAGACTGGGATGAACCAATTAACGAACAACAAAAGGAAGCCTGGATGAAATACTTGGAGGAAGTATCAACATTAACAAGGCTGAAGATCCCAAGATGCGTCTCGCCCAAAGGCAGAAAAGGACAGTTACATACATTCACCGACGCGAGCGAAGAGGCATATGCTATGCAGCAGTAATCTACTGGAGAATAGTCGAGCCCGGAGGAAAAGTCCATGTCTCCATGATCGCCGGCAAAGCAAGAGTAACGCCGACAAAACCAGTATCGATTCCGAGGCTAGAGCTACAAGCAGCTTTGCTCGGAAGCAGGCTAGCCGCTACAATTGAAGAGGAGTCAGAGCTCGAAATATCGAAAAAGATTTATTGGACCGACTCCAGCACAGTACTGCAGTGGATAAAGTCAGAACCGAGAAAATTCAAAACTTTCGTGGCCAACCGACTCGCCGAGATCGAATATAAGTCCAAACCAGAAGACTGGAGATGGGTACCAACTAAGAAGAACCCAGCGGACGACGCCACAAGGGGAACCCCAATCGAATTCGACCATAACACCAGATGGTTCAAAGGCCCGTCATTTCTCCGTCAACCAGAAGAAGAAGAATGGCCATTTCACGACTTCAAACCAGAAAGTACTATGCCAGAAGAGAAGAACAAACAAAAGGTGTTGGCAACGATGGCAGCAGAAGACACCCTTTTAAACCCGGAAAGGTTCTCGAGCTGGGAGCGACTACTGCGCACTACAGCCAGAGCCTTTACACACTACCTATTAAAGAAGAGCCGTAAAGCGACCACCACTGCCACGCGCCAGAAAGATGAGCCTTGGAAACCACAACAAAAAACCCAGAAGAAAGAAGCACAAGCCTCAAACCCGTCGACCAACAAAAACGAAAATAAGCTCCTATACCTACCCCTAGAAGAAGAGCACCTAAAGAAGGCCGAAGAATTACTAATGAAAATAAGCCAGAGCGACAGTTTTGCGTCAGACATAAGAAGATTGAAGACAGAAAAACCTCTATAAAACTCAAGTCGACTTAAGAAAATCGACGTTTACATTGGAGACGATGGAATCATCAAATTAAGGAGTAGGACAATTAAATTCCACGACCGAAACGAAAGAAGGATGAATCCTATCGTATTAGACGGGAAACAAAAAATAACCCGTTTAATAATACAATATTATCATAAGAAATTCCTTCACGGAAACACTGCTACAGTGATGAACGAAATTCGTCAAAAATTCTGGATCTTGGGTTTAAGAGCAACTTTAAAAGCGGTCGCACACAGCTGTCAATGGTGCAAGACAAAGAAGAGTTTACCAGAGATACCCCCGACGGGAGATCTACCGATCGAGAGACTACAGCATCATCAGTTCCCGTTCTCCTGCACAGCCGTAGACTACTTCGGGCCGATGCAAGTCATCGTCGGAAGGAGAACTGAGAAGCGCTGGGGAGCTTTATTCACTTGCCTCACTACCAGAGCAGTACATCTAGAGCTAGTACCTTCTCTCAGCACTAGCTCAATGATCATGGCACTCCGACGAATGGCAGCCAGAAGAGGGACCCCGAAAACTATATTCAGCGACAACGGTACTAACTTCGTCGGGGCAAAAAGGGAATTAGAAGAAGCCGCGCAAGAAAAAGGCATTAAGTGGAAGTTCATCCCCCCGGGTGCACCGAATATGGGAGGCGCCTGGGAGAGACTCGTACGAACAGTCAAGACGGCGCTAGCAGTAGTTCTCAACGAAAAGAGCCCGCCCGAGGAGGTACTCCATACGCTAATGACCGAGGTCGAACATATCGTCAATTCGAGACCTCTCACCCCGATCAGCATGGACCCAGAAGACGAGGAGAGCCTAACACCGAATCACTTTCTACTGGGAAGATCATGCGGAGCGATGGCGCCGGGAGAGTTCAGTGACACGGAGCTCATCGGAAAAGCAAACTAGAGAACCACTCAAAGACTCGCAGACCACTTCTGGAAAAGATGGATTAAAGAATATTTAACGCTGCTGATGCCAAGGAAACTCGAGAGGGGAGAAACCAGAGACCCAAGAGAAGGAGACATTGTATTAATAGTGGACTCTACGTTACCACGAAACTCATGGCCTCGCGGAGAAGTTATCAAAACCTATCCCGGACCAGACGGAAGAACCAGGGTGCTGGACGTGCGGACATCAGGTGGAATACTTCGCCGTCCAACTCGACGTGTCATCGTGCTGGTGCCAGAGGAGTCGTCGCCTCCAGAAGATGCAGTGCTACGCACCGTGGGGGAGAATGTTAGCGACGACAAGTGAATTTAAAAACATTTAATCTTAATTGTTTCTTATATGTGATATAAAACTAAGTGTTAGAAATGAAAAGTGAATTTAAACGCTTAATCTCAATTCTTTCTTATCTGTGATTTAAACTAAGTATGAAAACTAATAGCATTAATACCAAGAGAGTGAAATAATAACTTATATTAGCTTCAAATTCTTATTTTAAAAACTACATAACGAAAATATAAATCTAATTGCTTATTTAGGTTTAATTAGAATGTTTAAAACAAGATATGAGATTAGTTACCTGTTAGAACCTTCTCTTATTACAATTTTAAAGAGTTGCATTAGAGATATTAACATTTAAGTGTAAATTTAATGATTTGTTTAATTCTCTTTCTCTTATAGTAATTTAATACAATAATATGTCAAATAATCTCTTATGTATTCTAATTACTTATTATAGAAATGGATTTTAATTTAATAAGAAGTTGAAATATGTTCTGTGTAGAGTCTTAAGCATAGTGTTATCGTGATAAGCGTTGTGCATTCCTGCCGCCTGGCGGCGCTACTTATATGTTGAGCGAAAAAACGCTTAGCTACTCCGGAACTAAACCATAAGAAGACCGCGCAACTATTTTTATTTTTTACAAGTATAAATTAAAAGTTATATGAATGTTTTATATTCGAAATAATAAAGATAAGCCATATCTATTGTCAGGAATGAATAAAAATATTATAAGGTATGTTTTACCACACTTATTAAAGAAAATTGTAAATTTCGCTTAGAAAAGGTTGTTCTGTGCTCTGATTGGTCGACGGGTCATGTGCAAATTCATTAGTGCCGCGTGCAAATTTTCTTAATTCTGATTGGTCACAGCTGCCTATAAAAAAGGAGTCAGAAGAAGAAGATGGTGCCGGAGAAGAGCTGTTCGAACGAACTCGAGAAGTCGAGCGCTGGTTCATCCAGACCGGAGACATGCCTAATAAGAACCACAAACCAATAGAAGCAGAAGATAAGAAGAGTGACATCAACACACAACAAGAAGAAACTCTCAAGAAGTTTTATTTATTGCTCATCTAACTGCTACTGCATGCTCTCCAGTTGACATCCCGCCAGCAAACCCGCTCCATTTATTAACATTCTCATACACGAGCATCTGCACTGTGTATTACACAACAAGTCACCACTAACAACCCACAGGACGAAATAGAACGTTGGATTCTGTTAAGAGGTTCTATGGGCAGCTGTACATGTGTACATCGTTGGAGCCACACGCAAGTGTGAGTAACGATCCAAGAGCAAGTCTTATCCGACACTATTCCGATGATATCCCGGACGTCAGTCTAAGCGAGATTAGAATGGCTCTCCAGCACCTTAAAAACGGCAGGCCCCAGGCGAAGATGGAATTACAGCGGAGCTTCTGAAAACGGGTGGAACACCGGTACTTGAAGTCCTTCAGAAGCTCTTCAATTCCGTCCTCCATGGTGGCACTACTCCAGAGGCGTGATGCAGAAGTGCGGTGGTCTTGTTCTTTAAGAAAGGCGACACCGCTCTCTTGAAGAACTACAGACCGATTTCCCTCGATCTCGAATCGTCTCACACGCAGACTCGACGACTTCCAGCCTCCCGAACAAGCCGGTTTCCGAAAAGGCTTCAGTACCATAGACCACATACATACCCTGCGGCAGATTGTACAGAAGACTGAAGAGTACAATTTGCCACTTTGCCTGGCGTATGTGGACTATGAGAAAGCCTTTCATTCCGTCGAAATTTGGGCGGTGCTGCAGTCCCTTCAGCGGTGCCAAGTTGACTGTCGGTATATCGAAGTGCTGAAGTGTTTGTATAGTAGGGCTACGATGGCTATCCGAGTACAGAACCAGAGCTCGAAACCTATCCAACTGCAGAGAGGTGTAAGACAGGGTGACGTTATATTCCCGAAACTCTTCACCGCTGCTTTGGAAGACGTTTTCAAGCTACTGGACTGGAAAGGATACGGTATTAACATCAATGGCGAGTACATCACTCACCTTCGATTTGCCGACGATATAGTCCTTATGGCAGAATCGCTGGAGGACTTAAGCACTATGCTCAATGACCTCAATAGTGCCTCCCAACGGATAGGTCTTAAGATGAACATGGACAAAACAAAGATCATGTTTAATGTCCATGTCACACCTATGCCGGTAGTTGTTGGGAGCACTATGCTCGAAGTTGTTGATGAGTACGTTTACCTGGGACAAATAGTCCGACTAGGTAAGTCCAACTTCGACCGAGAGGTCAATCGACGGATTCAACTCGGCTGGGCAGCGTTCGGGAAATTACGACATATCTTCTCGTCAGGTATACCTCAATCTCTAAAAACTAGATTGTACAACCAGTGCGTGTTGCCAGTGATGACTTACGGATCTGAGACGTGGTCCTTCACTGCTGGCCGTATGAGGACGCTCAAGGTCGCTCAGCGAGCTATGGAGAGGGCAATGCTCGGAGTTTCTCTGCGTGATAGACTCAGAAATGAGGATATCCGCAGTAAAACCAGAGTGACCGACATAGCCCAACGGATTAGTAAGCTGAAGTGGCAATGGGTCGGCCATATAGCTCGAAGAACCGATAACCGATGGGGAAGAAAGGTTGTCGAGTGGCAGCCCCGTACCGGTAGGCGTAGTGTAGGGCGACCCCCCACTAGATGGAGTGACGACCTGGTAAGATGTGCAGGAAGTCGATGGATGCAGGTGGCTCAGGGCCGTGCTTTGTGGCATTACTTGGGGGAGGCCTATGTTCAGCAGTGGGCTTGTGAAGGGCTGTAATGATGATGATGATGATTCTGTTAAGCCGGCCACCACTCGTTATTTAGTACTAAATATGCAAATAAACAGAGGTAAAATGGCTATAATAAGGTTTTGTAGCCGATTTTCACTACGGCGACAATTTGCGTAAACAAACACGAAGTGTCCACTCGGTACTTCGTATATGATGTAAATATGCTAATCTTACTAGTATCTTGAATTATGTTTAATGTGACATATAAATCACCCTACAACTCTACAACTATACCCCAATCAGGCAGACATAAAAACACTCCGAGGACATTTGAAGTCCGTCGACATGCATCGGGGAAGCGCATTGGAGGACATGATTCCGCCAAGGGGTCGTACTTAAGTATATTAAATACAGTATTTTGACACTATATATGTAAAATATAGTAGATGTGTAGAGAAACAACGATCCTTTTTTGTTGGATACGAGGCATTCCATCTTAGTCCTCAAGGGTGACAACGGATCTGCATTATGAATTATAATAGAGGATAAATGTAGACGTCTATGGGCCACAGTATTCACTTTTTTCAAAAGAGTCTCCGGTTCTCTACACTCACCATACGAAACACAGCAGCATTAAGCTAATATTTGACGCTGGTATTCTGTGAGAGCGTGGTCCCTCCCCGGTCGAGCCGATACATTCATGCTTCAAGTATACTACTAATAATTGCAGCATGGCTCTACCACATATAAATCACTTATCATCATCAGGTGAACTGTGTGCTCGTATGTTCCTCCGTGCCATTATTTTGTGATAAACCTCTTTTATTGACGTGGAGTCAAAACGTGACACAGGACTGATAAAGACACGCGGTGCCGAAACAATAGAACATGATTGTGTAAGGTATGTAAATATATAAATACATGTTTTTATTTTGAGCATTAGCAAGCAATTTCCGTTACGCGATATAAACAAAAGCCGCGCGCATATGCTACCCGCATCGCTCGAACTATTATCACTAACGCTTTATATGGACACATTACCGATGAGCATAGGCCTAAAGAATTGAAAATTTGGTTTACTGTGACAACTAACAGAAAACACACGTCTCACAACTGGTCACAAGTATTCCTTTCGAGACTCGGGGCTCCATTATCAGCAACCGCATTTACGGTTACAGTACCAACGGGACAGTCGAATTGGATAAGGGGGCGTCCATAATTACGTGAGGTGTTTTTTAAATTTTCTATCCCTCCCCCCTGATGAGATGTCGTGAGATTTTATTCAACCCCCTCCCCCATCCCCTAATCTCACGTGAGATTTTTCAAAATGTGGGTTTCTTACGTAAACGCGTTAGATTGTTACTGTAAAAAGAAAAGAAAATTTGCTTGACGCCCGGTAGTCCAACATTAAACGTCCTATAACACAAAAAGTATGGACATTAGAAAAAAAAGTTTCAAACAAAAGTTTTAGAAAATAAACTGATCTTTAAAAATAGGTTTATGCATTTTATTGATTAATCTAACATTTCAAGAGTTGTTAGCCGCGTTAGAAAAACCGGTTCATTAAACGGGCCATAAATCGTAAACGGTAAGTTTTACAAAAAAGTTTACTGGAAACAAAAGTTGGGAATTTTATTTTCTACAATAATGATTTCTGTAACTTTTGCCTTAAAGTACATAGCTTCCGAGATATCGGCTGAAAACGTTTTTTCAAGATAGCGCTTAAAGCGCCACCTGGATCTGTCAGCATTTTGTGATTTTATGCTGAGTAGTAGTAGTAGTATTTTATCCTAAACCTTTTAAAAAAAATAAAATTGTATCGGAAATTTATTGCAAAGTTAAATTCTATTTTTACTGTACTATTTCATTTATTTGTCAACAACGTCTTACAATCGTCGTTTCTCTAGCGCTCACGTGACCTTTCATACAAATAATTCGATATTTTAATTGTTGATAATTTTTATTTTTGGATAAGAATATGGTAATAACTCTATGTTATATTTTCCTTCCTTAAAAATTGTCTTTGGCCAAACCTACTATATTTATTTATTTAAGCTTTATTTGCACACATAAAAGAAATGTACAAAACGGCGGACTTAATGCCTAAAGGCATTCTCTACCAGTCTACCTTTGGTTTGTGCAGAGAATTTATTGATGGGTGCAAAACTCATAATTAAAAAAAAATTAAAGGTTTAAGGAAAAAATACAAAATTATAATATAATGATAATAAACACAATACACATACATATATATATATATATATATATATATATATATATATATATATATATATATATATATATATATATATATATATATACATTTACATTACTACTTACATGCATACAATATTATTTTATATATATACACAAATACCCACAATAAATACATACGCAATAAATAAATATGATATTTTTATATTATACATACTTGAGAATATAACAGTTTCCGAAGTTTTTTAATTTTTTTATTATTATCCGAAACTACTACTGCTTCGTTAAGTAATATTCCCGGAGTAAACGTTTAAAGATAGGTTTAGTTTTTGCTTCTTTTATATTTCTGGGTAACATGTTCCAGAGTCTTACTGCATTTGAAGTGAAAGAATTGTAAGAGAAGCCCGTGCGACAGAAAGGAACATGAAGAGTTAGATTTTCCGCGGAACGGAGACATCGGTTGTGACTATACTATTTGGCTTGACCATAGGTTTGACTAATTGGTTTAATAATCTGACATTTCAGTAGTGGTTAATCGTTTTACGATATACGCTTAAGATTAAATCTTAAGCATGTACAATCTGGATTAAATGGACCAAAATAGTATAATTTATTTTTGTTTCAATCAGAAAAAAAAATTCGTGATATTTGCTGAGACCCCCCCCCTCCCCAACCTAAGATTTAATGAGATTTGACTCGACCCCCTCCCCCCCTTAAACATCTCACGTAATTTATAGACGTCCCCTAACTTCACATATCAACAGCACTTACAATTTCAGCTCTTTCACGTATTTATTACACCATATCAAAAGTCCAAAGCGGAACACAGGCCTCCCGATCGGTTGGTACACGACGAAGCGGTTTGGTTGGTTATAAGAAAGATGATGCTGCCTATATCGCTCTGTCTTGTTTCTATTTTGCGCTGTCCCGCCTCACGACACAAAAACATGAGGTAATGGATTATCTGGTGCCGCCACTGCACGGAACAGATACATTTACATGTATCTTAAGACAAGTCAGCCAGTTCGCTGACCTTTAAATTGTTGGATATGGTCAATGGGTCGCGCCGCACACGCCGGATGTGCCAGAACCGATCCCAATTTACGTCAAGTGTTCAAGAGTCTATAAAATATTCTCAAAGAAACATTATAAAATACAACAGGATATATATGCAAATATTAAGCTTCTGCGGTAAGAATTGATTAATTAATTTTAGTGAAGTCATAGTATCACACGTCACACCGCTGGCCATAGGCTCTTCGCTAATTTCTTGGATAGCTTTTTTTTTATAGAACACACAAACGAGCACAAAGTCTACCCGATAACAAGCTGATGCTACGGCTCATAGATATCTACATATTTTCTAGATTAAGAATCAAAATGCAAATTCATTGTCATCCCTGAGGACTAAGATAGAACGCCAATTCATTAAAGTGTCTCCGATAAAAAAGGTCCAGTTTTCGAAAACTGGAGCTTTTTTAACAGGAAACACTTTGTCTTACCTTTTATCAACTACACTCCGTAGTCCAATAAGAAATAATCAATAATATAACCACTGTCACGAGTATTTAATGTTGTGATACAGAGGAGTCCCATGATCATTAGACGTTTATCAACTACACTCCGTAGTTCAATAAGAAATAATCAATAATATAACCACTGTCACGAGTATTTAATGTTGTGATACAGAGGAGTCCCATGATCATTAGACGTTTATCAACTACACTCCGTAGTTCAATAAGAAATAATCAATAATATAACCACTGTCACGAGTATTTAATGTTGTGATACAGAGGAGTCCCATGATCATTAGACGTTTAATCGTGTCAAATATTCTATAAACGATCTGACGACAGTAAGTTACAGTTAGTGCAGTCAACTTAAAGTATACGTAAAGTTTTTAGTTTTTAGCACTTAGTGGCAAAAAAATTATTTGTTAATGCAAATAAGGAACTCATGAATTTAGAGAAACAAATAAGGCAAACAATAAATTAGGTTGCTATAATGTCTTATATTAACCACACTACATATATTGAATAATCTTAATATATATAAATCACGTGTCACGTTGTTTGTCCGCGTTGGACTCCTAAACCACTCAACCGATTTTAATAAAATTTGCACACCGTGTGCAGTTTGGTCACACTTGAGAGATAGCATAGTTTTTTTTTGCCCATAAGTGACCCACAATTTTTTTTGAGAATTTAAGGATTTTTAATGGGACATGATAAAGGGTCGTTGAAAAGGTCAGAACAGCATCTGCCTAACAAGCTAGTATCAGATATAAAGTAACTATGTTTTAAGGATCTAGTCGCGTTTATTTGGGGTTATTTGAAACTTCCGACGTTCCCAGTGCTTTGCAGGACCCTCGGTCATAAAGGACTGTATGTATAGATCGGGCCAAAAATATAATCTAAAATCTCAAATAAGAAACAAAAATAAATGGGATATGCGTAAAATAAAAATAGAATATTGTTTTAAAGGGCTAATTGATAATGTTTTTCGTACGTATGTACCATATGTCTACTTCTTTGGCAAGCTCTGTAGCCTAAACTAATTGATTAAACATATGAGGTGTCGTAAGATTCATCTTGATTGTGGGAGTGATATAGGGTATTTTATACAATATTTAATATATTGCATCCGCATATACAAAAAAGGAACGGAAAGGTTTTTATTCAGTAATTTTTTAACGTAGTCTGGTTTTTTAATCACTATTTTAGCCATTGAACTCGTTATTTATTCACGCGAGGTTTGGTTATAAACATGTTCGTTATTTTCCCTCCAGCTATGCACCCATATGTATGTTTGTTCAATTCTCGGTGTAATGTAAATAAATTTTTAAAATTGTATCTATAATTCGATGGTACGCGGTACGCTCGTATTGAATCGACGAGTTAGAGGGGCAACCATGAAAATTATACAATCCACAGGATATTAGTTATAGCTTTTTCGAAGTGATATTTTTTTTAAATAGAATACGGGTGACAGACGGGCATACAGTCCACCTGATTGTAAGTGGATGCTGTGACTCATAGACATCAACATTAATCGTCGCAGAACAATCAAAGTACAGATGCGTTGTCACCCGTGAGGACTAAGATGAAATGCCTCGTTTCCAGTAAAAAGGGTCTCCGGTTCTGTACACTCACTATACGAAACACGGCTGGTTGTGGTTGGTGGTGTGGTTTTAGCACGATGGATAGGTCCGCTCGTCTAGGGTAAGGGCCACGCTCTCAGAATACCAGTATAACAGCAGTTTAATGGTGCTGTATCGTGAGGCGGGTATAGAGAACCGAAGAACCTTATTACTGGAAACGAGGCATTCCATCTTAGTCCTCAGGGGTGACAACGCATCTGCTTTTGATTCTTAATCGAGAATAAATGTAGATATCTATGGAGTATGGAACACAGCGTGCTCCTTCGTTATTCTTATTTTATAAAGACATCACTAGTTTACTCTAATTTCTAAAGTAGCTACTCTTTTTTTACAACAGAAAAAAATATGAACAAAATAAAAAATTGCAATTTGATACGGCGGCGGTGGATATCTCCGCATTACGCTAGAAATTGGTACATTACAGTGATGCGACCGTGAAGATATTCTTAGTTCTACTTGCCAAGACATACAGCTAGCACAAGGTTAAACAGCATATGGACAGGAGCCCACATCAACGGAATCGCTTCGGACAGTCTGTTGTTACGACTAGACAAAAGTTAAGAATAAATTTTACTAAAATTAAACAAAATAAAAATTGACGCATAAAGTTTCACTTTAAAGATGTTCAACTAGCTAGTTCGATGGCCAATTGCCAATCGACTTTTTAAATTTTTGATAAAAGGACTGCGATATGGACATGTTTATATCGCTGTAAATTATAATCCCTCTGATTTCGTACATTCAATAAATATAGAGTTTTGACCAACATATTTATTATTTATACCAACTAAATACTTTCAGAGCCGTGGTAGCTCAGAATGGTTAGCACTCGCTGTAAATTTCACAGTACGCGAGCAAACCGGGTTCGAAACCTGCCGGCACCAATGAAATTGTTAAATGCAATTTTAAGTGCTGATTTACCACGTGCTCGGTGGTGAAGGAAAACATCGTGAGGAAACCTGCATGTTTGAGAAACAAGAGAAAAAATCGAAGACACGTGAAGTTCGTCAACACGCATTGGGGCAGCGCGGCGGACACTTCCTTGCCCTAAAACCCTCCCAGAAATGAGCGGAGGCCTGTGCCCAGTAGTGGGACGTACCATCGTATATATGCTGTAACTCTTCTAAAAACTGCCTTAATAAAAAGCTTGTGCTCTTCAAACGGCTGGAAAGATTTTCTTGAAACATTACTAAGGAAAGTCTTGATCAAGTCACCTTTCAAGCTCAAAAAAACCTAATCTAGATCGGTTCATCTGTTTGCGAGCTACGATGCCACAGGCAGACACACACACACTCTATTTGTCCGTTATCATCGTAACTATCACACGTGCTTGCGCTGCTGTACTGCAGACGGAACCCTAAGCTGAAAAATTAAATAATAATATAATTGATAGAATCAGGCGTTACTTTGCGGAAATCCATTATAATAAAGATATTAATAGTTACTTTGCAACCATCCGCTCAATTAAATAAAATGATGTGTCTTACCTTGTTTGTAGAGCAACTCCCGCCTTACCCGTGATTGCGTGCACTAATCCCGTCACCACTAATCCCAGCACCATTACTCCCAACGCCACTACTCCCAACACCACTATTCTAAGAAAGACACACCATCGACGATAATACGACGCGTGTTTCGCCTCTACACGAGGCATCTTCAGGTGATCGGTGTTGGGAGTAGTGGTGTTGGGAGTAGTGGTGTTGGGAGTAGTGGTGCTAGGATTAGTGGTGACGGGATTAGTGCACGCAATTGAGGGAGGGCGGGAGGTGCTCTTCAAACTAGGTAAGACACATTATTTTATTTTATCGAGCGGATGGTTGCAAAGTAACTATTAATATCTTTATATAATAATAATTTTATTTATACGAAGCAGTTGTTAACTAAAAACTGTCAATAATTGTATACTGGCGAAACCTTTGTAAGGGTCGAATCCGACTAGGAAGATTCGCATAACATACATACGTCAGTGTCTGAAAATTTTAATGCAAACTAGTGACGCTTATTCGGCGCAGTGTATTTGCTGTAAAAACTATTTTAGACGCCTTAATGCTTCACCTTGGTACGCTTTAGAGTTGGGTAATCTATCATTAGCAGAAAATACGATTTCCCAAATCCTGATGATTTCAACTAAGAATTGCGTGAATAAACCGCAGTTCTTGTGTAATACCGTAAGTAATAACTAATAACACAAGACTAATAAAGACTTCTTTTTGGATTAACAAAAATGTAATTTATTAACTAATATTCATATGACGGAGCCGTAATAGCTCAGGGGTTAAGTCTTCATCGAACAATTCACCGTATCATCCCCGGCACCAATGATTTTTTTTATAGAATTAGGGTGACAAACGCGCACACAGTCCACCTGATGGTAAGTAGATGATGTGGCCCATAGACATTTATCCTCGATTAAGAATCAAAACGCACACGTTGTCACCCCTGAGGACTAAAATGGAATGCCTCGTTTCCAGTAAAAAAGGGTTTCCGGATCTCTACAGTCACCATACGAAACGCAGCAGTATTAAGCTGCTATTTTACTCTGGTGTTCTGTGAGAGCGTGGTTCTTCCCTGGTCGAGCCGACCCATTCGTGCTACAGCTATAATATATCTGCAGCGTGGCTCTACCGCGTATAAAATTTGTTAATTGAAATTTTAATTGTCGTTTCGACGAGAGAATATAGACAAAGATTTATAGTACTACCGTCGCGATGCTAGAGTCAACAGCGGATTCACACGATTACGTGGTTATAACTGGATCGCGGCTTACTGTGTGGTAGTTCATTCTGTGGTCAGATTTAGATATTATTTTATGAGCTAAATATTGCGTTCGTGTCAATTCAAAGCAAAATATAAATAACAGAAATAAGTGTTAATTTTTATTCCGTGGTAGGGCCACTTTGCAGCCATGTTAGCTAATAGCTATACCTACATAGTCATACATAGCATTTTTCGGTGAGACTTGACATCTAACAACAGGCAATTTTTGTTTTACGTAGTAGAGTCACGCTGCATAATATATATTATGCTTGTATCGAAGTATGTCAGGATCTTGCTAAATGGAAGTCTGTAGTCTCTGCCTACCACTCTGGGTGACAGGCGTGAGTGTCTATGTATGTATGTAGCAAGAATGGGTCGACTCGACCGGGGAAGGACCACGCTCTTACACGTGAAACAACAGAATAATGCCGCTTTTTCGTTATGGTGAGTGTGGAGAACCGGAGATTGTTTTTAATAATAACGAGGCATTCCATCTTAGTCCTTAGTGGTGAAATCCGGAAAGGGAACGGCTAAAGAAACTTCGTAGCCATGCACCATCTGTGTGTCATTTTTTTAAAGTTATAGCACTATAGCATAGTCATTGATATACAAATATATCAATGAGCATAGTGCTTATAATACAGAATAGCGGCCCATCGGTAACTGAAACACGTTATGTTGGCATGCACTGAAGAATACAAGACTTTACAAAAATCCTCACAATACGCATCGATCCTAAGCTATTTATTTCATTTCATCCTGGTGATCCTGATCAGGATACTACAGGAAAAAGTTATCAAATGATTGTACTGTCATCGGTCTTTGATACGAGTGCAAATTTTCAAGTCAGTCGGCCGGCTACGAGTTGGTGAAAAATTCCGTTACTTAGATACACGATACACGCGCAGGTTATAAAAGCGTGTTAGAAAGACCTTAAAGTTTGGAGATCATCAGTGCAAAGCGAACTCGAGCGGACCTGACCACACAAGCAGTTCCTGTTCACAAGTTTCACGTATTCGTGCTGCAGCCAAAGTACAATGTAGCGTGATTGTACTACGTTAGATTAGGAATCGTAAAATATATGTTTCCATTTTTTTTTTTCAACATAACAATACAAAGTTTCCTGGAATGTATTAAAGGTAAACGGTAAAGTAAGTCACGAGTAGGGCTACCAAATGACAGGAATTTTCCTGACACGTCAGGAATTGCGGCCATCTATCTGGAAATCAGGAAAATTTTTAATCTCTCAGAGTATTACTACTACTTATTACTACTTAGTGTATATATATATATATATATATATATATATATATATATATATATATATATATATATATATATATATATATATATATATATATATACCTTAAAAAACGAGTAGAGTGAATACTATTTATTATATTCAGTAGGTGTTGCATAATTTGTTGAATAATCAGGAATTTTGTCAGGAAAAGTTATTTATGGATCTGGTAACGCTAGTCACAAGACTCCGTCAACGTCCTTGGCCTAAATACCAGGTCTAGATACCAGGCCATTAACTCCAAAAAAATCCGTCAACATCCATTGCTAAACGTATATAGACGAGTATAAACGTATATACCCTTTATTGGATATTGCTGTTAATATATGACTTTCTTTTGTATATACAAATCCAGAATACACAAGCGACCCGGGTTCGATCCAGTACAGAAATTGTTAGTCGCAACTTCATAAGCTAAATCACCGCGTGCTCGGCGGTTCAGGAAAACAAACAAAACATGCATATTTATGAAATAAATATTTTGAGGGCTCTTGCCTGCTCCAAATGCCCTTTGAGATAAATGAAAGGTCCCGCTGATTTTATTCTCGCATTATAACAGTGGTAAGACCAATAAAATCATTTCTAATTTGTGTTGAATAAAACTTATACTATTCGTAAGCTTCAGCTGATAAAGGTAGAACAATATTTACTTAGCGATAGTATAAAATATTTTAGAGCCAAAATTGTCAATCTATTTAATAACTCATAGTAAAAATTAAACCATAACTATATAAACTCGATATAAATGTTGTTTTCATATATTTTTATTTTTCATATATTTCGTATTGTCTAATTGTTTTTGTTTGTTTTATATTAGTATTTTACTCGTACTTGTAACAATTATTAAGTTATCGTACAGTTATCGTCTTTTTAAACATGCTGTACCTAACTACCTTTAAATGGAAACATGTAAATCTTAGTTCCTAAGCCTATTGTCACATTTTTTTTAAAACAACATGTTATTCCGTTGGTGGTTCTATCAATAAAATTAAAATAAAAAAATAAAAAAATATATTTTTATTTTGGTAACTAACCATTGGCAGCATTATAGCAGCTGTTGATACAAAATTTAATCCGGAGTAATTCTTGTCATCTAATATTTTTTATCCTGAGTTTGTTTCTTTACCCGACTACCAAGGAAGGGTTATTTTTTTCGCGCGTATCTTGTATTATATTTGTTTGTAAATTTCTTTATGACCTCGTATTTCCCAAACAGCTGAATGGATTTCAAGAACCAAGGTATCGTTATATTCATCTTAAAAACCCAAGTGTTCTTACTTAGCTTTTTGAACAAAAACCTAAATGATGGATTTTCGCCGCGAAGTAGTAACAAGTTAATTTAAAAAAAAAACATACCTATTGGGTAAAGGAAATTAAAATGGTATTACAAAAATACATATTATACAAGCAAAAATAAAAAACAAAATGGGCCATGTTTGTGTCGGAAGTCGTACTACCATATGAAATTTAGAATAATTATTAAAATCCGGGACACTGAAACGTCTAAAATAAAATAAATATTTAAAAAACTCGAGTGCAAAAAAGATAATTTAAAAGAGCTAAACTCTACTTTGGTTTAATCAGACTACCTATATTATCAACTGAAAGCCTAAGTTAAATATCCGCATTAAGTTTAGCAGAAGGCGGGACCCAATTGCAAATTATAAACCGAAAGAAAATTAGTGGGTTACTTATTTATTTTATGTATTGATTGATTTTAATGTGCAAAGTCCTAAAATTGAATAGTATAAGAGATAGATTATAATTTAGATTACATCTTCCCATTAGACTACATCTTATCACGGGGCTAACATGCTACAGTGACACTATATAAATACCAATTGTTATGGCCTATCACAAGACGGATGCGGCGATGAAGAATAATTTGCGAATGAGTCCCGCGCCCATCGTGCATGATCTGAGTCTAAACAGGGTGCGAAATGCGAATGGGTATAGACATTACGGGTCACGGGTCAAGATCCAAAGCATGCTATGATATGTGCGAATGATCGCGGGTAAGATCTATTTGTATGTTAACATGCGAGGGCTTAAGTATTTATTTTTGCATTTGAACACCGTGTGTCGACTATCGACTATGCGTTATTCGTTTTCAATCTGTGGATAATAATTTAATAAATTTCGGAGAAACAATCTCGATAAAAAGATAACAAGAGTAGCTATGTCGCACAGCTAATCCGAAATTCGGTAACGCATGGATCAAGAAAAAACCACGACACCGCCGAGTACGTGGTAGACCAACATTTTAAAAAACACATAGTTATTTCTGAGTCTTCAGTGGAACTTCCATGAGTTCCGTTAGTTATATATGTATATTATATTTTTATACGTGGTAGAGCTACGCCGCAGTTATATTAGTAGTATAGTTGTAGCATGAATGGGTCGGCTCGACCGGGGAAGGACCACGCCCTCACAGAACACCAGCGTGAAATAGCATCTTTATAGTGCTATGTTTCGTATGCTGTGTGTAGAGATCCGGAGACACTTTTTTACTGGAAACGACGCATTTCATCTCAGGGATGAAACGCATCCGGATTTTGTTTCTTAATTGACGATAAATGTTAATGTCTACTTACATACCACCAGGTGGACTATGTGCTAGTTTGTTACCATAAAACTATAAAAAAATACCATTTTTCAAAATAGGAGCTAATGATGAAAAGCGTCGTTAGTTACACTAACAAAACTTGAACTAGGTAGTTACGTTTGCTTTTACTTTGGATGACAACTATGCCCACCCGTAGACAATGCTATTTATTTATATGCGGCGATTACGGTAACCGGTGGGAAACAAAGAAAATCATCACAATATTGTCGTAATTTATTGATACTTACAGTATCCCTGTGTCACATCTTGTGACACACATGGGACGACTTGGGGTAGTGTTGAGTACTATAGAGTGACTGAGAGACATGAGTACATGATCTCTACCATGCTGTTTCTAAGCGATTTTATATTTAATTTTACGATATATTATACTGAAAATTAATGTTTAAAAAAAGGCATGCTGAGTTTCTTACTGGTTCTTCCCAAGACAGAGGTTGCTTATCCGTGAGTAATTTCACGGCTAAGCAACCTAACACTCATCTGGGAAATTATGTACCGCGCCCAGAAGAAGTGAAATTGCTCACGGCTAAGCAACTCCTTCTATTCATTGAAGACATAGGGCTTAGCCGTGAACTATAGCCATAACAGCGATCACAATAGGTCTTCTAAGTCGCAGTGATACTGGTCCCTTTCCCTAGACCTGCATAACTGCTCGCACATTAAAAAAAAGACAGACGTTTTTTTCTGAACCGGTAGTAAAAGCATAAATTACTTTTACTTAATTAGTATACTTGTAATGTTCATTCTATTCTATTGAATCTAATTAAAAAGAATCCTCTACGGATCCGTTGCGCCGCGCCGCCACTAGACGGCGCGGGTGTCGCGAACGTGATAGGTGACAAAGGGAAGATGAAACAACAGATCAACAAGAGCATCTTTCTGATAGCAACTTAATGCTGTACATACTAAAGAAACTGCAGTTGCCAAGTTCCCTACCAGCAACTATGGCAAATATCCCCCCCCCCCCACCAAGTCAATCTAGGGGAAACCTGTTCTGCATTGGAATATTGATATGATGATGTTGATAATTTATTATAAGCTTATGTTTAAATGTTTAAAGCAAAATGTGGACAGACTTTTATTATCTACAGATTGATTGATATCTTACACTAAAAACATACATTTATTTTCATTTATAGACAACAGTTTTTATCTTAAATATCTACATGTTTATAGTGGGACTAGATGGTAAATTACTTATTAGGTATGAAGAAATAATAAACTAAGTAAAATTACAAAACTATACTTTGTGGTGTGAGAGAAGAGTTTAAAGTGTTAAAGAAGAGGAAACTCAGAAAAAATGTTTATTTGTGTTAAAATAATGCAATCATTAATGCAAATACATGTTTATCTACTACATGTCTGATTGTAAATGCATTCATTTAAATACTTATAATATACCTAAGATAGATAAGGCTAGATGTATTTACAATTACAAAGTGTAGTATAGTACCTGGGCTTTATATTTGAACATGAAGTGCTACACACACTATCTACAGCTATCATTTAAACGTGAAACATATTACCTTCACATCAAAGAGGCTCACAGAGACTCAGAATGGTATTCTTCATATAGGGACTTAGAATAAACAAAGTATCAGTAGCTCATGACTAAAGTCTGAAGTATAGAAGCTTATAATAGATATCATTTTTGTCAAGAATAAAGCTTTGTGAAATTATGTGTGTATATATATATATATATATATATATATATATGTGTGTATGTTTGTGCGTGTGTATAGTATTTTCTTTCATAAAATAGTTTGACATGAAAAATTAGTTTAGTTTTTACCACACTCTATGGACAGAAATTTGGTGTTTCAATGATCGCCCATTTCAACAGGCTATAAGCTTATGTGTTCTCAAACAAGCATATTCCAGTTAAGCCAAATTATTAACTGACACAATGTGAACACTTTTGTACTGGTGCCAGAGATAGTTTACTTATTTAATTTGTAAAGTGCAAATAGAAATATAATCATTCCATATTTTGCAAGAGCAAAACTCTGGAACCTCTAGTCGTACTCCCACATGAGTGATTCATAGTTTAGTACTTTAGTCTTTCAATAACATAAACCATATCAAAACATTATAAATTTATTTTTATAGAGATAACAAGTATTTTGTAAAAAAAAGTTATACTTGTTTTGTCGTGTTGTCGTACAAAATTAATTCATGGTTTAGCGATCAATCAAGTCTTTATGTATTTATTCATCGATTCCAATCGGCGCACTAACTCTGCGCATCTTGAGCGATGTCAACAAAGCAAGAAATATCTCACCTCCTCGTAGCCCTCGTTCTTCTCCTTTTGCGAAAGCGGCCGGCATCGCACCACCACCTTCACGCACTCGTTTAGAGCAGTCCGCGGTCTTGCGGACTTCTCCATCTTCAACCACCCCCTTCCGTAACGTAAAAAATAACAAACTCAAAGTCACCGATATCGATCCATTCGGGGTGTACCTATTGTAGACATCACCTAATATTTAGTTCTATACTGCAAAATTAATGAAATCTATATCTGAATAAATATATGTATATGAATCCTTAATACACGATTATTTTAGAAGCAGTAAAATTAAAATTAAATCGTAAAATGTTTAAACCACCACAATCAACATTCGACCGCGACCGCTCCTAGCGGGTATTTTTAAGCAACTGACCATAGATTACTGACTATATACCAACTGACATTTGATTTTGATTGTCGTTGTAGTTTAGTTTACGATTCGTCAATAATGGCAGGCAAAAGTCTTAGACCATCCAGTCTCTAATTTGTATTTTGTTCATACAACTCTTCACATTATACAGACGCTTCCTATAACAAAGTTCTTGCAAGATTTTGAGCTATCAGACAGTTGATGACGATAATATCTAAAAGCCCATAAACTGATTAAAAAAACCTGATAATTCTATTATCATCGAATCACTTATTTCATTGCTTCCACTAATAGTTCACAAGTTGAAAACAAGCATAAAATGTCAAATTCGACACTAAGTCATTATTAAACGAAGAAACGGGAGTACCAATTCACCGACAGTCAAATTCTAGCCAAAAGTCCATTTATGTTTGAATTTAGTCAGTTTTTGATACCACGAATAAACGATGTCAGAAGTAACTAAATATTAACGGAAAATACTAAGAATTTAAAATACTTTTCTACTTAAAGGTTCATAATTATCATTCATCATTATTCATATAATTAATGCGTACTTAAATAAAAATAAACGTAATGATACATTCTGTTTGCGTACTGATATGACAGACAATAAATTCTTCAGGAATTAGCGTTCTAAAATAATATGAAATGTGTATGCAGTAAACGTGGTAGAGAGCCACGGTGCGGTGCACTATGGTTTTTGACGAATGCATAGGCTTCAGCTTCACTGGTAAAGAACCACTATCTCGCAGATTACCAACGTAAAATATCAGCTTTATTTTGCTTTATTTCGTGTGGTGAGTATATAGGTGACTCTTTTTATAGAAAACGGGGCATAAAATCGTAGTCCTCAGGACTGAAAATACATATGCATTTTGATTATCATCAAATGGACTGTGTGCACATTTGTCACCCTTAATCTGAAACCCGAGTGTGCTTTTTTCAGGCACTGGGTTCATGTCCATGTACCCATTTGAGCACCTCGGACAGGCACTCCAAGTATATGAACTTATAATGTCTTTATTACAACGTTTGTATTTTTAACAAATTAATTGTTAATTATTATTTTTATATAATTATGTTAGTTTTGTTGGTGGTTTTTTTTAATATATAATTAAGTCGGGTATGGTGTATGTTATGTTAACATCGGTTCATGTTATTTTATTAATAAATAAGTAATTACAGTAATGATTTATAATTTCCGTATTAGAATGATATTGAATGTACGTAATACTACTCTATGATCCTTGCTGGTTCAAATAAATAAATAATCTATACAATGTGTCCGATTTCCGATGTCCGACACTTTAAGGGGTTAAAATACAATTAATTTTATTGACAAATCAGGGATCAATGATTTTTTTCGCCAACAATAAAAAAATGGCAGCACTTTAAAAAAATTGTTGGCGAAGTATAGATGCTTGTATTAATTTAACAATATCTACCGAAGTAGAAGACTTTCAAAAACAAAATTGGTCTCAAATGTTAGTTAATAGTGTAGACAATAAATCTAGATTCAAAATATTATTTTTTAATTTTTCAGTATTAGTAAAAAACATTTTTGAAAAAATAAATTAGACAACAAATTGATGTTGTTTTTCAGATTCTTAGCTTTAAAAAAAACCATCGAGTTAACCAATTTTTTTTACTTGTTTTTATTATAATACAGGATATTTGATATAAATGCACATTTAAATCTTAACTCTGAGTTAGATAGTTTAGGAGCTATGATAATTTGAATGTAACTGTTCAAAGTGCCTCTACCCCGATATTAGATAACTAAACACCCATTCCAGTGAGTAAGATAAAATTCTTCAATAATTCAAGGAATCGTAAGCAAGCACAATAGCATCCTTTGTGTGAGCTGGTAAAAAACGCTGTGCACAACAGTGCGAGCGAGACAGAATAACGGCTGTCTCCAGGTAAAAAGGGTGCAGTGTGCGCTTGTGCCGTCGAGCAATCGTCCCTCGCTCTGCGTTGTGATAACATTCCTGGTTTTAAGTAAATCTACTTACTGTACATAATTATTGTTTGTTGTTAGACTTTGTTACGTTTTTGTTTTGTTGTTGAACTGTTACTTTTTGTTTATTACAATGAACGAGTACTCAAGCCAGCATATCGCTGACATCCATTTCGTGTATGGATTGTGTAACGGGAGTGCAAATAGAGCTGTTGTAGAGTATGCACGCAGATTTCCTAACAGACTTACGCCGAATGCTCGCGCTTTCGTGAGAATTCATTTGAGACTTGCGGAAAATGGAATAAGAAGGCTCGGTAACGAACGTACTCGTGTTTTGTCGCTCCAAGATGAACATCAAATATTGCAAATGATTACTCAAGACCCTAGCCTGAGCATTAGACGCATAGCTAATCGTCTCAGTCTATCAAAATGGTCGGTGTGGAAAATTTTAAAAAGGGAAGGATTGCATCCTTACCATTTTCGAAGGGTGCAAGAAATACTGGAACCGGATTATGTAAGAAGAGCAATATTTTGTTCGTGGATATTGAGAGAAACGCGATATGATCCAAACTTTTTAAAAAGAATTATGTGGACAGACGAAGCTACTTTCACGCGATCAGGGTATACGAACTACCGTAATTATGTACAGTAAGTAGATTTACTTAAAACCAGGAATGTTATCACAACGCAGAGCGAGGGACGACTGCTCGACGGCACAAGCGCACACTGCACCCTTTTTACCTGGAGACAGCCGTTATTCTGTCTCGCTCGCACTGTTGTGCACAGCGTTTTTTACCTGCTCATACAAAGGATGCTATTGTGCTTGCTTACGATTCCTTGAATTATTGAAGAATTTTATCTTACTCACTGGAATGGGTGTTTAGTTATCTAATATCGGGGTAGAGGCACTTTGAACAGTTACATTCAAATTATCCTAAACTATCTAACTCAGAGTTAAGATTTAAATGTGCATTTATAGCAAATATCCTGTATTATAATAAAAACAAGTAAAAAAATTGGTTAACACGTTGGTTTTTTTTAAAGCTAAGAATCTGAAAAACAACATCAATTTGTTGTCTAATTTATTTTTTCAAAAATGTTTTTTACTAATACTGAAAAATTAAAAAATAATATTTTGAATCTAGATTTATTGCCTACACTATTAACTAACATTTGAGACCAATTTTGTTTTTGAAAGTCTTCTACTTGCGTAGATATTGTTAAATTAATACAAGCATCTATGCTTCACCAACAATTTTTTTAAAGTGCTGCCATTTTTTATTGATGGCGAAAAAAATCATTGATCCCTGATTTGTCGATAAAATTAATTGTATTTTAACCCCTTAAAGTATCGGACATCGGAAACCGGACACCCTGTAAAAAAGGCAGAAACCTGTTATTTTCATTTTTACAATTATAGATTACTACACTAAAAATTAAATATTATTTTTATATTCTTGATAGCGATGTTAAAAGTATTGCGCTGAGACCGTTAAGTGCTGTGATGTTTCTCTTTTTTTCTGTTCTCTGCTTCGGTGCCTTGAGATATTATCGTCGATTTTTCTTTAAAAATATATGTCAAACAAGGCCGTAAGAGCATATAGCCCTTGCCTTTAAATATTAAGAAAATAAAAATGATATGTTTACATTCATAGTTATGTGGCATAGATTACTGAATATATATTAATGGCTAGAGAGTTTGTGGTTTACCATTAACTTATATATTACTAGCGTAAGGATAGGCCCATATAAATAATTTACTCATAACATTTTCATACAAGAAAAAGTAGCGCATCTGTCATAATTCAAATGTCATAACACGACGTAACCAGGGTCGGATTTCGTAATATAATTATACAATTTTTCCATTATTTCATAGTGTGTTGTATCTTAATAAAACTAGGCGAAAATACCATAATTTTATTTTAAGGTCAACCGACTTGTATTATTATTGGGTCCTTTTACTATTTAATATTATACATACATACATAAACACTCACGCCTGTCACCCAGAGGGGTAGGCAGAGACTACGGACTTCCATTTGGCACGATTCTGACATACCTCTTTCGCCTCCTTTACATCCATATATCTACGCATACATGCTCGTCGGTTAAGGGTACTTCTAACGTGGCCCATTTTCAAAATATCGCCAATTTGGTCGATAAACTTTTTTCTAGGGCGTCCCTTTCCGACTCGGCCATTCACATCTGCCATATAAATTTGCTTTGTCACTCTTTCCTCATTCATTCTTTCTACGTGACCAAACCACCGAAGCATTCCTTTCTTAATCCTGGTCACAACATCATCTTGCATACCACATTTATCTCTTATCACGCAATTTCTCACCCTGTCATTCAGATTAAACCCTAGCATATTCCTTAAAGACCGCATTTCTACAGCATTTATTCTACTTTCGTGCTTCTTCTGCCACACCCAGCTTTCACTACCATACATTAAAGTAGGGACTAACACAGCATTATGAATTACCATACGTGCCTGTTTTGACACATTCTGGTTCTTCATAATAGAGTGTAGTGCCCCATTCACTCTATTCCCTGCATTTACTCGTCGTTCTATTTCCCTATCATATCTACCATCCCTGCTAAATACACATCCCAAATACACAAACTCATCCACTTGCTCAATTAACTCTCCTTCTATTCTTATTTCACATACCGTTTTGCTTTCTTCTCTTTCAAAAACCATCACTTTCGTCTTACTTGCGTTCACTTTCATTCCCCTTTCTTTCAATTCCCAGTTCATTAATGTAACCATCATTTGCAACTCTGCCGCCGATGACGCAAGTATGACTTGATCATCGGCATACAAAAGGCATTTGACGGTTAACTCGCCCATTCTTAACCCACATTCTTCATCTTTCAAAGTTTGCAAACACCGGTCCATAAATAGGTTGAACAGCCAAGGGGAAGCCACACAGCCCTGTCTGACACCTTTTTGGATGCCAAACCAGTCCGAGTAGACCCCATTGATCCTGACACAAGCACTAGAGTCCCTATAAAGAGACCTTAATGCCTGTATCAAACCAGCGCTCAACCCATATGAGTTCAGTGTTTGCCATAACACATTCCTGTCCACTCTGTCATAAGCCTTTTCCAAGTCCATGAACGCACAAAAAACTTTCTGATTTTTGGCCAAAAACTTCTCCGCAATCATGCGCATGGAAAAGACTTGATCTGTACACCCCATTCCCTTTCTAAAACCCGCTTGCACATCCCAAATTTTTCCATCAGTTTCTTTCATAACTCTTTCAATTAACACCTTAGCATACAGTTTACCCACAATACTAAGCAAGCTGATACCGCGGTAGTTTTTGCAGTCCTGCTGTGACCCTTTTCCTTTATATATTGGTACTATAACTGCTTTACACCAGTCATCCGGTACCCGTTTTAATTCCCAACATAAATTAAACAAGGTGTACAGCGGGCCTGCCACCACTCCCTCTCCAGCCCTTAGCATCTCGAGTGATACTCTATCATATCCAGCTGCCTTACCTGCTTTCATGCTTTTCATTGCTTTCATTATTTCATCTACACTTATCTCCATACCCCTTTCCACTTCTTTCGGAATTTCTAGTTCATTTAATTCATACGACTCTTCACTCATAAACACGCTTTCAAAGTATTCCTTCCATCTGTTTAAATTCGAATCTTCATCATTCAGAATACATCCATTCTCGTCTCTTATAGCATTTATTATAGGCTGTTTTGTATTTCCCCTGGCAGTTCTTACGAGTTTCCAGAACATTTTTATGTTAGCCTGGAAATTATCAGATATCCTTCTATCATTCTTATCCGTTCTTTCTTTCTTTTTCCTTTCAACAACTTCTTTTACTCTCTTATTTAGACGTCTAAATTCTGCCTTTTTTCTTTCAATCTCATCATTCATACCAGAAGAATTACCAGCTTTGGTTGCTAGTAAATCTAACCATGCTTTTTTCTTTGATTCAACTTCCACCCGTACCTCATCATCCCACCATAACGTATTACTTTTCCTTTCATTTGTTCTCTTACTTACACCACATACTTCGGTGGCGGTATCCACCAAACCTTTCTTAATAATATCCCACACAGTATTCAAGTCTAAATCATTCACTATTTAATATTAACCCTACAATATCGAGAATTTCTGTATTGTGCGTGAGTACTGCCTTGCATAGGTCGACGACATAACTTTGTATATGCGCACATGATTTTTTATCACTTTTTATCGTAGTTGGTTATAACTCAGTTGCAAGCCGATACATACTCGTATAACGATTTCCTTTTTGCGATGATATTTTACAGGTAACAAAGAAAACGTAAGTAAAACAAATTAATCTCAAAGAACTTTAGTTGAAGTTATAAACAATTTAATTTTGTTATATGATATTATTGTTATAATAATTAACCCATTACTTCCCAAGCTTCGAAAACATTGGAATTTTTTGATCAATTCCTTAAATTAAGTTCATAATACATTAAGAAAAAAGAATACGACAAAAAAATAATAAAAAATATACCTTCATCCCTGTTTCAGCCTGTCCTATAAATATGACAGTGGGGACATGTGATCAGAAATAATACAAGTTAACTATTATAAGAAAATCTGCTTTATTTGAAAATTATGTCCACAAACAGTCTTAAAAATAAAATATTATGAGCTTATTTTGTATGATAAGGTATGAAACAAACACTGCAAAGTGTTCTTTCACATTTAGCACAAAAGGTTAGAGGTTTTTTCTTACAACCTTGTCCTTGACAACGTCTCTGTTTGTTGCCTCTTTGTCATATAGTGACTAACATTATCAAACCTGACAGGTTGTAAAAGAACTTCTGAAGAACCGGGTGTCGGTTTACTGCCTTGCCTTTCGATTTTTTCATCCAAGCAAAACAAACACTTCCTCTGAAATCTAGCAGAGGGATGGTCTCATCTTTATTTATCTGGTTGTAGATAATCCATGCATTCACAAGGGACGTCTAAAACACTGATGACTAAAGGTCAATACCATTTTTTACCTCTAAAGCAGATTGGATATTTATAAATCAGCCAATCATGTTTATCCACTCCTCCCATATTTTTATTATAATTATGAATAAGCATTGGCTGATTCACGGCTACTTTGCCTTTTCTTTCTATGAGTACCTATTCGTTTTTACCAAAGGTTCAACAGAATCAAAATTCGCCACAAGACAAACAACATTGTTGTCATGCCATTTTACGCACAAAATTTCATTATTTTTATCAAAACGATAATCGGAAAAACCTCGGTCTTTCTTTTTCATCTCCTGTTTGGTCATGATAGGATATTTTTTAGTCCTATTTTCTCTGACTGTCCCTGTAGCTCTGAACCCCTGAGATTTCAAATCAATCAACAATTGCATGCTCCTGAAAAAGTTATCGAAGTAGACTATGTACTCCGGGATTTGTACAAACTACAAGCAACTTCTTTACCATTGGTGCACCCGAGCCATCGTTACTACTAGCAGAGGTTTGAGCATCCTTGCCCGTGTAAAGCGAAAAGTTGTAACAATATCCGCTGACTCCACACAGTGCCCAAAGCTTATATCCGAACCTTACCTATACCTTATAGATAAGATGCAATGTATTCGGCGTAGATAATCGACTAATGTAAACACAAGCAAGACCCCCAAAAAACAAACAATTGACCAGTTTGAACCTGTACTTAGCGTGACAGGATCGAATACGCTTTCGCGGCAAATTGTACAGACAGGTTCCCAGTGTCATATTTATAGGACGGCTTATTTTGAATGTACATCACAAGTTCAAAAATTGTTTTTTGTTTTTGTTTTTATTTGTTTTACATTTAATAGAGATCTAAGAATAAGTCTTCTGTACTGTGAAGTAGGCAACGTTTTTCTTTTACGGTATATACAATCGGAACTCAATGCTCTCCTTCAGTCAACAATATTGATCAATTTTAAAAAATTGTATTAAAATTACGTAAACATTTTTTACTGCGAAAAAAAATTATTTTATTAGAAAAATAGTGTAAAAATATGAATTTCATCAGAAATAATAAAAATAAAAGTCCTAATACGTAAAAATATTTTTTGTAAATAGTGTCCTAAAAATATGACAGTGGGGAGGAATGGGTTAAGTATTAGAATATTTTAAAAGCCGAAAATAAAAGACGAAAAAGTTTGGATATTTTTGTGTATAACATTACAATTATTGTCCTTTAAATTAAACAATTTTTTTAAATCTTTGCCTTTCAGTTCCCTTCCCCGTGTTTTCCATGATAGACTCGTGATGCATTCTGACATTTATATACTTCTTAACTATGGCTCGAATAAGGTGCAATCTATGATTCAATGACGCCGGCTGATCAACAGAGTGCAAGTTTAAAACAGTGAAAGTGCTCTTTCCTATAAATTTTGCTAGAGTTTTTTTGACAGAAACATATAGTCACTTTTAGCCATAAATTGGGGTCCATTATTGTGTCATATTTTTTTCGGTTTTTAGGCATACATCAAACAGGTCCGGAGAAGGAAAGCAAAGTCCGCCCGTGTTTGTTAATTCAATTAGTTTATGAAAGAATAATTTTTCATTACTAACCAGACTGTTTACACAAATTTCACACTTAATATTTTTTGTTAAACTTCATGAAAACTACAATATTTACTTTTGTAACAGGATGAAGGAATGTTGTTTTTAATTGACCTATACTATTTATGTTGCAACCCAGAATGTTTGCAGCTTTAACATTCGTAAAACATCCATCGAATGTGAGAGCTTTGACATTGACACCGACGGAATTACATTTTTTAAGACAAATATTAACAGTATTTGCTATAAGTTCACTAGTAAAACCATCCACTAAAAAATAACCGACTGGTGTTTTCCAATTTTCGGAAAGACTAACGAGCATCATTACAAAAATTTAAGTGGCTTTCTTTTCTTTGTCAATTTTTTTATACCCCATGTCTACGTGACCAACATTTCTTTCGCCTTTCTATAATTTGGCCTGTCGAATGTTCATCTCATCAAAAATTAAACAGCATTCAACATTTTCTCACATACTGTCCCTCTTGAGTTTAAGCATTTCAAACGATTCCTGTGTGAATCCAGGTTCGCCGTTAATGGAGCTATACCTATAACAAAAAGTACAATGAAACCTATGAAGTAAAACATATACGCGTCCGGTTTATAACACATAACTAACAAGTCTTTATTAATTTACCATTTAGTCAAGGTTCTTGGGTGAGGAAGACAACAGTCAAATTTTCGCCGTACATATTTATAGGCAGATGGAGAGTAAAATTTTAATGTCAGCAAATTTTCGAAGGGCGGGTGGATAAGACGGTCGCTTTGTTTTTCTTGGCTTGTTTCTATTTCTACTGTATTTATTTTTAAGCAATTGTAGTCTGTAAAGCTCTGTTATTTCGGCTTTTGTTCCAAGAGCAGAATCAATTTCCTCTGTGATATACTTCTGCTGTTTCAAATCTTTAATTATATATAGCAGTGATTTGTTTTTCTTTTTTAACCTAGCATTCTGTTTTTTTTTTAATTTTTTTATTTTCTTAGCTGAAACCCTTTGACGTTTTTCTAACCTATGAATTCTTTCTTTTAGGTGTACTTCCATTGGCGTGTCAGATATTGAATTGAAATCGGTTGAAGGCCGGAGTTCTTCGTTCTCACAAACCTGTAAATAATTTATATAGATAGGATTCTGATTATGGAGAACAAGTAAACAAAATTTAATTTACTGTAGATAAGTAGGTATGCATGAGACCAATACCTCAGTCTGCAATCGCGGTATAGCCGATCCTTTCAGCCTTCGTAGTCCGGCTTCTGAAATATCAACATCTTTGTCAAAAAAATGAACAGAGCATACTCTTGCGTTTTTATGAGGCTCGAAATAAGGCTTTTTTCGTTGTTCCCTAATAATACGACTCCAAATCTCTTTACGCGTTGAATCATTTGGAAATCTGTAATTTATATTTGACAGGCCTGTTGTTCTAGTGGTTAGTGACCCTGACTGCTGAGCCGGAGGTCGTGGGTTCGATTCCCACCCAGGACAAATGTTTGTGTGATGAGCATGATCATTTGTTCTGTGTCTGGGTGTAATTTATCTATAATATTTATGTATTTAGAAATATATAAGTATGTTTATCAGTTGTATAGTACCCATAACACAAGCTCTGCTTAGCTTGGGACTAGATGGCGTTGTGTGATAGCTGTGGAATATTATTATTATTATTATTATAAATTATTTTAAACGCAATTTATCATCGCACGCCTATCCATTTTTACCAGGAGCTTGATGACGGCAGCAGCTTCTCTCAGTTTGCGTGTTGAAAAGAAAACAGAATTTCAAAATATTTTATGAATCAGATTTTCAGTTTCAATTAAGTAGTTATTGTTTCTTTTGTACTTCTTTCGTTTTACCCCTATTGAATATAGAAAAAATTAGGTACCAATATTCAAAATTTAACTTACTCTAACTTGATACAAAATAAAACAGAAATAAAAATAAAACCGTCAAATAACGAAACGTATAGATTATTCGCGACAAAATTAATGTAAGGTTTCCTTACCTATGATAAGATATCCCATGTTCCTTTTTTTTCCTTGTATCGTAATTTTTGCATCCATTTACAACGCAACTAGGCATATTTATGACAAGATGACAATCAAATCTGTCCTGCGCGCGCACCACTGACGAACGATTCGCGCTGGCCCTAATTTAGGGCCAACGCACTGGTCCGTTTTAGTTGTTCAGTCGGCCCGGTCCTTACGCTAGTAATATATAAGTCAATGTGGTTTACACTTTACATAGTGTTTACCATAGAGTAGTGTACCCCCGTAGACAGAGTAGGATTCTCTGTCTACGGTACCACCCCTGGTGTTTACCTTTACCAAAGAGTATAACTCGTACGAATTAACTTGAGACCTGGGCCGATGACGTAATTGGCAATGTACGGTGTGCAAAATAATGCGACGTCATATTTTTTATTTGAAATTTTTGAGATTTACATAAGATTATTAATAAAAACAAAATAAAATGTTCTGGCAAGGGGTGAAGTAATAAGTGATATACTGTTGCCATTTTTATATATTTTAAATATTTATTTTTTATAATATATATAATATTATTTTTAGTTAACGCGTCAAGGAAGGACAAAGAAATAAATATACACACTTTCTCATTTATAATATTATTAATTTATTTATTATACACTTTATTGTACTAGATTTGCACAAGAAAACGGCATAACACGACGTCCAAACTTAACAATAAAACAACGCAATTAACAACAAACAGATAAAATAACGTTCAAGTATAACAAAAACAAACAAAAGTCCAAACCAAACAACAAACAATTATCAAAAATATCGAACTAGAGTCGAGACGCGTATCCGTAACAAAAATGCTATCGGTACTGAGCGCGCACGGCCAGCGCGGGACGCGGTGCGGGGAGTCGGGAAGGGGGTCGCATTCCAGCGGAGTCTCGAGTTAATTCGTACGTGTTGTATAATAAGCGTAGACAGAGAAACCTAGGTTTCTCTGTCTACGATAGTAAGTATATGTCTCTAGTATATAGTCAGTAATCTGTGAAGTTTAAACAGGAAGTGTTTACCTATGGTGCTCATTGAAAATACTTTAAAAGCAAAGTATAAAGTTAGCGTATGCGTAGCGTAGTATCCTCTTAGTAGTCTGAATAGCGTTCTGCAAAATATACTGATAAAAATATACTAAGAAGTTCAGAGAATGTTGAAAATGTATTCACTACACTAATAATTGCTGCAAATCAAAACATAAAAACACGATTCGAAAAACATGACAACTAATCTAAATATTGTGCTTAAAAGGGCTAGTAAAATTTATCATGAAGGAGTGAGTACCCATCAAACTTGCACCAAATAAATAATTTACATTAAAGAAACAAATTATTTAAAATACATTCTATTACTCTCATTAATTTCGAGTTGAAATAACGCTTTTTAATCTATAAATTTCAATGTGTTAATAAAACAAACTTTTCAGTAATACAATAATGCTTGTACACTAGGTAAATGAATGAATGAATCTTTTACCCAATTTCGTTTCGTGTGTTAACCACGGGAAATGCCAGAAAGATATAACCACCCACCATGTCTACGCCAGATGTAGGGTATCTCAAGGCTATCAAGATGTACTTGTGTGATATCTTCCTTTTTACAGAAGGAACTTATATTAGTAAAATTTTACAAGCTGTTGTAGAAGAATAATATCAAGTGGAACAATTTATTTAATAGAACTTGAACAAAATTTAAGTTATAGCTGTAGGGCAGTGTTTCCCGATTAGTGTTATGCTAAGCCCCAGAGGTATGTGAGGTTGCCTGAAGAGGTATGCTCTTGACTAAGGTAAGAGTGGAATACTGGCATAAAATAGCAACATAAAGCTGCTGTGTTTTGTTTGGTGAAGGTAGTAAACCGGACACCCTTTTTAATGGAAATGAAGCATTCCATCTTAGTCCTCAAAGGAGAGAATGCATCTATATTTTGATTCCTAATTGAGAATGGATGTAGATATCTATGAGCCACAGCCACTTACCATCAGGTGAACTGTTTTCTGCTTGTTTGTCACCTTTATCCTATAAAAAAGGCAAAGGGCAGGCATTCATTCATTTGACAATTCTGTGGCGCAGTGGCTTAGCAATGAGTGGCTGCGCTAGGGGTTGCGGGTTCGAATCCCGTATGGAACAAGTATTTGTATGACCTACAAATAGTTGTTCCGGGTCTGGATGTTTGTCCTTGTGCAATTTATGTTTGTAAACTGCCCCCATGATACAGGAGAAAATCCTAGTGTAGGGGTAACATTTGTAAAAAAAATAAAGAGAAAGAATTCTCTTAATGTAAAAAGCTACACAAAAATTACAATTTCCACTATAATTTGCACATTTGTCCCACTGACAATAATAAATAACATCATTAAAATGGAGTATGTATTTGGAGTGCAACTTATCATACCATCTAGCATAAATGACAGGACGAGGTTTGCTTGGCCAGCTAGTGTTATATATATAAAAATTTACCATGTGGATTATAAAAGGAACACAAGTTTGACAGCTTTCTTGCAGTGACAAAAAAAATTAACTGGGAACTGCTGATCTAGAGTTATTTATTCTGCCAGTACATACTGATATTTTTAAATGAGTCTTGATTTGGAGAGAGTCCGTACAGAGAACATAATAGACCTAGCTTATGTATGTAATGTGCTCGTAAAGCTGCTGAAAATCATTTGGTATGTACTTGTTATTTTAGGACGTAATAGCAGGCATTGTTGTGGTAGAGAACAGCAACGATGTGCGACATGAAGGGCTCACGTTAGCTATGGAAGGTGCAGTGAACTTGCAATTGAGTACCAAAAATGTTGGTATATTTGAGGCATTTTCCAATAGCATAAAGGTAAATAAATTGTTGTATTAATGCTATGTTTTCTTAAGTATTTATTAACTGACATCTCTAATATAAAATTAAGGCCACCATGATAATGCAAAAACATTATAGTAAGATATAAAAATTACCTATTCTGCTTCTTACTAATTAAAAAAAGATGTTCTGCTGATATTGTACATTTACAATATTCCCTCAGTCTGTATGGGACAGCAGTCTGATATGATCAGAGATTGTTGAGGTGCAGGTCCATGGATTAAATGCTTTCGAGGCATGGGGGTGAAACACCGTCTTCTTCTTGACACTTGGCTGCTACTTAGGATTTCTTGACAGAAAAACTCAATAAGTGAGTGTTAAAACACGTGATCAGTAGGTGCATTTACGTGTCCACAAGACCAACGAGGCAATTCTTACCTGAAATAATTTTTCCTTTGAAATGTGAAATAATTTTATTCTTTTAATTTCCTGGACATCCACTTTTATGGTTTATTAAAAGTTATTTTTACCCTTTTGAGACTAAGGATTGTCTCATTCACAATGTTGCCTAAATACTTACATTAAAAACTTCAACAATATTTTGCCATCCATTCAGGGTTGGAAGTTTCTCTCCAAATTTATTTGGTGGCCCAATATAAATATGTGTATAACACATTTAATGAAAAAAGAATTATTAAACTCGGTTTGCAATTAATGTATGTTGGAATGGAGTTTTTTCCGGGACTAGTGAGCAAAATAATCACAATGGTAATTTAGCTTAGATTTATCTTAGCAATCAGAGTAACTAATCAATTTTGGTTAAACAGATACGTCCGCTCAATGCGAGCACTGACAATTTTATGCCTAGTGCCCGCTCGCTTCCATGAATATCTAAACATGACTTGGCATTGCATGTGGTTTCGTGCATTTGGTGGTGTTTTTCGGGCGAGAATTAGAGTTTTCGCCGTGTGATTTGTAGATGGTGCCATTGATTTTCTGACATGTAGATAGCTGGTAACAGAAATACAAAAAACATGCAATTGAATTTAGAACCTCCTCCTTTCATTTAAGTCGGCTAAATATCAGTATCATTATTGTAAGTAAGCAAATCCATTACCCCATCACATCCTGTGGATGTTAAGAGTCAAGTCAGGGAAATTCCAAAAATATTGTGTACTTAAATGGCACATGGGAAGCAAAGTCGTCGTCGTGTTTTATGTGTAATGCCTGATGAAATGAATGTGTTGACTCTGTTATTTTAACGAAAATATTCGACCTATCTATTTCCCACAGCTTGGCACTGACTCTTTCTTACTAATGCATGGTTTTTGGAGCAGGGAAAGTGTCTGCTATACTGCCCCAATGCGTGTTGAGTGCCTTCAATTGTCATCTCTTCAAATACATGCATGCAGCATGATGTTTTACTTCACTTTAATACAGTAACGCCACATTTAAGAACAGTTCACAACATTTTAAGAAATGATGTTTTGCAGACAAACTTTTAATTTTCTAACATTGAAAAAGGGATTTCATTGCATTTCACTTTTAATATATTTTTAATTTGTAGCAAAATATGTTTTCTTTTTAACCGAATTCAAAAACCGGAGGAAGTACTCAATTCCACTGTATTTTTTTTTTGTGTGTTACCTCAGAACTTTTTTTAGGTGTTCCGATTTTGATGATTCCTCTGTTATTTGAAAGCTGATGCTTCTCATGTGGTCCCATATGAATTTTATCAAGATCTAGTAGTTTTTGAGTTATCCTTAATAATGCATATTTAATTGACATCAACTACATTGATGATGTTCTCATTTTATTTATATTGAAGTTGGTTATACAAAATTTTTAATTTTACTGCTTGTTACATTCGCAGCCAATGAATTTAATCAACACAGTAATAGAACTAGCACCAGCTGGCAAGATTCCATTAGGAGTAACAGAAATTCCATTTGAAATACCTTTAAGAGCCCGTCATCCACTACCAGGAGCACCAGCGGGCTGCGGCCTACTCGAGACATATCATGGAGTGTTTGTTAATATTATGTACACACTTAAGTGCCACATGAAGAGATCATTCCTGAATAAACCATTAAATACCAGCTGCCAATTTTTTGTGCAGTACAAACCGGTAATTCATTCTTTTTGTTATATAAACATATTTTACTGTAGTTTTTTGTATGGTTTTATTTAAAAACTAATGTGACAAATGAACTTAAAGTTCACCAGATGATAAGTGGCTGATGCAGCCCGCGGACACCTGCAGCCAACTCCAAACGAAGAAGTCTACAGACACATGGTCATCTGAACACTGTGATGGAATGCATCATAGCCTGTAATTATAAAGGTTACGCTGTTTACCTCTCGGAGCAGACCACAGCAGCGCATGTACTGTTGCTTTCCTGCTGAAATAAGTAAGAGGGTGGTATCAACCCAGGCAGACTCAAGAAAAGGATTTTACTATCTACTAATAATTTAAATTTCATCATCATTCTTTCTTTTTCCACTGCTATACCCCATTTTTAAGATTGTACCACATATGTCATAAATAAGTAAAACTGTTAAGAAATTCATTTATTTTTCTTCTTTGGAGCTCAGATCCGATATGATCCAATTGGTGTTGCTTCTTACACCATTAGCCTGCAGGATTGGAATTTAACATTTTTGAAAGAAATTAATATACACAAAATGGGTTTAGGAGTTTTCTTATGATGCCTCACATGCATTAGTCACAGTATAGTGACAAATCGGAATTGTAACTTAATTTTGTATTAGAAAAGAATACCTGTGTGCTGGGTTTATCTGAAGTACAATCTTAAAACTTGATAGTTTTACTCTCTTACTATTTTTTTTTAAATTAGTGTTTTGCTAGGATTATAACCTAGATCTAGGAATTTTGACCACATATTCTATCATTGAGAGGAAGTACAAGTGATTGTTGACAGTTACTCAATTCCAAAGAGTATTCAACAAATTATGTTATTATAAATTAATGTTTGAAATAAGAGTCCTGTTTCTCGCTGGTTCTTTCCAGAACAGAGGTTTTCTACGGATCCAGTGGTAAAAACATTAATAACTTTCAATAAGCATTCTTATGCAGGAATTTGATGGATGCAGGTGGCTCAGGGCCATGCTTTGTGGGATTCCTTGTCCTGTAGTTATGGCCTATGTTCAGCAGTGAACTTGTGAAGGATTGTAATTATGGTGATTCAGTATTCATGTAATCTATATTGAATGGAAATGATTGTATTGTATTGTTTCTGTGTGTTCCAGCAAGAGGCGGTCCCGTGCAAGCCGGTGCGGTGCGAGATCTCGCCGAACTCGGTGCGGCGCGGCGGCGGAGGCGGGGCAGGAGGCGGGCCTATGCCGCGTTTTCACATCTACGCGGAGATCGACTCCACCGTGTGCGCGCTAGACCGCCCGCTCACTGGCAAGGTGAGCGCTCCTCCCCACTAGCTTGCACAGATATAATGCCGCGTTTCCACATCTACGCGGAGATCGACTCCACCGTGTGCGCGCTGGACCGCCCGCTCACTGGCAAGGTGAGCGCTCCTCCCCACTAGCTTGCACAGATATAATGCCGCGTTTCCACATCTACGCGGAGATCGACTCCACCGTGTGCGCGCTGGACCGCCCGCTCACTGGCAAGGTGAGCGCTCCTCCCCACTAGCTTGCACAGATATAATGCCGCGTTTCCACATCTACGCGGAGATCGACTCCACCGTGTGCGCGCTGGACCGCCCGCTCACTGGCAAGGTGAGCGCTCCTCCCCACTAGCTTGCACAGATATAATGCCGCGTTTCCACATCTGCGCGGAGATCGACTCCACCGTGTGCGCGCTGGACCGCCCGCTCACTGGCAAGGTGAGCGCTCCTCCCCACTAGCTTGCACAGATATAATGCCGCGTTTCCACATCTGCGCGGAGATCGACTCCACCGTGTGCGCGCTGGACCGCCCGCTCACTGGCAAGGTGAGCGCTCCTCCCCACTAGCTTGCATAGATATAATGCCGCGTTTCCACATCTACGCGGAGATCGACTCCACCGTGTACGCGCTGGACCGCCCGCTCACTGGCAAGGTGAGCGCTCCTCCCCACTAGCTTGCACAGATATAATGCCGCGTTTCCACATCTACGCGGAGATCGACTCCACCGTGTGCGCGCTGGACCGCCCGCTCACTGGCAAGGTAAGCGCTCCTCCCCACTAGCTTGCACAGATATAATGCCGCGTTTCCACATCTACGCGGAGATCGACTCCACCGTGTGCGCGCTGGACCGCCCGCTCACTGGCAAGGTGAGCGCTCCTCCCCACTAGCTTGCACAGATATAATGCCGCGTTTCCACATCTACGCGGAGATCGACTCCACCGTGTGCGCGCTGGACCGCCCGCTCACTGGCAAGGTGAGCGCTCCTCCCCACTAGCTTGCACAGATATAATGCCGCGTTTCCACATCTACGCGGAGATCGACTCCACCGTGTGCGCGCTGGACCGCCCGCTCACTGGCAAGGTGAGCGCTCCTCCCCACTAGCTTGCACAGATATAATGCCGCGTTACCACATCTACGCGGAGATCGACTCCACCGTGTGCGCGCTGGACCGCCCGCTCACTGGCAAGGTGAGCGCTCCTCCCCACTAGCTTGCACAGATATAATGCCGCGTTTCCACATCTACGCGGAGATCGACTCCACCGTGTGCGCGCTGGACCGCCCGCTCACTGGCAAGGTGAGCGCTCCTCCCCACTAGCTTGCACAGATATAATGCCGCGTTACCACATCTACGCGGAGATCGACTCCACCGTGTGCGCGCTGGACCGCCCGCTCACTAGCAAGGTGAGCGCTCCTCCCAAGCAATTGTGTAATATACAACAAGCTTTTACGATTTTATCACAAGTTTTAGCATCTAGAGGAAAGTGCAAAATTCTCCATTTATTGGTGAGTATCGCAAAAGTGCATTCTACCACTCTTTGCGCTCGTGTAAGCCTATAGTTGAAAACTCTTTGAGTTGTTGTGAGATTCCGTCTTGAATGTAGTCTCATAACATGTTCTGACTGCGCGAACGCCTCATCTCCAACAAAAACTAGTGGCATCACTTTTCCATCTTCATCATTAAGTAGTGTTTTTGCCTCTGAAAGGTTTAACTGATTCCTTTCTAGTTTTTTCCCGAAAGTTCAATTCTTGAAGATCATTGAGTCACTATTTCCACCATAAGCTCCAACATCCACTGATATAAAAGAATTTTAAATACTGTTTGTGATCAAAGTATTGAGAACCGGCGTTATCAGGTTTTTCACACCTAATGTGCTTGCCGTCAATGCTACCTAAGTAGTTGGGAAAATTAGTGCGCTTATAAAAATATTTTGCAATAGAATTCCAAGTATCTTCATCAGGTTCTTGCATGTATATTGGTTGTAAACACTCCCACATTTTGTCACATATATCTTGCACTATCACCCGGATTGTAGTTGCACCAATGAGATGTTCATAATAAAGTGAGTTGATGCTGTTCCCGATGCTAAATATCTGTAGCAAATAATGTACAGAGATTTAGAATTGGTAGTGTTTACGCTCGAGTTACGTCGAGTTTACGTAGCTACAAATTGCAGGGCTCGCATCTCGAGCGGGAAACCGGTTTGACGGCGGGGCTGGGGGGGGGGACTGAGCTGTGTGGCCGCCGGCCGCGCCGACCGGTCTCGACCCTTCTTGGTGAGCGAGCCGTATCGTTCAGAGGTCGCGTTTGTTTTTGATATAATTACCGTGTCAAAAAGACGGCCTCCCTGGTTGTTGTATTTTGTCGTTAATATACGTGACAACGAGGCTTATTTTTAAGTTTGTTTGCGTCGAACGTCGCGAGCCTCTTACAGTGTTATCTTAATTTGTTTTTCGTGATAACGAGGTCATATTATATAATTATTGCTGTAACAGTTTGAGTAGTGTTTGCGACCTTTAGACGGTTGGGCGCAGCCGGTGTTGACTTGAAAGCCTAAAGCTTGTGTTAATTGTGCGCGCCATTTTGAATTTACTATTGAATATTTGGGTATAGTCTAGACCGCCTCGAATTTAGTTGTCTGTTCTGGTTCTGAACGTGTTACGTGACAAGAGGCCTAATTTGAATTTGAAGTTAATTAAATGTACAATAAAGTGATAAATTAATATAGTGAAAATAGAAGCAGACGTTTTCAATTGGTGAACGCCCCACTGGGCGGATCCCACATTTGGAGAGAGGTAGTGCCTTAGGATCTGCAGTGCAAGATCAGCGGGGCTGTCAGGTTGCACATTGTACACATTACTAAACACTACTTACGTGTACATCACTTCCCACCTGACAGGTACCTCGTGGTCAACCCCACCGCCTATCGGTAAGTTTTGTGTGTACCTACCTAGCCGGATAATTTAATTATCCATAGGTCGTTGGACCCTCCCCTTTGTTACTCGTCTAGTTGGACTACTGATGGGCCATAGTTCAATAGTCTTTTGTCAGGGTAACTCAGGGACGTAACAGGTAGACTGTATTTACATGAACTTTGAATTATATTTTCGACCACGGTTAAGCATAAAAAATGACTACCACTACTCTGAAATACCTATAAGTAGTAAAATTTTGTCCCTTTTTTATTATAGGAACACAAATCCAAAAAAAATGGCGAAACTTGAAAGATTTTTTCAGAAGAAGTGCAAATCTTGACAAGGGTATAAAAAAGAAGGCCGTACGTTCACTTTCAAGCCCTTTCCTTTTTAATTTCTCAACCATTAGAAAGAGAAACCACCTCAAACATATCAGTGAAATCTGAAGAAGACAGTCATAATAGTGTTGAACGCGAAAATAGTAAGCAAGCCCGCAAAACATCTCAGGCTCGCCAAACAGACAGAAGTGAAGAACTTTTAGACATCATACGACAAAAAAAACCTATGATGAAGACATTAGTTTCACGGAAGTGTTAGTACCTCTACTAAAAGAATTAAATGACGACCAAAAGCACTTCGTAAAAGTCGAAATTTTAAGTATATGGAACATTGCCAAATGTATAATGTGTGTAATTACTGTCCACCGGAGTTCCAAAGACCGCAAACCCAGTATCGTTCAGCTTCCTATCAGAACCTAGTCATTACGACAGGACCCCATACACTCAAGACTCATGCTGAAGAATGGCATCTGTCATGTCTAATTATACGCCTTCCCCGGCATCAACATTGTAGTCACCGGCTCCGACTTATGTTAAGTGTCCAACTCCTAGCTCCAATTATGCCTCATCTCAGCCTCCACAGCAAGCTCAAGCTTTAACTTCAGGTAATCAAGCAATAGGTAGCATGGTGTCTATTGAATCGAATCAAGGGTACTTTTGTAATGATCCCAATAACTATGCAACGCTAATATATGATTGCAAAGATATGGAAATGGAAAAATAATACACAACGGAATCCAACCAACATACGAGTACCTGAACATGCTGACGCCGACATAATATATTCCGCTCCTCCTGTCTTTTGACAAAGGAATGGCATTCAAATGAAAGATATTTCAATCTTCAAGCGTAACTAATTCCCATTTGCTAAGTAAATTATTTTTATTTTGCCGTAAGTGAGAAGTGGTGATATTCCTATGATTGTTACAAATTCCTTACATATTAATAATAAAAAGAAATAAGGGATTTGTTTCATCTATGAATGCACTACTAGTGTTTTAGTTAACAGCGTGATTAGTAGATTCAGTATGCATCAAGGGAAAGTATGTAAGTACGGTAAATGTAGGTACTTAGCTCATCGTAACTGAAAGCCTTTCTTCCACTGATATCGCTTTTCTCCAACTCGTATCCTTGTAGTAGATTTCGTTACCAACAATTCCTTTTAAATTGTCAAAGGTCTTTATGTTCATTCTGTAGTAATCATAAAACTTTTTTGGAAAGTTTCGCAAGACATTATATCTCTATATAGTAAAAAACATTCATAGGTCTCGTTGCTGAACCAAATACTGCTTGCGTTTCTGTTTTCTTGCCGTTGATATTAATAAATGCAAATTTGGAGTCTGGTTTACGAAACCACTACAATTTGAAATTACTTCAAATTATATAACATAATCATGTTTTAATGATGGTGTCAACTACCAAAATTTTGGGTTCATAGAGCTGATAAAGATAAAATAATTTGAGTGGTCCAATGTTACAGATTCGAGTGGACGAGTGCTCAGTTCAAATTAAATCCATAGAACTGCAGCTGGTCCGCGTGGAGACGTGCGGCTTTGCTGAGGGCTATTCCAAAGATGGTGAGCTCAGCGAAACACTTTGTTTATTGTTTTTGTTTCGAGTTATACATATACTTGCCTTAAAATTTAAGCTTTTAATAAAAAGTCAATAGTAAAAACCATAATAATTTCTTAAATTTACGTGAATAATAAACATTAAATAAAACTAATTTTAAGGGATTTTTTCTCGTTTAATTTAACTTATGATTCCCAACGTTTCGGGTGCTTTACAGCACCCATGGTCACGATGGGGGGGGGGGGGAGCTGAGATGTTTGACGTACTGAAGTCATAGTTAGCCCGGCTACCTTCAGTTTTGATATAAATTTTCTTCGTAGTAAATTAGCTTCTACAGATTTTAATAGTTCGAGACATTGTGTATTGAACAATTAAAGTCATGACTTCAGAAGTCTAGTTTTAAAAGAATCTGATCCGTCCCTAGATTTAGCCTACTTGCAACAAGAATGTAATATTGTGTGTGCTGCTGGTGTCCTATGAATAAATAATTTGATAATTTGAACTCTCGTATAAACTTTCTTTATGAATGTATCTTAAGGTAAATCATAATGCTAATAAAAAGGCTTTACACCTGATAGAGCCACGGTGCAGATTTACTAAGGTTATAGCACGAATGGGTCGGCAAGACCAGAGTGGGACTACGCTCTCGCCACCAGCGTAAAATAGCAGTTTAATGCTGCTGTGTTTCGTATGGTGAGTGTAGAGAACCGGAGATCCTTTTTACTGGAATCAGGGCATTCCATCTTAGTCCTCAGGGGTGACAACCAGACATCCAGGTGGGCGAAGGAGACGTGGTCATATATTATGCTAATATGTGTGAATGCAGCAGTGTAACGCTGCGTGTGTGTGCGTGCCTGTGCAGCGACGGAGATCCAGAACATCCAGGTGGGTGAGGGCGACGTGGTGCGCGCGCGCGACGTGCCGCTGCATATGGTGCTGCCGCGCCTCTTCACCTGCCCCACCACCTCCACCGTCAACTTCAAGATAGGTACCAGTGATACCTCACTACACCACCCACCCACTACTAAACTAGTGTCCGACCGAAGGTCGAATTCTGTCCGAAGTAGAAACCGATTGGGCTATCGCCACAACCTTTGGTCGAACCTTGACATCTCTAAGATATTCAGTTCAAAATTGGCTAAAATTAATAATGTAAATCATTTTAAAACTTTTTATAGGTTTCAATTAAAGGTTTATACAGGATATTTTTGAAACGCTCCCGAAAACGAAGACAGACGATAGTACCAATGATAGCTTTGGACTTAGAACCAAAAGAAAATGGATCCCGATGAAAACCCCTGAAACTTCCCGCTAATTTCAAATGCAAAGCGCTCCATATTTCCCCAAATTACGTTGCGAAATCTCGAAATTATGTTATAAAAAAACGTTTTTTCCAAATTATTTCTGCTTCGGGATCTTACGAACGAATGAACCGATTTTTATTTTCCAAACGGCATTAGACGTCATTTTTTGAGGTTAAGAGCTGATTAGTTTTTGAAACCGATCGGTAAAGCCGTTTAAAAGGTATTCCAAAACAACAGTTTTTCAAAATTTTTATTTTTGATATTTCTCAAAATCTACTCGTCCGAATCGGTTCATATTATCACCAAATCTATTCCACATTGAGATCTTTAGAACGCATCTCAATCGATCGAGATGTTCAAAAGTTATGAAAGTCTTACATACTTACACACACACACACACACACACACACACACACACACACATACGTGCATATATCCGTACGGACGGCCACGTGAAATTAGTAAGAATAGCTTCCTGGGATCTCAAAACGTCGAGATCTGATGAAAGCTCGATTTTCGAAAATCGGGTTGAAACCAATAACTTCCCTATTTTTGAAAATTTTCAATTTACTTAGCGGGAAGTTAAAAAAATCATGTTTACACAACGTTTTATTAGCTTTATACACGCTCCATCGTGTTAGTACAGCTAAATTAAACAATAATTTCATAAAAAGTTTCATGAAAATACTGAAAAATAAAACCAGCAATGGAAATTAAAATGGTACCAGCTGATTATAAGGTCAATAAACGCGCGGGCGCTGAACTCTTTTATCTAGCTCCGTACGAAAGAATGCATTGGGTATTACTGTACTTCGCTCACTCTACCCTTCCCTTTCACACACGCGCTGACGCCGCTCGGCCGACTCGTGTCGCCTCGCTGTGGTAGCGGCGGGCTGCGGGCCGCGCGTATATTAACCCTTATCAGCTGATATTGTGTATTTGAAATTTCACTGCTGGTTTTATGTTTAAGTATATTCATGACTTTTTTAATGAAATTGTCGTTTTATTTGGCTGTACTAATATGACAGAGCGTGAATAAAGCTAATCAAACGTTGTAAAAAATGTTTTTTTTTCCATCAGGATCGAATTTCAGTTGGTCATCAAAGGTATCCTTAGTACTATATCGTCTGTCTTCGTTTTCGGGAGCGTTTCACAAATACCAGTTATACACTGTATAATATAAAAAGGCCATTTTAAGCTAAACGCACATTCGTCAACACTGTACGAGTCGCACGCGCCGTACGTGTCGTATTTTAGAATTTGTTGTATATGATTATATGAAACCTCGCGCATTACAGCCGCACCGTATGCGCCGTATTGTATAAAACGCGGTAGGTATCCGACTATTGAAGGAGGCGTGCTGATGATGTCATATAATGCGGAGTGTTCGTGTAAATTTCCACTAAAACGGGTGGTTTCGACATTTTAGTAGAGACATATCTCTCCATGGAAAAGAGTAATTTAATAAGGTTTTAATAAATGTAGGATTTCTTGAAATTTCTTGTATTTCAAATGCAAATATCTGAAAAATCGATCATTATCATCTAATAAGTGTTTAAATAAAGTATAATGTTCTCCATACAACTGCTTATTTAAATTAATATTGTAAATCCAGAATCTTATTTTGAATTTTATTTTTCTCTCCCTTTCACAATAAGCAGGCTATTACAGTTTTCTTTATAGGGATCCGAGTGATTCCGAGCAATTTTTTTTTATAGAATAGGCTGACAAACGAGCACGCAGTCCACCTGATGGTAAGTGGTTGCTGCGGCCCATAGACATCTACATCTATCTTCCATTACAAATCAAAATGCAGATGCGTTGTCACCCGTGAGGACTGAGATGGAATGCCTCATTTCCAGTAAAAAGGGTCTCCGGTTCTCTACACTCACCATACGAAATACAGCAGCATTAAGCTACTATTTCACGCTGGTATTCTGTGAGAGCGTGGTCCTTCCCCGGTCGAGCCGACCCATTCGTGCTACAACTATACTACTAATATAACTGCAGCATGGCTCTACCACGTAAAATTGTCATTGCCACGCAATTAATGTCACTGTGTCGTTTCACATCAGTGGTTTTAAAATACTGCAAAAGTTGTTGGCAATACAAAAGATTTGCGTTCGGCGCGTACGCAAATGTGCGTGCCTTCACTAAATGTGGCGCATATGGCACGTGCGGCGCGTACGGTGGTGACAAATGTGCGTTCAGTTTTAACCTTTCCCTTACTGCGGCCGCCATATAACAAAAAACAGCTTTGTAACGGCGGCCTCTGTCATCACCTCAGCTGGCGGCACTTGTTTTAAATATTTATGTTTCTCACGACCTTTCATTTATGTTTAAAGAGGTTTTAGTTACAGTTATTTAAAGCCGATAAGATTTTCGATAAGTAGAAACAATAACCATAACATTTAAATGTTTATTTTATTACGAGTATGTACAGCTCTTTGTTTCTAACGGATCTTTATAAAGTGTACTTACTGACAATAAATTTTGTTTTATGAATGAAATATCGTAAGTTTTTATTTTACTTTTATGTCCTTACAATCAATAAAACATATTCTTCCTAAATGAATCAAAATTATGCATGTAATAATTATAATAATTCTACTTTTTCACTTGCAAACATTTGCAAAAAAATTCGACAATAGACAGTTTGCGCGCGCTTTGTAACCTCATTTTCAAAACCTTTTTGTGTATATATTATAGTGTCTTCCTTTATTTTTCTTATACAATCATATAGATATATAGCATAGATAGATAGATAGCAATTCCTAGTAAAAGTATTTACTATGGTATTCGGATAAGAAATATACTATTATTATCTTATTAGAAATCTTGATCGTTATGAATTGTTTGCGTAGAGGTTTTTTGTTTCTACTTTTTTATCAATTGAAACATAAAAAGTTACTGTTGTTGTAACTTAGATCATTCAAAAACATAACGTAGTAAAGATAAATAACATTACTTACAGTTTTTTTGAAAGAAAATCCAACTAAAATCACAATCACAAAACTTCAACGATTACGCAACCCACCGTACCGGCATGCAAAAGCGAATGGCTGTTATATTTGATGATGTCTATATAACCGAGTGAATATAATGCTACAGAATATTCTTTAGTTCGTTCAAAATCGAATGAAATAGTGTTCAATCGAAAATATACTGTATTTTTATATCAATTAATGACGAAAATAGCAGCACGTAATGCGGACATGTATACATGTCCTCGGTACTTAGTGGTCACAAAACTTGGACCTGTCAACATGTCCTCGGTACCTTAGGGGTTAATCGTCTCTAGAAATTGATCATGACCACGACCATCGCGTTCTCGCTCTTTCGTAACAGTTAGTTCGATTTCGGCGCTTGCTAGAAACCTTCAAATGCCGAAAGTTTCGCCAAAGGTGGTATTTTTGGCCGAAGGTAGCCGAAGCCGAAGTTTCGGTCGGACACTACACAAAACTATTCAGACTAATATCGTACATGGTCGAAATTTGATAAAAATCACAACACAATTACTCTCTCTACCGAGAGAAGAACGCCATCTCCGAACTAAAAGATGAAACACGCGTCTATGTGTATACTTCTAGCGCCACAGTGAAACTTTTTTCGCGGGAATTTCAAACCTTACCAAGGTTCGGTAACTTTAAACTTTTTATTTAAGACGTATTCGAGTGATTTTGGCTCAAGCCTCACAAGCCTGAGGGGTAAATCCCCATACATTTGAGAGTTGGCACCAAAATTACTCGAATATACTTTGCATGAGCATGTGCAATAAAATAAAATTATATACTGGTATAGTTATGTAATTTTGTTTTCTGGAAGACAGATTGTTTTATGAACTATACATTATTTATTGTAGAGACATTACGTATATCTGCACGCATGTTATTGATACGTAATGTGTGTTATTGTCAGTGTTATTCTTCACTGACCAGTGACGTAAGTTTAAATGCATTGAGTTATAGCTTATAAAGTACTACGTACCATTATAATTTATAAGTCAATGTTTAAATTAGCGAAATTCTCATGGTAAAATTTTAACTCAACTCAAATAATTGATCTGAAACAGATAAAGTTCCAGTCGACATAGTAAAAATCCCTACAGTCAATAAATTCTTTAAATAAAATGTTTAAAGAATTACATTCCACAATATTTTCATAAGTTTTTCTTATTCTATTGTAGGAAGGAAACCTGCGGAAAGTGATCAGATGATTTTGTGCTTTTTGTTTCCACATTACACTTAACTTAATTTCGATTCTGATCACACATCATTTTATTTTAAATAATAAATTAATTCATAGGCGATATCTCATATAGAGTCAACATCTCACAAAGAGTCTTTACATTCACAATCACGAAGAAATACTTGCAAACGCTAATTAAATATTCTGAAGCGACAATAACGGCGATTAAGCAAAAAGCAATAATAAATATTAAAATCTAAACCTATGAACAAACAAATGTAATTTTTTTCTTCTTTTATGTCATGACTTCTCTTGATAGAATTCTGCTAATATTTACTAAATTTATTTTAACCAATTAATAGACAAACCTCAGAGTAACTGTAAGCTGCAAACAAAAAATACATAGAACAAAATTAACATTTTCAGTGTCTTCCGATATAGTAATTATGTGTATTTGTATCTATTTTTTAAAATGGGAATCTAAAACAACATAAAAGAAAGAAAAAACTATATGCATTATACAAAAATATGATTGTGTGCAAATTTCTCAAATTTCATACATAGATGGATCACCCTGATAAAAATAAACACTTATTATTTACTTCCTACAGACCAACCAAGAATTATACAACTACGTGTTTCTAATGTTCCTTATGCACGAGAAACCAGAGTGTAGGAACTTTTTTTTAAGAAAAGTGGCAATCGAAAAATATTATTTAGCAAGCAACTAATAAACAAAACTTCCTAAAGAAGTATGCCCACTTCCCATACATTGATTGACCTGTCACTTGATTTGTTTTACAGGGTGCGTCTACCTACAAGTGCTGTTGCATAAAATCAATTATTGTTTATAATAACATAATAACTTATTACCTTTTCATTTAGAGGCCAGGGAAAAATGCTATTAAGTAAATAAGTTTTTCAGGTTATGACAGCTGTCGCAACCTCAAAAACTATACATACACGTATAGTTTCAATCAATCAAATTGTTTCTTTCAGGTATACAAAAAGTACTCTGTTATTGTTTCTTAATCGCCGAGAGAGTTACAATCACTCAGAAATAAATCCCTCTTTAATGTAATATTATCATCTGTGCGCGGTCACAAATAGCAGTTACGTTTTCGTAATATCTCGCCTATGTTGATTTTTAGACTACACGCACTACACTTTGTGCAAATTAGAACAATATACGTATAGTTCATTTAATTATCGGTCAAAATCTGTCGTCGTAACAGATTGACTCAAGGAGTCGTCCCGACAGGCGACGCTTTCTTCCATCGAACTCTAAAAGTCTGATGAACAGAGAAAGACAGCAAATAATACCTAATATAAGCATAATAATACGGCCCCACTGCTGGGAAAAGACCTCTTTTCATACAGAGAAAGCATCAGCATTAATCACCACGCAGAGTCAAGATGAGTTGGCAGTTTCAGACTTTTATTTTGATTATTATACTTTTACTATATGATTATTGAGTTCAGGTTGCCTCACGATGTTTTCCTTCCCCATTGTAAGATAAACTTAGAAAATACGTATCTACGCATTGAAAGACACACATTGGTACTTGCCTGAATTTGAACTCACAGCCTCGTGCATAAGAGGCGAGTTGTAACCTCTGGGCCATCACAACATTAATAGATAACAAAAAGAGCTACCTTTTCTACATATTTTTGGCGAGAACAGGGAAATGAAATAAAAAACACGATTTGATTTATTTTTATTTATTCATTGTCTTCTCGTATGACCACTTCATCTAAAATGCAGCTGGAGGCTCAATATTGGTTTCATGCCCGGCCCAACCCAAGTCCCACACCATTGTCATAATATGCGCACAACAACCTACAGTGCGACGTCCTACAATGCAGTTACAGCAATACTCTACAATGCCTTCTCGTCCATCAACACCATTTGCAATCAAAATGTACACATAGTACTGACGTCTTGAGATATGTCTAGACTTTATTTTTCCTTTTATAAGTGGATTTTCCCCACTGCCTAACTCAGGTATATTATTAGTATCTTGACAAACTTCTATTCTGTATCCGCAATGGAAACGTACGTGTTCACCATAATATGAACGCGCTTGGCGAATTTGGTACGTTCCCAAGGCGAATAATATTAATTCACTGTATTCTAGACGGGGAAACTCAATATTAGCAGTATCAGCTGTAATGCTTTGAAAAAAGGATGCCCGGCGATTTAAATTATATTCTGTAACTATATTAATTAAGTTCTTTTCCAAGGGCATCCTTTCATTTATTATACCAAGAATTTGAGCAGCATCAGCTCTATTGCGAAGACGAACACCAAACTTATTTATTAAACTTGCAGCAATTTGGAAATAAGCCATCATATTTTTGGTACAGTTTTATTAAAATTGTCAAACCTTAATAATCTAAAATCTCTTTTAAAATATCCATTTACAACCTCCACCACCCTTCTGCAAATAGTTACACATCTACTTCTATTTGCTTGGGTGGTAGTTAACTGGTGTTCACCTTCCAAAAGTGACTCTGGCATATATGCCTTATAATTACAATGCTCCAATAAGCTGATGCTGTTTCTGAATCCCCTGTATAAAATAAATATGTCATTTTCTTGAAAGTATTGTCTCTGTGGGGAATTTTTGTTTGCTGAACAAAGAAGACATTATATCGGCATCAGATGTGGTAGCTTTGTATGGGCCAAAACAATCTAAAATGTAACCGTCACAGGCAACTATTAAAAATGGCTTTAACAGATTTCTATATTTATGTAAGGAATATGTGTCTTTTTGAAACATATAATTGCCACTTTTATTTAAAAAAATTTATGTTCCATCACACATCACAATACATTGTTTATTATTTTCATTGTAAATTCCATTCGGAATGATGAGATTGTGTTCTATTAATTGTTCTCTCGGCAAGTGATTTATTCCAAGGTTACATGGAACAAAATCCTGTAGCAGTACATCTCGTGCTGTTTGCATTAACCTCTCTTGTGTAGTGCGAGGAACTTCTAGCAATGTTTATATTCTTAAGTCCGAATCACCTGTCTGCATCTTTATCAATACAGCAGCTAGACCTAATACACCCCTATGTTTTCCCAACAGACGGGGAAGGTCTTCTAACAAATTAAGGAATTTCAATTTTGACAAGCCAATCCAAAATTCAAATAAATTGTCGTCAATTTCTTGTAATGATTCTATGCTTGAAAAATTGAGAAAATGCTTGTATTTTTGAACAAAGGAAAAAACATGCTCAACTTGTTCAACAGTGAAATCGCTCATGCTGTTTTCACTGATATAAAGGGAACTCCAACTGTTTCCATGTAAATGGTCTGTGCATACTCTTGCCAGTTTGGGAATATAAAAATTGTAGTTGCACAAAATGGTAGCCCGCAGTGCATCTGACACAGTTTGCAGATTTTCATTTTCACACCCATAAAATGCACAATGAGATGCTGTATTGGGAGCACGTTTATAATTATGTAATGTAATGTTACTTGATTGTTGGGTTTGAGATTGTTGCGAATGAACCTCTGGAGCTGCAACTGATTCTACAGACGAATCCCTTTCATCTGTACTTGTAAGATACAGGGGAGGTTGTAATTCTGGAAAATGAACTGCATCAACAGGCTGTTCCACTTCTTGTTCAATTGTTTGACTGTAAGGAGTCTCATCACCTTCTAAGCCTCTTCTTTCATCCTGTTGTTGAGTTAAAAGAGCTTGTCTTTTAAACCTGAACCAACAGGCATGACATACATAATCATATTGTGATATCTGTCAACAAAAAAACAACATATTTGTAATAAATGCAGTGACATACCTAGTAATGTCATGGATTAGAATGTGAAGTTTAATGAAAAAATTGCATGCAGTTTAAAATGAGATTGATTATTTAAATACAAACCTGACAGTAGTTCGAATTAAGTTGATAATTCTTAGTGTGAGGCTTGATGGGTTTTCTTTGTGAATATGGTCACTTTGACGATTGAGCAATGATCGACCACAAACGGGGCACACTTGAGTATGACCAAGGCGAGATGAACAAGCAGATGGATGACACTCATTGTTTCCACGAATTCGAGCATTAATAGACTGCATGGATACATCAAAGCACGCTTCACAAATGTAATCCTCTTCCATAATCTGAAAAATAAATCAATTATGAGATTATAAAGCATAAATTGAAATAGGCACATTTAATTTGTATTTTTACATGTTTTATTTTTTATTTTAGACAACTGTACTAAAGGACACTTTAGTTAAACATGGGTAAAATCTCTAAGTAACTAACACTGCCTATTTATACCCCCTGTCAGTTCATGAGAGTTCTAGTCTGATGTCAAACTATATATAGCTGTCCGACCGATGCCTGAACTCTGATTTGACTAGACATACTTTGATGTAACTTGAAAAGATATACTTTAACATTTCTGAATATTAATCCTTTTATAAAATTAGCATATGTTGACTGAATACTAAATCATTAGGTAATTTTTTATACTTACTATTACTGGAGATATCCAAGTGCTAATTAGCGAGATGACTCTGCTATCAAGCTGAAGGGCTCGATAACGCTGAAGCGTATTAATACATATGTTACAGTTTATACATTGCATTCTCGTAGAAGGCTCCATAACGCTTTCCAACAAGTACGATAACGTCTTAGATCCCAATCAAAAAGCTAAATCGGTATCCGTATTACACAGGCCAAAGTAATCGTGAGTGGAAGGTATCGAAGTCCGTGGAAAATGCAAGTTGTAAGGGTATCAGAAAATCCAAAATTGCACTGTACAAAACGTAGGGAAAGCTAACGAACGACTGCAAAACTTCAAACAAATGACGGACTGTCATTGACTGATTGATGATTCTTTAGTAAGGCGTGAATGGGGTTAGCCAAGACGAATGGGAGTGACGTATCTGAACGTAAAGTCACGCGGCTGTGACATCACTTGTGGCGTCACTTCATGTTTATAGTTTTCTAAGCGTTAACGATCGTAGGAAGTAATCTTAGCTAACCTCGCTGACCTTAAGCTTAACTAATTCTAATCGTAAATTTTAATACCGATTGTGATTAAACATCAGAATAATTGAACGATATGTTTTCTGTTTTCAGAGTTCGAGTTGAACATCGCAGTCATCTTCGAAGACGATTATTTAGTGACGGAAAATTTTCCAATTCTGCTCGTGAGGAGCAGGTAGCAAGAATAATAAATAATACGCACGAATTTGTTTTATTATTTCTAGTAAACTAAATCTCTGTGATGACAAGACCTCTAGGCCTAAAGAAAAGTAATAAAACTTGTTACCTTTACAAGAGTAGTCGCAAAAGAAATCTCGGAAAAATATGCAAACTAAAATGTAAATTAGGAAATTTGACACTTGATATCGCATACATATTTACATTTCGATTTGCGTATTTTCCACAATAAATATTTTAAAACTGAGACTTGCCTAACAATAAATATAAACTCCTCATGAGTAGGTATCACTTGCCTTTAGGCCTACTATATATCTAACTACATCTAAGATGTAACGACAAAAGATGAAGATTAGTGATCGAATAAGCCAAATTTCACTTGGTTTTCTTCTTGATTTGACTTTTTTATCATAATCATTACAGGACATAGTTTTACGTCCCCCAAAGAATGTCGCAAAGCAAGGTTTAAAACTACCTACATCAATCTAAACAGTGAGAAGCCACTCTACACTTCGCTTGCGGGTACGCGGTTGCCAGTCGAGAACGTTTGTTTCCCGTTACTTACCGGCTTTTTCGAGCTTTATGACCACCGGGCTGTTGTTACTTTAGCTTACTGATCTGTTGGACTATATCGGTTACTCCGAATTTTTTTTTTATATAGACGGGCTGACAAACGAGCAACCCTCTAATATCTTATATATAAAATATTAGTCAAATGCTGTCCGCTAGTCTCGCTAAAACTCGAAAACCTCTCGAACTTTGTGTGTATTTGAGTGGGTCCTTCGATGGTTTAAAAACTCAGTTGGATCCAGTAGGTGGCGCTGTTGTCGAGATCCAGAAATTACCCACGCGAAGCCGGGGTGGTTCGCTAGCATATTTATAATAATATATGGAGCACACAATCCACCTGATGGTAAGAGGGTCAACATTAGTGGTTAGGCATCAACGGCTATCCTCGATTAAGAATCAAAATGTAGATGTTTTGTCACACACGGAGACTAAGATGGAGTGCTTCGTTTCCAGCAAAAATGGTTTCCGGTTCTCTGAACTCATCATAGGTAGCAGCATTGAGCTGGTATTCTGTAGTGAGAATGTGGTCCCTCCCCGGTCGAGCCGACCCGTCCGTACTACAACTATATAGCTGCAGTATAGCTCTATCACGTATGATTCTTCTACTTATATATTTATCCTTATTACGAAATCTATCACAATGAAAAACTCCGAGCATAATCCTCGACCTTAACGCCTAGATGTGAAATATCACGTTTCTGATCCGTATGTCATCACTGAAATTCGGTCTGGAGAACGTTATTGTTATACGATCGTCTTTTCAATGTCCATCTTAAGATCTATCCGTTTGGAAACAATATTGAAGTCATTGAGAATAGCAGTGTTGAAGCCCTCCAGCAGTTCTGCCATGACATACCCTCAGCAAATGGAAGATGAGTGATGTACTGGCCATTGATGTAATACGGTATCCTTTCCAATTCAGTAGCTTAAAACCGTCTTCCAATGCAACAGTGAAGTTTCGGGATATAACGTCACCCTTTGTTACACCTCTAAGCAGTTGGAGAGGGTTTGTACTCTGGTTCTGTTCTCGGATAGCCATTGTAGCTCTACTGTACAAACACTTCAGCACTTCGATATACCAACAGTCAACTTGGCACTGCTGAAGGGACTGTAGCACCGTTCAAATTTCGATGGATTCAGTGGCTTTCTCATAGTACACATATTTCTTTACAAGTGGTAGTTTGTATTCTTCAGTTTTCTGTTTTTGCCCTATTTGCCTACGGCAGAGTATGTATGTGGTCTATGTTACTCAATCCTTTTCAAAAACCGTCTTGTTCGGGGAAGTTGTTAGACTATGTGGACTATTACTCAACTCAACACGTAGTCGCGACTCAGCAGGGAAATTGATCTTTAGTTATTAATACAGCGTTGTTTTCTTGACAAAGAAAACCATCGTACCCACACACCTCTGCTCCACGACTTCGGAGGTGGGCCTCCTTGGAGGACGCAATTGAAGAGCTTCTGAACTTTCCGCTTTAGATAAGTGTTCTGTGTTCTGAATGGACTTTGAGTACCGGTTATTGGCCTTTTTTCAGGGGCTTTGCCGCAATTCCATCCTTGTTCGGGATATAGACCGATAACCGGGATACCATATGAATAGCGTTAAATGACACTTACTCTTAAATCTTCACTCACACTTGCGTGTGACTCCAACGACGATATGTACACTTTAGGTTGGTAGATATTTAATTTTGTTCTTACAATATGTATCTTCTACAATTTACATACTTTTTAGAGAAGCTTTTTACTGCACTTGGAAACATTATTATTTTACATTTACATAATCTTTTTAATATAACCGTTACGTACCGATTCTTTTACTCAATAAACCGGAATTGGTGGCCCTTTTTTATATACGAAGGGGCACACGATCATGCGGCTCACGTAATGGTAAGTGATTATCGCCGCCCATGAACAACTGCAACACCAGGAAAATTAGTCTCGTCCGGACCGCGCTAGCGAGCGGTCTCGTCCGCCGGTCGTCGACTCCCGCCCGGGTGGGAGAAGTACAGCGCGTCGCTTCGCAGTGGGTGCGCGCGCTGTGGGGCCAACTCGGCTTGCGTCGAGCCTTGAGGACGCCCCTGACTCCACCCGGGATGAAGATCACCCAACGCTGCGCATCACCTACACGCTGGGAAGCGAACTCCGAAGACCCGGAGCGCCCAAGTGCGCGCGCCTGTTGGTGACTTCGGCTCCGCGTCGAGATGCTTCTCCGCGGAATCTTGAAGTTGCTAACCCTTCGGCATATTCTCTTCCCAGAGGCGCGAGACACGCCAACTTTTTGCCTAGGAATACCAGGCCTTCAACTAGAGCCAGGAAGGAGCACTGGAGGCCCGAAGCAGCTGCTGTTGGAGCGCCCTCCTGTCGGCAAGATTGGCCCTGCGTCGGCTCCCATCCTCAGGACTCCGCGGGGCTTTGAGACGGCCGACCCTCCGGTAGCACCGACCTGGTGGCGCGCAATACGCCAACCAAGATAGCCAACAATGCCGTACTGGTACGGCTCCCAAGACCAGCTCATTGTTATGAGCTGTGAGGATTACCCGGGTAATGGGGGACTCCCCGAGGCCCGATACCTGCATGGGATAAATAAAAGTAGTCCCATAGCAGACGACAATCAACAGGAAAATTAAGTAGGGTAGTACCATCTAGAAATACTAAATTTAAAAAGAGAGTTCTACGTCGACATTTCGTGCAAGCTTTAGAAAGACAAAGTTATCACAATAAAATCACAATAAAATAAATCTAATAGTACGAGAACAGAAGGATCACTCTCTAATGGCAAACTTAAGAGTTTAAATCCAGTTACAACGTCGCTGATGTTCATAAGAACATTACCTACCATTATACTTTGCACCCCTCGGAATCGTCCTTCGTGAAATTAGCCTACCGATTAAATCGTCGAAAAATAAAAATTTATGCAGCCCGCGTATTAAATCAAAATGCACCTTACGTCCGCGTGCGAGTGTCTGTATAACTTAGCACGTTACACGCCTTTATTAAGTCCGCTCCTACTGTAGAGTTAGGTGTTGTGAGAAAACAAAATGAATCCTTTGATGTTAGTTGGTAGTAGAATATATAGAGGTTATGCATGGATTAGTGATTTGCTGATAATAATAATATTATTGTTCAATGAAAGGTAGGTTAAAGGTATTATCTATTTCTATAAAGGTACCTAATAGTATTAATTAGTAGGTAATTATAACCTACTAATACTACCTATTTTACTTTATTATTATTATTACGTGCTACGTTATGTTGGTACAGTAGATAGCATCACCCTATGTCTGCCTGTGAGTGCAGTAAAAGGTACCTAAGGGAATCCAAAGAAGTAGGTACTGATTATCTAGTACTCCGTCCGTCAATCCGCACTGGGACGTGTGGTGGACTACTATTCAAACCCCTCCGTTAGGGGCAGCCCTGTGTCCCAGCAGTGGATTCACATTTAGGCTGATGGTATCTAATGATGTTACGTTATTAAATATTACGTACTATATACTAAATATTTCATAATAGTACGTATGTTCGTGGAACGTTAATACTTATTCATTTAAGTACTAATGTTACATCAGCTGTCGGACTATGCAACTCGTGTGACACGATGAATTCAAGAAAAACCGTAAACTCAAGGTGCGGTGCAGCGGTGCATTGATATGTGAGTCAACCAGTCAGTTTTCTCATGTTTAGGTATGTAGGATCTATGTACAGTAAATAATAAACGTACCTATTGTAAGTACCTAGGTAATAATTTTCATTTTGCAATATACAACATCGAGAAAAATTAAGATTAACAATAAATTAACAACAATAACAATAAATTAACAACGTATACTTACCATTTTCTGTTTACATTTTTTGTTATTTAAAACATGCGACTCGGGACGGCATTATTAATGAAATAGGTACTATTTTCATTCTCTTTCTTTTATCGACTAAGTGTTTAACTAATATCCCGTATATGCTGATCATGCATTATTATTAGGTGATTGCATGATTGCGGAGAAGTTTTTGGCCAAAAACCAGAAAGTTTTTTGTGCGTTCATGGGCTTGGAAAAGGCTTATGACAGAGTGGACAGGAATGCGACAGTAGCCTAATGGCAGGGCGCGGACCGCGAACTCAAAAGGTCGTGGGTTCGAATCCACCATTCGACTACTGTCGTGAACCACTCCTAACACAAGCATTTTCAGCTTACCAGGAGGGGTTAAAGGGAATATTAGTAATGTTAATTAATAGGATTACTAATATTTTATATAAAAAAAAATGTGTTATGGCACAAACACTGAACTCCTATGGGTTGAGCGCTGGTTTGATACAGGCATTAAGGTCTCTTTAAGGGACTCTAGTGCTTGTGTCAGGATCAATGGGGTCTACTCGGACTGGTTTGGCATTCAAAAAGGTGTCAGACAGGGCCGTGTAGCTTCCCCTTGGCTGTTCAACCTATTTACGGACAGGTGTTTGCAAACTTTGAAAGATGAAGAATGTGGGTTAAGAATGGGCGAGTTAACCGTCAAATGCCTTTTGTATGCCGATGATCAAGTCATATTTGCGTCATCGGCGGCTGAGTTGCAAATGATGGTTACATTAATGAACTGGGCATTAAAAGAAAGGGGAATGAAAGTGAACGTACGTAATACGAAAGTGATGGTTTTTGATAGAGAAGAAAACAAAACGGTATGTGAAATAAGAATAGAAGGAGAGATATAGAACGACGACTAAATGCAGAGACTAGAGTGAATGGGGCACTACACTCTATAATGAAGAATCAGAATGTGTCAAAAAAGGCACGTATGGTAATTCATAATGCTGTGTTAGTCCCTACTTTGATGTATGGTAGTGAAAGCTGGGTGTGGCAGAAGAAGCACGAAAGTAGAATAAATGCTGTAGAAATGCGGTCTTTAAGGAGTATGCTAGGGTTGAATCTGAATGACAGGGTGAGAAATTGCGTGATACGAGATAAATGTGGTATGCAAGATGATGTTGTGACCAGGACTAAGAAAGGAATGCTTCGGTGGTTTGGTCATGTAGAAAGAATGAATGAGGAAGGAGTGACAAAGCAAATTTATATGGCAGATGTGAACGGCCGAGTCGGGAAGGACGCCCTAGAAAAAAGTTTATCGACCAAATTGGCGATATTTTGAAAATGGGCCACGTTAGAAGTACCCTTAACGTAGATATATGAATGTAAAGGAGGCGAAAGAGGAATGTCAGGATCGTGCCAAATGGAAGTCCGTAGTCTCTGCCTACCCCTCTAGATTACAGGCGTGAGTGTTTACGTAATATGTATATTATTAGGCAGTCAGTAGCACTGGGAGGTCTACTTACACTGATTTTTTTAAAGTCATTTTACACGTAAAAATCGAAATCTGCGAACCTGTCGGGTCGCTAACATTATATCAGCGACTCGATATATGAATAATAAATCTGGACCTTTGGAGTCAGTAACTAGGTAGGGTAAGGGCGGGCAATGGGAGTCAGCGGGTAATGGTGATCACTGATCACCTACTCATCTGCAAAACTAAACATCCGCGATCTGCGAGTCACGTAAATGACCTCAACGCCCCTGTTCCGTGCTCCCCACCACTGTTTCGGACGACTCCCACCAGTAACCACCGCGCGTTTCGGAGCGATGACTGCGTTTTGTGTTTGCGTTTGAAAACAAACGGTACCTAAGTCTCGAATTTCATAAAGTATCTAAATGAGACTTTTTGTGTAATTAGTCTGACATTCAAATTAGTGATGTTTAGTGACCCTTGAATACAGGTAATAATTTATTTTTTTAATTTCTGATTTTTCACTCATTAGTGTAGTTGCAGGCAATGGGAGTTAGGTATCATCCGTCATTGCCGGCAAAGTAAAGTAGGAAATTAGCATCATGTATTGAATACCGCTTTTTTGTTTTGTTGTAAGTAGATGCCGAAAGTACGGGTCTTCCTGAAAAGACTTCCTGGTCTACCGTTAGTTTGGAAAAAGTTGTGCAGCTAACTGAGCAACAAGGTTACTTCATTTTCAATTAATTACGAATTATTTTCAGAAGAAAACATTCTTGCAGCTGAAATTCTTCAACCAGCGTCTATTGCGGTTCAAGATTACGATGAATATATTTCAGCTGCTGCTATTAATGCAGTACATGATAATATAAGCTCGACGCCTAGCATATCGAAGCAAGCAGATCAATCACTTCCTGACACATCGAAAAAAGTAGACCGCGTATTTTATCCACAAAACAAACCAAAGAAACCTCTACTCTAAATACAAGAATTTATTAATTTGCCAGAAAAGGAAGCATCTATCCTCAATACAAGGCAGGGCCGAAAGCCAAAACGCCCGGAATTCAAAAACACCAAGAGCCACTGACCTCTATATATACAAGTACGCTGGACTGGCTATGCCATAGAAAATGACTGTGCCAATTTGAAGCGCCACTAAAGGATGTCTTTAAAAATAAAATTGACATAATATGTCAAAGTCTGTTGTCTCATTTATATTGTCTTATTTAATAAGTCCTTATTTTGAACTTTTAAACTAAAAAACGAAAGTATTTTATGTTTTTTCATTGTGTATAATATTAGTTACATAATAAGAATTATTTTTACTAATAATGTGAGTGTGTGTAATCTGTAAAACTCGTTACCAAAAGGGAAGTGTTATAACATTTCACAAGTAAGTGAATTTGCAGCAAATATTAAACAAATTAAAACCATTTGATAATATAAGTACTTAAAAATTTGTTACTAATCTTAATATCATATATAACAAGATCTTCGGCTATTTATTACTGAGTTTTGATAAACAATAAAATTCAATAGGGTTGTCGAGTTCCTTGACTAAAATACTTATCGATGTTCTTTCCTACCCATATCTGTTAACAAACAAAGTCGCCAACAACAGTTGATTATCAAATGTTTATTAATTAACAGGTTTCCAATTGAACCTAGACTAAAAATATGGCTTAAAAGCATAAATACTGTGCATTGGCGTCCGAAACAAAATGATCATATTTGTTCCAAACATTTCACAGACGACTGTTTTATTAGACATGAGAACTGCACCAAAAGTGAAAGTAAAAGTAAAAAAGTGCAGTATACCGACGATATTTTCTGGTAGGGAGTACCAGTAAGTATAAAAGTATTAGATTATTATTTCGAATGTTTTTTTTTATTTCTTCTTTCCTCATTTTCCACCAAACTCAAGGGCCATAGCCAAGTGTCGAAAAGTCACCTGATGATGTCGAGCCACGTTGTATGTGTTTTGGTGGGCTGCGGCTAGAGGAGATTCCTCTCCCTGTACCGCTGTAGTCGAGGTGGAGTCGTAAGGGAAGAAGAGTGTTGGTATGGCGATTGGCGATGCGCCACTCGACTATCTTTTGCGACTATGGTGAGGCTGCACCACTTGATGCTTTCAAGTGCTCGTTCTTCCCTGGCTTCATTCACATATCGGGCTCGGGGAGTCCGTAGTGCAGGTGGAGTTAGAGGACGCGAAGGGCAGTGTGGCTTACTTCTGATGCGCCTTATCTGAGAATGAAAACGGGGAGGAGAAGTCAGCAACTAAGGAGGGGCCGCCATTAGGCGGCTGGCGGCGGAGTGGCCGCGGATGTGCATGAAAGCATTTCCATGGAACTGCCGATTTGCGGCGGAGGTAGAACAACGGTACGGTAAAGTATTTCAGGGATATTACAGGGTGACGTAATATCCCTGAAATACTTTACCGATGCATTGGAAGACGTTTTCAAGCTACTGGACTGGAAAGGATATGGTATTAACGTCAATGGCGTGTACGTCACACACCTTCGATTTACCGACAATATAGTCCTTATGGCAGAATCGCTAGAGGACCCACGCACTTTGTTCAATGACCTCAATAGTGTCTCCCAACGGATAGGTCTTGAGATGAACATGGACAAAACAAAAGTCATGTGTAATGTCCATGTCACACCTATGCTGGTGGTTTTTGGGAGCACTTAGCTGAACTTGTTGACGAGTATTTTTACTTGGGAGTCCGACTAGGTATGTTCAACTTCGACCGACAGGTCAATTGACGGATTCAACTCGGCTGGGCAGCGTTCGGGAGATTACAACACATCTTCTCGTCAGGAATACCTCAAAACTAGATTGTACAACCAGTGCGTGTTGCCAGTTTTGACCTATGGATCTGAGACGAGGTCTTTCACTACTGGCCGTATGATGAAGCTCGAAGTCGCTCAGTGAGCTATGAAGAGGGCTATGCTCAGGGGTTCAAACTTAGGAATGAGTATATCTGCAGCAGAACCAGAGTGACCGACATCGCCCAATGGATTAGTAAGCTGAAGTGGTAATTGACCTGCCATATAGCTCGAAGAACCGAATACCGATGGGGAAAAAAATTATCAAGTGGTAGCCTCGTACCAGCAGATGAAGTGTAGTACGTTCCCCCACTAGATGGAGTCAAAACCTGGTAAGACATGCAGGAAGTTGATGGATGCAGGTGGCTCAGGACCGTGCTTTGTGGCATAGCTTGGGGGAGGCCTATGTACAGCAGTAGACTTGTGAAGGGTTTTAATGATAATTAATGATTATTGCATTATAATAATATGATACATAAATATAATGGATGTTACGGGTAGAGTCCATCTATCCACAGAGTCCATTCTATTTATTTAGGTATGGTAGGGTATAGAATTTTTATCGATATAATTTGGTACACTATCTTATCCCTATTATTAGTTCCGTGGACGTGCACTTTTGCTGTCAGCGCCAAAATGGCGGAAATCAAATCGCTTCATCATGTCACGTCTATAGCCAGTCCAGCGTACTTGTAATAGAGGTCAGTGCCAAGAGCAGTAAACAACAACTTTATCAATTCAAGAGCGTCTATAAAAATATTTTATTCACGTTCTTTCGAGTAAACAAGCTCCAAGATTCACATGTAAGAAAAGTTCGAATCCTGTTTAGACAAAAGGTTTTGAGAGCTAACAGGGTATTTACACCGTGTAAAAAATCTAAAAATATATATTTATGATAGATTTTGTAAAAAGTAAACGAGCAATATTGATTTCTACGTATAAAAATGAATTATAAATTACATATTTCAATTTTAAGAATTTTTTTCTTCGTGTATCAAACCTGCAAAACGCTATCCGCCATAATGGATAATGTCGTGACTTGATTGATTAAGCGAACTAGCTAACGTGCTGTGTTATTTCGAAAATTTTCTAGTTATAATTACCATTATTGAGTTTTATTCCGTATTTTATTGAAATCATATCACCATAATATCATGGCATCATGGAAGACGTATTCTTAATAGCAGAAAGTACTAATCTACCAAGGACAAATAAATTGATGGTGGCAAAATTTTTTGCATGCCATCCCAATTTTTGTCCTGCTGAGTTGAGGAATGTTAAAACATCATGTAAGTACCTATAACCAACTTTTATATATACAAAAACACAAAACAAGGTCAGAGTGTACTTTGAAAATACCTAGTTTAGTAGCTATCAGTTTATTTATAATTACAATCATTAGGAATAATTTGTCAAAATATCTAGGATAACGTAATTTATTAAAAAATTTGACTTGCGATACCCTTCACCTCATGTTTTGTTTTGTATTAAACGATAGTTGAATATAAATCTTACTCACATCAAAATGATCTTCACAGAAGTATAGTCTAGTTTTTGTAGACAATGTATTCGGGTATCTTCTTGCCAGTTTTAATCAAGTATTTCTTATACTTAAATCAGTTGGCAGTTGAATCCATAACTTTCCCGGCGTTCTTATGCTCGTATTTTTGAATTCAGGCAAAACAAATGATATAGATGAAAACTCATTATTAAACATTAAAAAGTATCTTATTCCTTTGCAAAATCGGCAAAATTCTAGGACAGTGACATCACAGGTTGAACAGCATGGCGGCTAGCGTTTTCATGCGAAAATTTAAAACGATGGATTAAAATTAATTTTTATGGCGTTATTCGGTTTAAAAAAATTATATAAAATGGTTCATTATCACTTTTTGAAAATGGGTGTAATACCCTATTATCCAGTTTTCTTCTTCAAAGGAGATGAAAGTAAATACATATCTTCATCGTTCATTTATTTACTTACTATTAAAACTTTGTTTTACATAAAAACTTAAATATTTATATTTTGTAATACTTGTCAAATATTACTTTTTAACAAGTCTGTGAGTTCAAGCGTAAAGTATGGTACTTAGTGGATTGAATTAAATCGTACCACGTATCTGCGGAATATTTGTCATCACACATGTTATCTTTTCTTGTAGTTTATTGCGAACAATATGTTTATATCAAAATATTAAAAAAAAGATTTTAGTTAGATTACGCCTAGAAACATATAGTTTTCATCAAAGTCGCATTTTGGCATATTTTTAAAACATCATCTATATTTATTTAAAAATACGAATTAACAAATTAAGTCGAAAGTAATAAACTACAAGTATCTTTTTGTTTATTAACGTATTTTCTGTACAGAACAGAAGTACTCATTATAATATTTACATCATACAAGTACATATGTACAAAATGAAATCTAATAGCTTTTTAGACGGCCAGGTGGGTAGCCTCATAATCATAATTAACATACCAGATAAAAGGTATGATAAGTTCAGGGTGATAATATTCTTAATTTAGTACAATTATTTTTTGTGATATGATATAATACAATGCAAATAACGCATGTGAGAGAACAGACAATGATCAAAGTTTCTCTATGTGACAAACTCCGTAACAAGAACATCTGCAGCAGCTCCAAGGTAACCGACACGGACAACAGGTTTGTAACGTTAAGGTTTACTAAGTGGTAAAGTTCGAACCAGCAACAACCAGTGCCAGTTTTTGAGTAGCCCAGTACTAGCGTGCGGAGTGTAAGATGGCCATTAGTCGGAGCGTCGACCTGGTGCAGCAAGAGCCACCTTCCCGGCTATGTCCAGCGGTGGTCTGGTGGACGATAACGAAGTGAGAGGCTAACGCTGGTCTGGCTGGTCTGTGAGGACTACGCAAGCTAGTTGGTTCGGCTGGTGTGGCAGGTCCGTGTGGGATGCGCATACAGAGCTGGTGTGGCTAGTTCGGCTGGTCAGGTCTGATCTGTATGCGCTGTGCAGGCTAGAGTTGTTCTGGCTGGTCTGGCTGGTCGGGCTGGTCTGCGTAGTGCGTGTGGTCTCGGTCGCGCGGCTGCACGTAGTTGCGGCAGAGCGCGAAGAACTGCTGCGGCCGCAGGCTGCGTTTCGTGCTGTCGAACCTGCGCCATATTATATAACTATGTAAACATATTACATGCAACAGTTCTCAATGGTTCCATATTAAAAAAAGCGGCCAAGAGCGTGTCGGGCCATGCTCAGTGTAAGGTTCCGTAGTTTCCCGTCCGTCACAATAAGTGTTCCCACTTATGAGTTTAAAGATGGGTATCCATTATGTTCGCGCTTCAGCAGCTCTCCGCGCTCCTGCAACTGCTCCCGGTAGTGGGTACTGTTGTTTCCATCCGAGTTCTAAATGATTTTCCTAGAAAGTCCTTATAAAGTTCTACTTTTCAGATTTTTTTCATATTTTCTAAACTTATGGTTCAAAAGTTAGAGGGGGGGGGGGGGGACACGTTGTTTTTTACTTTTGGAGCGATTATTTCCGAAATTATTGACATTATAAAAAAATGATTTTCGTAAACCCCTATTCATTTTTAAATACCTTTCCAACAATATATCACACGTTAGGGTTGAAATTAAAAAAAATCACTTCCCACTTTACATATAGGGGGGCTACCCTTTTTTTTTTTTTCGGATGGAAAATCATCTAATGACGCCTTTCGCTCCGGGTGGAGCGTAAGGGAGTGTCAGACTTTTACTGACTAAAAACCATCCGTGTTCCTTCAGTGCCCTTACGTTCCGGAGCCACGGTATCTCTTTCGAACAGCCCGCAGCCCCGGGGGGGGGGGGGGGGGGGTTACCCTAATAAAACATTTTTGTCCAATTTTTATTGTACCACTTTGTCGGCGTGATTGATACACATATTGGTACCAAATTTCAGCTTTCTAGTGCTAACGGTCACAGAAATTAAGCGAGGACGGACAGACGGACATGGCGAAACTATAAGGGTTCCTAGTTGACTACGGAACCCTAAAAAGATAGTAAGAAAATCTGTGAGGCGCGTCATGTAAAGCCTAAATGATTGATTACAGATCAGGGATGTTCAATCAAGTATACAATATGATGGCTCCATGGCGTAATTGGTTGGTTAACAATAAGTTGTAATGCCATGGGCAGCGGATTCTAATTCCGCACGGAACACGTATTTGAAGAGCTCCAATTATTTTTTCCGGTTCAAATTCGGTTTTTTAGTTCTACTTATTTTGTATCCCTGAAACAATTTTACACACGCTTGCAGATGTGTAAGCTTCGGAGTTTTAGAGATACAGAACAAGTAGAACTAAAAAACCGAACTTGAACCGAGAAAATTCAAAATAAAGTTAAGTATGGAAAATGTAAAAAAAAAAAACCGAAACTGAACCGGTAAAATTCAAAACCGGTTCAACTTAAGTGGTTGTACAGCTGCATGTTATGTAACGCGGCAAACTTTAGGTATTGTCACACACCCAATTCCGATCTCTGATTATGATACTAAATTCTTGACTGCCTCTTGGTCTAGTTTTTGTAGTAGTACGACTGCTGATCACGAGGCCCTGGATTCAAATCCCGGGTCAGGAAAAAACACAATTATTGAGTTTTTCCGTCAAAAAATTCTCGGTATCTGCTCAGAGTCAGGAAGATGGCGGTGACTCACCCCCGTGCATCGGAAAGCACGTAACGCCTATCGGATTATGAAAGTGAGCGAATACAGGTGCACTCTACCTGTGCTTGCGCATACACTTGGAGACTATAATCCTGTTCTGCTCCAAATGGCTAGTTTCCATTGAGCCTGGTCGCCGTGACCGTAATTCGGTCTGAAGGATATTATTATAACAGAATAGATTCTGACGAGGAAACATCGTTGTTACGAAATGGCTTCACCGCCGGTATTCGCGCGATTATTTTGTGCGCTCGCTGCGCACTCGCCTAGCTTGCAAGTCGCCAGCAATTTAATTTACCATAATGGCCAGACTGCGACCAGACAGAAATGATGACACCAAGTGACAAGAACCATTGTCCGAGTAGAATAATGAATGGTTTGTAGCAACCTAAGTCAACGTGCGATGGTCCAGGCGTAGCCCGGGAACCACGAGTACTCGCGCTCAGCTGCTATGGAGGTGCAGAGGTACCGACCGCCAGCCCACGTGCGTCATGCAGGACGCGCACACGGCGATGGCCTAAGCGTAGCCCGGGAACCATGAGTACTCGCGCTCAGCTGCTATGGAGGTGCAGAGATACCGACCGCCAGCGCACGTGTGCCATGCAGGACGCGCACACGGCGATGGTCCAAGCGTAGCCCGGGAACCATGAGTACTCGCGCTCAGCTGCTGTGGAGGTGCAGAGGTACCGACCGCCAGCCCACATGTGCCATGCAGGATGCGCACACGGCGATGGTCCAGGCGTAGCCTGGGAACCACGAGTACTCGCGCGACGGCCGCCCGCTCAGGTGCGTGTTGCTGGCGCGCGACACCGTCACGATGTCGTGCATGTAGCCGCCTGTGAATCACCACATCAAACATACAGTCAGAACGAAGACAGCTTTTTCCTTCATTACCTAGGCATACCCGCCCGTGGGGACAATGAATAGTTGGATGTCCGAATTACTCCACCAGAAACTTAATGGTGTTTCACCTTCGCCACCTATCAAAAAGGGGGTGGGGGATATACCCTGCACCATATTATTTAAAAAAGGAAATTCCAAATTACAATAAATAATAACGGAAAGGACATCACTGCCTGGACACAAGTCCAGGCAGTGATGTCCTTTCCGCTTTGCTTTGTTTACCCAACCAGTGCGGCATTGAATCTTTTGAGTACCGCGTAATTTGGTGAGTTTTTGGAAATACTTAAATCTAGCAATGAATTCAAGACAGCTTAAAATTGTAATGTTTTGAAATGTCTATTCAACGTGACCCTAATTTAGATTTCTTTAAGTACAGTGTGCACATTGAGATTCATTAATTTAAACAATTTAAACATTAGACTAATTTGTTGAACCATTGGAGTCATTTCTGACTAACGTGTAAGTATATCTCTACTGCAAGGTGTAGAATACAAGCATTGATTACTGTTTGGACATCAAGTGAAATTACTCTTTAAAAATAAACCATTATCATATAATTCTAAATTTAAGTATATATTTTCTATATTATATCGAACATAAAAAGCATGAAAGTAAAGGTTCCAAAAAAAACCTTGAGGTACTACCGAAGAGATTTTTATATTGTTCGATAACAAAATATTAAAAAACCCAAGAAAATAAAATACCTATTAGAAAAATTTCATTCGAGGTGGTCTATTGTATCAAATACACTGCAAATAATCTCTGTCAAAAGCATACTATAAATGACACACCCAAACTCTCATATCTGTCCCTCAAAGGGGCATGCAGAGACTATGGACTTTCATTTGGGACGATCAGTCCGGATTGTAACTGTGCTCATTAATTTTTACTACATGCTCAAGCTACAGACAAATAATTTGTTACTAATAAATGTCACCAAACCAATGCATTTATTCCTTACATAAACAAGGAGAGTACTATGCGCGTTGTTTCTTTGTGTGATAAACTTAGAAATGAGGAAATCCGCAGTAGAATCAGAGTTACCGACATAGCCAAACGGATTAGTAAACTGAAGTGGCAGTGGGCCGGCCATATAGCTCGAAGAACCGACAACCGATGGGGTAAAAAGGTTCTCGAGTGGCAACCTCGTACCGGAAGACGTAGTGTAGGGCGGACCCCCCCCCCCCCCCAAGATGGAGTGTCGACCTGGTAAGACATGCAGGAAGTCGATTGATACAGGAGGCTCAGGACCGTGCTTTGTGGCATTCATTGGGGGAGGCATATGTCCAGTAGTGGACTTGTGAAGGGCTGTAATGATGATGATGATGATGATAAACAACATGCGTTGTATCGTGAAAAACAAATAAAAATAACTAAATTTAAATAAGTACATAAGTGATTAAAATAAGTACATAAGTGATACCTACTTCATTTCAACGTATTATAAAAATAGTAAAGAAACCCAGGCACGCAGGAACCCAGAGCGGTAAACTGCACATGGCCATTGCTTTTTTATGACAACGCTCGGCCACATACTGCACTACAGACCGTGGCAAAATTAGCAGAACTAAAATCAGACCTTACTCCACCAAACTTCCATTTTTTCGAAGTTTAGTTTAATTTTTGATAGGCAGGTAAAATTTTCATACTCATAAAGTGGCAAGAATGTTTTTTTTTACAGTTTATAAATACAAAACAGCAATTTAATAAGTGACCTGATATTGAACTAGTCTAAGCTACTGGCTGCATCGCAGACGTTACCTAAGTTGGTGTAGTTGGAGTGCACGCCATCACTAGACATTGCAAATATGTCTTCCCGCCTCGCGATCTCCGCCATGCACGACGAGCAACATAAAATACTTTTCTGTAAAGAAAGACGATTCATAAGCCAATTTTTTGAAATATGGTCACGAAGATGTTCTATGATTGATGATCTATGTTTGCTATTGACTCGGCAACAGACCATTGCCGGAAATGGGCCAGAGCTGCTGTATGAAAATGTTTCACGCTTGGTAGACTTTATATCGAAAGTTAAGAGATCTCTTCAGCATTTCGGGACATGAAATTGTGTGATGGTGTTAGATACTCATGCACCGTAAATAAAGATTATAAATTCAGCTTAGTAGAAAGAAGTTCGACCGCTAGTTGTTTTTAAATCAATAACTCAAATAAAAATCTTAGTTAGAGCGTTTCTGCACTCACTCGTATTTAATTCGTTTTCGATTCATATTCATGTTTTTATGAACCATATACGAAATTCACGAATAACCATTTGTGCTCTGATACGAGACTAGAGTACACTACATTTCGTTAACAGCTACCGTGATCATAATGTGCGCTGCATATTTTATAATAACCAAAAAAAGTGCTCTCAGTGTCTGTGATTGATCACATTTAGGTAGAAAAAACTTAATTAAAAATTATAAAATAAATGATAATAATTAGTTACTCGTTTATTACTCCTGCGTAGGAATGGGGTTGCATGCCGCTGTGTTTAGCAATTAAATTACTGCAGACCAGCAATAACTATATTTATTGACACGTACGTACAAGTTAGACGAAAGTATAGAAAAAGATCATTCATTGCATTCAAAACATTGCTTATATAGATAGAAATATTTAATAATAATTAAAATTACATCATGCTGTGTTTGTCTTAAACTACGCTCCGATTGTCGCATTCATAAACAACCCGATGTATAACGTAATGGTGGCGTGATCTTAAGGTCCGTCCAAACTACCAATTAACTCGCTACACTACTCCCCCGCTGCGACCGTAACACGGGCAATAGTAATCCGGAAACCTCACCGTGCGTCCGCTTACGGTCAATTTGGTGTTAGTTTGACCACAGTCACTCCGGTTTTGTGGAATGGTCTCTGCGGTCTCTCTAGCAACATAAGCTGGCTTTAGACGGTCAATTGAGATTTTTTGTGACCTGCCTTGGATTTCTACGTCGAATGTTTTGAAGTCACGTCTCACGACTTTGAAAGGACGTGAGTAGGGTGTCTCGAGTGGTCTTCTTGCGGGACCTTGGCGTACAAAGACATGCGTCGAAGTTCTTAGGTCTTTGGGCAAATAAAATATTCGACTGGAACTACCATGCAAAGACGTAGCTTGTGGAGTCAATCTGCTGACATGCGCGCATAGAGTCTCCTGTATTGGATCTTGGGGAAAAGAATTGTCCAGACAAAAGGAGTGGTTCGCCGTAGACTAGTCTGCTGCCGACGATTGCAAGTGCTCTTTCCAGGCGCTATGGATGAAAGTGGTATGTAAAGTGGTGGGTACAAAACAAGTAAAACTAAAAAACCGAATTTGAACCGGAAAAGTTCAAAACAAAAATTAATTTAAAACTGTATTAGCAGCTAAGTAAAATTCAAAACCGGTTCAACTTAAGTGGTTGTAACAGCTACATGTTATGTCCCGCTGGAAACTTTAGGTATTTTCACACACCCAATTCCAATCTCTGCTAATGGGGTACCTGTCCGGGATTATGCGTGCGTTCAATGAACGGTAATCACCGCAAGGTCTCCAGCCATCGTTCTTCTTGCGGCCTAAATTTAGCGACGAAGACCAATGACTATCAGATATGCGCGCTGTGCCGTTTTGTGGCATTTTCTTGAACTCCTGTTTTGCATTCTTCAGGCGTTCAGAGTCTAAGCGACGCCGATAACCGGCTACAGGTGGCGCTGAGTAATTCGGGTGTAGTGTACCGTTGAATGTTTGTTTAACTTTTGCTTACCAGCAGCACGGGTGAGGTGAAGAAACTCTTTCAGAAGACGATGGTAAGCGCAGTCATCAATAGTTGTTCGAACAGATGAGACTGCCTCTGTTGAAGTCTGGCGCGGTACAGAACTGTCAGCGACGTTACAACATCGATTAGACACTGGTTGCGGCAATCGACTAGGAGGTTGTAGTAACCTAGAAAGTAGAAGCCGATGGTGGGCTTTGAGACCTCGGCTACGATGAATCGCCAAGCAAAAGCTCGTCAAAGTCCTAAGTCGATTGTTAATGGCAAGTAACCATAGGTAGAAACAATTGTTCCGTAGACTGCGAACAACTCGTACTCGGTCTTGTTTCGTGGCTCTCGAGCAGCGGATCGCGGAAAAACGCACAGGTCTGAACCTGAATCTAAAAAGAAAATAAATCATTCCATTATTGGCACGACTTTACATATTTCAAAGTGATCCTCTTAGGTGGCAGACTTGGATTGCAGCTTATAGAAATCATGAATCTTGGATACCCAAGCTATCAATAAAAGGATTACGAATACTGCTGTACCAACCTTGAACTTGTGGGAGGTAAAGTCTCTGTAATTGTATCAATAGATTAAATATTTTTATTATTACCCTTGACACCAATATTATTCGTCTTAATAATATTTTAGAATTGCAATATGTTTACAATAATGACTTAGTACCCGGATGATCGAGCTTTGCTTGTTTTTTTTTGAAATTACATTTAGATACAAATTATTTATTAGATAATAATAATAATAAGTTTGATGAATTATGAATAATATTTTTTATCTTATTGACATAATGGAAAAAACTGAACTGGTTATTTGAATAAAAAAATCATGAGTGCGAGCGAGACAATGAGAGTTTAATTAAAATTTTCGTATTATTAAATACTAAAAAAAGGGCCCGAAACAATCGATTTTCTCACAAAAGGGAACTTAAAAGAAGGGAAAAAAGTTGGACCGAAGACAGGACGCGAACCAAGGCATTACGATTATGCGACCGCTCGATATCCACTTGAGCTATTACGATCATTAACACAGTGTCAAAATTTACCTTCTTATATTGTAGCAGTTTTTCATTGCCTGAAAACACGAACAAAAAGACATTTTCTAAAAATAAATCCTAGCTAGATCGATTTATTGCCCCCTAAACTCCCTGGACACTAAATTTTATGAAAATCGTTGGAGCCGTTTTCGAGATTCTGATTATATATATATATATATATATATATATATATATATATATATATATATATATATATATATATACAAAATGTAACGTAATTAACGCACAGCCTCAGACACCCCAATTAGTATATTACATACACTGAATTTTTAGTTAAACATTCTTATGCACTGATTATTTATCAAATTAGACTAATTCCAGAAGAATGTTGTGGTTACAGTACAGATCCACGAACGCAAAGACTTTAACGTGCTTGAAATAAAGTTCATTTTTCATTATTTTTATTGAATGACAGAATTAGTAATAATACAAATAAAACTGCACTCTTAAAAGTCTTATTGCCTATATATATATATATATATATATATATATATATATATATATATATATATATATATATATATATATATATATTATTTTTGGGATAAATAATTACCTACATTAAAAATGATAGAAAACGATTCAGTAAACGGTTCTGAACAAACTACTTTCTCAAAGTGCGTTAATTATGTTACATGTTGTATATATACAAGAATTGCTCGTTTAAAGGTATAGGATACTTACGCGAACACTACACATTAAATGAAACTGATCTTATGAATTTTATTGCGTTTAATTTTGACTTTTGATTCCCGACGTTTCGGGTGCTTTACAGCACGAACTTTAATGTCGCTTCTTTGACAAAATGCGGCACGTGCCGAGGCGGCGCGGCACAAAACAACCGTATCTAAATGAGCAGACTGTACACCAAGGAAAATTAAAATAAAAAGCAATAGCATAAAAAGGCTTCAATTGTAGTAACGGTATTTAATGAAAAAAGTTACAAGTTTGCAAGAAATACTATATTAGCTGACAGTGACATCTTTCATAAATAAAGAAAACAATCAGACACTAGAAAAGGTAGCAACTGTAGTAAGCGAACTTTTAAAGAGACAATTACTTAGAATTCAGACTGGAAAACTGCCCAGAAGTAAATATTTCACCGAGTTAAGATGTTTCGCCCTAAAACTTGATAATTGACGAAAAGCCTATCGCTATGTACGTAAAACTTTTGGAACATGTTTGCCTGTACCACGCACATTGACTAAATGGTACAGTATCCTCAATGGCCGACCAGGGTTTACTCAAGAAGCGCTGGTGGTATTGAAATTGAGAGCGGCTTAGTCGCCGAGGCTTGGTCACCTGCGGTGATCTAAGAGGAATAGAGCCGGCCCGAGGAGGCCACTCCGAGTAGACTTAGCGAGCTCACTTCGGGTATGTGTCAGTGGGCTGCGAGAGGGGTGCCCTCTCTCCCTACCGCTGCAGTCGAGGTGGAGTCGCGGAGAAAGAGGAGTGCTGGTATGGCGATGCGCAACTCGCCCTATCCTCTGACGCGACTCTGACGGGCCGCACCGTTAATTGATTCGGTGGTGGTGGCGCTGCGGGAGTAGAAGAGTGTCGGTATTGCGAGGCACCGCTCTCCCTACCCTCCGCAGCCGGATTTAGGTTGGTAGCGGACCCATAGATCAGATCAGCCGCTGGGGTCGGGAAGGGTAGTGCTTCTGAGTGCTCGTTTATCCTGGCCCCATGGCCTTGGCGCTTCGGACACGGGGCCGTCCGTTGCACAGGTGTAGTTGGAGGCCGTGGAAGAAGGCGCGCCATATGTTTTGGTGCGCCTTGCCTGAGAAGAAGATGGGGATAGAGTCATCCTCTCCCGAGGAGGAGCCACCATGGGGCGGCCGGCGCTGGTGGGGCGTCGGAAGTGTGCGAAAGCGTTTCCGTGGCCCAGCCAAATGGAATAAGGTGGAACACCATGGGGTTTTAGTGGGTGCGAGTCCAACATAACCCGACCTTGCCCCCGCGAGGCGGGAATGCGTAGGCATTTCACCATAAAAAACCCTAATAAAAAAATTATTGTACCTTGGTCATGGATGAAATGAAAATTAAGCAGTTAAT